>CM030833.1:11393380-11863380 GCA_018105865.1 Metaphire vulgaris | reverse complement strand
CGGAACGTCGGAACGACGACGAGATTCCCGGCGAGAGTCTTGTCCTGGTCCGATTGGCTTCTCCGACTTCGGACATTGGGCGAGCTGCCGCCCGGGTCTCCGATCTGCTCCAGGCGATTGTTGAGCTTCCATTCCAGTTCCGCCCACCTGGCGGTGGACTTTGAAATCGGTGTTATTCCGGTCATCGTCGTCTCATAGTAGAGCGCCCTGTTGACAATACTCAGAGACGATTCGTTCATCCCTCCCTCCTCCTCCTCTCCCTTTCCCATCGGATGATGCGTTGGTTTCAAAGGAACGTCGTCGTCGTCGTAGTCGTCATGGTAACGGCTGATTGCGGTGTAGGACATTAGAGCGAAGTCGGCGATGCTGTTGCAGATGTGACGTAGCTCTGACGTCATCGTCGACGCTGTCGTTCTGGTCTCCTGATCCTAACATATAGAAGCACATAAGAGACATCTGTGAAACGATTGCACAAGAGTGGGGTCGCGGAGGTCACGGGTTATCATGGTCATGAACGGTAATTCAGAGATGTCCATGGGTCCATTTTTAAAAACCCAACCCATCAAATCTCCAACCCAACCCATGCCGGAAATAGGGTTACTTAACCCAACCCAAGCCAACCCACGGTAATGCATTACAATTTCTTAAACCGTGACTTATTATCTGACCCAACCCACCATTATTATAGAAAAGTCTGACCCAACCCAATCCAACCCAACCCATGGGTTAACCCGACCCATGAGTTAACTCAACCCATGGACATCTCTGCGGTAATTTCGGATCACGTAAATACGACACACAGATCTTTTCTCGTTCACAGATTTTCCGTGAGAAAGATCTGCCTTTTTAAATTTCCTGATTACGTGTCGATTAACAAAAACTAGATCATCGTCTCAAAACTGGTTTTGTCTTAAAACTTTTGAGACGATGACTTCGAAGTTCGAACCCTGCTCTGTGCTAAAAAAGAGAATTGCTCCTTCACAGAGCATGCGGAAATTTCTTGATACTTAAAATTGGGGAGAGCTCCTCAAGGAAAACCGCAATCAAGGTAATCGAAATCAAAGAGGGACCTGAAGAAAAAGTCAGAGAGAACAGCAGTGAGCTGTTAACTAAAAATTAGTTAAAAAAGTCTTTTTTAGTTGCATCAAAAGTTAAACAGACAGAACAATGTGGTTCTTTTTTTCTTAGTTATGCATTCAAAAATTAAAGTGTTTTTGCGGTATATTCTCAAGGAATGACAATCGAAAAATCAATTAATTGCCCGAATTTTGCTTTATCTGCTGTTTAAAATTATAATCGTAAATCGCCATTAGCCCTAAAAAGACAGACTCGTGCCATTCGTTCATAAATCAGTATCAGTTAAAGTTAAACTGTTTGAAAAGTTATTCTTTTAAACTGCTTGATTAACTAAAAAAATTAGTTAGTGCCCATCACTGGAGAACGTGTATTTAACTGCATTCAAAAGCTCAATCAATGTAAAAAAATCAATTAATTGCCCGTTGCTTTATCTGCTGATATATCCTAAAAGACAGGATCCCCAGTTCGTAAATCAGTTGTTTTTCTGGGTTAATGTTCTCTGTAAAAATTGGATATGACGTCTTATGTTTCTGTAATTGGATATGACGTCTTATGTTTCGACAAGTTTCGACTCTTCTGCCAATGACTAAAACCATACAAGCATTCACAACACATTCATTGCCCAAATTAGGCCCTGAAGCGATCGAGTCTCGAGCTTCAAAATTCTAATTAATCTTATCTTTTGAGTTTTGACGATCCTTGAACGAACAATTATTAGCAGAGAAGACGGTGCCATCATTTTCTTTTGTCCAAATTTTAAAATCTTTAACTCGAAGGAATGCGACTCCAAATTTTCAAAAGGCTTGAATCTTTTACGAAAGGTTTATCAAGATTTAAGTTCTACAAAAATGTGCTTTCCTGTTTTTAGAGAACTTTAAGAGTATTAAATGTTTTCTTCGATGAATTTCGCTCTCGACATTTTGCATAGGCGTAAACTTGAGTGAAAAGTGTGTGTGTGTGTGTGTGTGTGTGTGTGTGTGTGTGAGGGGGAGGGGCTATATACCTTTCACCGTCCCTAGCCGAGATACTCAGAATGTTGGGGGATCAAGCATTAGCTGTCTAAAAGAAATGTACGACTATGGCCTTTCTTACTTCAATTTCTTTTTTTAAAAACCTCGTCGAACAGATTAAAATTAAATCAAAATTGATTTTATTGCTTAATTTCGTTTTCTGAGAGGTAATTGAGAGTCAGACAAGTGGCGGAAAAAGAGTGTTTAATTGCTTCTTTACGACAAATAGGTCAGTCATAAAAGGCTATCGACAAATTCCGCCATGTTGACGTGCGTCATTATACTTCAGTATGACGTATGTTGCGTCGTCGACGACGACGACGCAGCCATCGGTGTGTCCTATGACGTCACGAAATTAGGCCAATTCGTAGGCCTAAAACGGCATTGGGTAAAAGTCAGAAAGGACAAACATTCTGCAGCAGAGATGGCAGTCGATCAATGCGTCATTTTGATCGACCCACTGCCGTGTCTGTTTTGCCGAATGAAACCGTTCTTCGCTATAGACTACCGTCCGGAACATTAGGGTAGAACGCAATCGCTTTCCGGTTTCAGTGCAGCGTTGCCGAAATGCGCTGACCTGACGACGACGCCATTACAGTGGAAGCATCTTTTTGAAAAGACAGCCATGCTTATTTTCTGACTCTACTATATCGAGTGCGGAGAGTCAAAACTTCAGTCCAACTGCAATTACATTGCGTAATTGTTACCTCTCGTGTGGCTAGCACCTCTGCAATGATGTCGACAGGTGTGCATAAACCGCGGCCGGCAAAGCCCATTCACAAACAGGTCAGGTCAATTGTGCGATTTAGCGTCGTGGCAAGCAGAGGTGTAGAACTCTATAGCGCCCTTTTCGAGATTCCTATAGCGCTGCTGTTTTGGGATCTGATCATCATCGACATCTCACCACTTCTACTACTCTTTCTCCAACTGGTTTCAAATTTTAATTAGGCCTAAACATGAAATTATATCCACGAGATGTATATGTAATTACTTACTAGAAGTTTAAGACGCGGCACCAAAAGTTAGTTTTCTTGGACGAGTGGATTATACCTGCATTTACCTGCATGTTCTGTAGGCTAAGCCAAGTCAGCAATGAGTCATTGGGGCGTCGTTCGTCAAACGCCAAACGCCGAATGTGTCAAGCCCGTTATGACAACTTTGGATGACTCGTCACGCCTACGCTCTCTGATGCATTTAATAGCAACTGAATGATCCGTCAAGTACAGTTGGGCATGTGCGAAATTTTTAACGTGGGAGAAGGGGAAGAAGGAAGCGATCGCATCAATCGCAGTTGAGTCTAGGACTCTATAGGCCTACTGCTGCGATTCTGCAACTGGGACATCAACCGCAGTTTAGGCTAATAGATGATGCATCGTCCCACGCGGAGACGTTCTTTTTCTATAGACAATCATTTGCAAAGAATTTAAACCATCAGAATCCCGAACGGACAAAAGATTTTTGTTAGTGTGTTGCAGTGAACACTTCTGGCCGGCGACGAGGAGACCGATAGGAATATCCCAATCATACCCTAAATTATATTGTGCCCAGCTGCAGGCCCGTAGGAAGTAGGGGTGCAGGGATACAGCTGCACCGCTGGAAGATAAGGCTGTTTTTTAAATTTTTGCCTGTGAGGATTTTTATATAGAAAAAAAGAGCGACGACCTTTTTTGTTCGTCGAGGTTTTTTCATAGACGAATTTGTTTCCGTTTTTCTCTTTGTTACAACTTTTATCTTGAGAAAATCTGCACCCCTGCTGAAAATTCGTTCCTACGTGCCTGCCCAGTTGGAACTAATTCCAACTCACACAACTCACAAAGGCTTAAATTTTGTTTCTTTTGTGCAATTTTTAATGAATCGTTGAAGTTCTAAAACCTATCCGTCTTGAAACAGTGTGAATGTCAAATACTTGACAGAAATGATCGATTTATGCAATTCCAGATTTGAGACTGAGCTGTTTCTTGTCAATATACTGCAGAGCTTGTTTTAAGAAAAATTTATCACTGCGCTAAACTCAGAAAATGTGTGGACATACGCGCAAAAAACAAGCAAAAAGGGTCGTTCGGAAAATGTATTACTGCACAAATCACAGAAAATTGCATTTTACCACTGCACATTTTCATTTTATCACTGCACATTTACCACTGCACGTTAAAACAGGCCCTGGTGTAGGCCCTACTGCTAAAATATTTCGACACTAAGATTGACCTCTAAACTTACAAAATCAATGCACGAAGGCGTAGCAGTCCTACTTATTCAGATCAGCTTGGATTAGATATAGCAACATTACCGTATCTTAAGAATTCGCCTTATTGGCTAAAACATTAACGTACCGTTGCATCAGTCCGTCCTCGGGTTTACGAGTTATGCATCAATACCGTCTTTCATGAAATGCAGGAGCACAATAAAATTGCAGACCTCGTGCTGCTATTCTTATTAGCCTATATCAGAATATCTGTTAAACAGTATAAGCCTAGGCTGTTGAGAATTAGGCCTGCATGCCAGTCGGGCGAGAACTTCAGATGCCTGCGTGCGTTCGCGTTCGCATATGTCTCAGTTTTTGACTTGTCATGTCATATATTAACTATATGCGTGCGTACATGCATCTGTGTGTCTGTACGTACGCGCGTGTTTACTGTTTTGTATATCCGTGATCTGATGTTCTAGTTTAAAGTTCGTGTCTCTCATGGTTCTGATCGCTGGAGTAGTTCTAAGAATTCGTTCAAAATTACGAAGAATTCTAAAAATAAATTTGAGGACACTTTCCCGAGTTTAGGAAATTCCCAGTTCTTCAGCACAATAAAGCCATTTGCGACACGTCAACGACCGACAAGGGAAGTAACGTCAGCGTATGTATGTATGCATGCGTGTATGGAGACCCTATGTATGTATGTATGTATGTATGTATGTATGTATGTATGTATGTATGTATGTATGTATGTATGTATGTATGTAACTATGTATGTATGTAACTATGTATGTATGTATGTATGTATGTATGCAGTGACTACATACATGCATACATACATACATAGGGCCTACATACATGCATGCATACATACATGCATAGGGACTACAATTTAGTCCCTATGCATGTATGTATGTATGTATGTATGTATGTATATATGTACATGTATGTATATGTATATATACGAAACTATTAAAATGTACAGAAGTCTTTGACCGCTGGAGCCTGGAGTAGGTGATTATTATTATTATTATTATTATTATTATTATTATTATTACGAACATTTCTATAGCGCAAATAATCGCAAAGCAGCAAATGCGCTCATAATGATAATGATTATGAATCCATATACGCTCTTCCCGTTCGGCCGCGGCGCGGTGTCCTTTTTTATGGCCTACAGAATCGTTTTTACCGAAAACCATCTTTACAAAGTTCTCTGTGCGTAACATAATTATTAGTAACATGGCTTCTTAGTTTACCAGATTGGTTGTTGTAGGCTCCGTTCTTATCGTCGCATCTGACTAAGAAGCTTTAGGACTTCGACAACAGTCATCAAACTTGAGTAAGATGACAAATAATAATAATATAATATAATATAACAAGGTTTAAAGTGGTTCAGTAGGGACTGCCCTGTGTGAGAACCACTGTTGCTCCCATCCAATCTAATATCCTAAACTACTGAGGTTTATTTTGAACTCGTTTACAGTTGTAGCCGTTACTATCCCCTCATCCAGTTCATTCCATCTGTCCACCACTCTTGCACTAAAAAAATGCTGTTTATGTCTCCCAACCCGTTTCTTGAACAGTTTCATGCTGTGTCCTCTGGTTCGATCATACTGCTTCATTGTAAAAAATCTTTCCTTTGGCATTTCCACTTTGTTTGTTAGTATTTTGTATGTCTCGATCAAATCCCCTCTCTCTCTTCTTTTTTCCAGGGTTGTCAATCCACAGTGATTTAGCCTTTCCTCATAGGTTAGTTTGTGATATCCCTTGATCATCTTTGTTGCTCTGTGTTGCACTCTTTCTAAGGTCTCTATGTCTTTCTTCAGGAATGGACATCATGCTTGAACACAATACTCTAAATGTGGACGTACCAATGTCTTGTAAAGTCTTATTATTACATCCTTCTCTCTGCTCACTATCGTTCTTTTGATCATACCTAGAATTTTGTTGGCCTCTGCACATTGCCTAGATGGCTTTAAGCTGTTATGCATGATGACCCCTAGATCTTTCTCCTCGTTTGTAACTTTTAGTCCCTTCCCACATAACTTAAACTCATGATCTGTTCCCTTCTTCCCAATGTGCATCACCGAGCATTTATCTGTATTAAAAAGCATTTGCCAATTTGCCGACCACTGGGATAGTCTATTAAGGTCTTGTTGTAAAATTTTTGCTTCTGCTTCACTATCACTCTGTCCACACAGTTTTGTGTCATCAGCGAATTGGACGACAAAAGTAAATTTCGCTCTAAATCCGCAAACAACTTGCTTTGCTCAGCAGAAATGATTAGCGTTGGGCGATCTTATCTCGTTTATTGTGCGAGGAAGTAGATTTGAAGATTCTATTCAATTTTTCCAGATGATTATTATCCTCTAGACTGGTAGTTAACGATACAAAATTCACTATTCCATACATTTTTCGGATAAGGCTAGGCCTACGCATGCTTACAAAGAAATTCCAGATTTTTCTAATATTTCCTTAGCTTCGAAAAGATACACACGTGATTGCAAGAACAACGTCGTCAGAAGTGAAATGTTGCATTTCTGAATGATTGTGATCCCGGTGAATTCAAGTATAACAAATGGAAACAATCTATTGGTTCCAGTTTCTGTGATATTGAAGAGTCCTTGTATTAATTTAATACGGTGAACATTGTGCAAACAATGCATAGAATTTCAGTCACTACTTCTATAAATTAATTATTAACGGCGCCTACCACCGTGACGACATGTATAACATGCATATGCACAATTACGTTGCGTTTAATTGCGTGTAATACAGTTGTTGCAACTAATACACGTGGCGAGCAACCTGTACACAGATGTGTTGGATATTCTCTCAGCTACATGGCCACCGAGTTTTATCAAGATTGGTAAAAATTCGACAAAGTTGTTGCCAACATAAAGGAGTAGAACCAATAAACAAATGTAAGCATCATTTTCATTTTCGGCACCATCGAATTATTTAAATTAAACTTTTATGCCTGAACCGATTCAGCCTCTGACCTGTATACCACCAAACTTTCACTTTTCACAATACACATTACACAGAAGCTTTTCAAATTGGGTTACACTAACTTACACAATTTGTGCAAGCATGCTATTAAAATAAGCCATGTAAACAAAATTAGCTGGTGCTAAATGAACGGCTGATAAACTGATAATTGAAAATTATGTTTGCACTTTTAGTTGTAGAAGATCTAGTCACCGAATTGGGCTTCATTTTGGATTATTCGTAGTCAAAAAATCGAAACGACAAGCTATGCGAACTGGCACATCCACTGATTGATTGATCATGTAATTAGAACTCCCGAATGCAATAGCGTTCGAGGTTTTAATTTCGACCTCCAATCGTGGTGTGGAAAAATTTTGTTCCCGTAGCAACAGCTGGTTCCGCCCGTCAGTGGCGGCTCCACCAGGGGGGCATGGGGGCCCGTGCCCTCTATTGACTGCCTGCCCCCCAGTGGCCCCCTGTTGGGACCCTATACTTAATGCTACATACATTAAACAACAAATGGTTGGCCCCATGATTAGAAGTTGCCACCCCAACGCCCCCTTCCCCACTCGCCAAATCCTGAGCCGCCACTGCGCCCCGGAACCGCATTTATAGGGAAACAAAATTTGTTCGAAACCGGTCCCAGCCGGAATAGGAGGCCCGGCCCAGTGTTCCCCCGAGGCCGCGTCAATGCATCTAGCATAAAAGCTATTCTTCGACTGTACTTAGGTTTCTTCCTAGTCTCCTAGAGACTGTAGGACTAACCGATTCGACGATTTGAATGCAAAAAACTCTTAACTCGATTGAACTCAACGATTTCTACAACACGAATAATCGGCAACGGACTTTTCGGCCAATTTATCAGCATCGGCAAATCATTCAGAAACTACTGTCACTCACAAAATATATTACTGGCATACCCCAACCAAGACTCATGAATATATTTGTGTGTCGTGACCTCATAAATTCGGCATACTTTTCAAAAATCAAATGTCGGGGAAAGTCATTATGTCATTTGGCCGACGGAAATGCATTTAATTCACGAGTTAGAGCAGCGCAATACAAATCTGTCTAAAGACAAAAAATAAAATTTCTTCCCTAGCCACAAGAACGTCCCGTACATGCAGGCACGTCGGAACGAATTTTCAGCAGGGGGTGCAGATTTTCGGATTTTCTTAAGAAAAAATTTTCGCATCTTAAAAAACCTGACGAGCAAAAAAGGTCTTCAAAGGTCTTCACGCACGGAATTTACTCTCTTATTTTTTCCAGAGGTGCAGAGGATGCAGATTCCTACGGACCTCTAGGGGGTGCGCCGCACCCTCTGCACCCCACTTCGTACAGGCTTGCGTACATGCAAAAGAAACCGCAACCGCAATAAGCCGGTCAGATAGTCAACGGTATCGCCTTCCGTTAGACGCAGTATGCTACCGTCCCCTTTGATCTAAAGCAGAAGAGCTTGCGTCGCTGTGAAATACGAAATATGCACTTATGTACTTTGACGAAGTCAATGTTTTGAGAGAGAGAGAGAGAGAGAAGAGAGTTTTTATTCAGAATAGAGAGAGACTTTGGAATCATCAGAACAATTGCACAAATTTTGATCGTCTGCTTCAGAAGATATGCCGGAAACTCTGAGTACTATATATATATATATATATATATATATATATATATATATATATATACTGGCAAACATGTAATCATTTTGTTGCGCGCAGCTATGGTTTAGGGTTTCAGAGGCTCGTGAGCGATTGACTATTCAGTAAACGCAGACCGAAAAGGCAGCAGAAAATTTAACAATACAGGGCAGACATTTAGAATGACTTAATTTATTTGTGCAAATAGGGGGAAATCCAAAGTTGCAATTTTCCTCTGCGAAAGAGATCTGCAGTATCGATGTCATCACGTGTCTTCATGACAAGATTTAACCGACGATTCAAGCTGCCTAAAATCTTGTTTGAATCATGTTATGAGATTTATTCCGCTATCACTGAAAAGAGGCTCAGAAGCTGTGAATGCGTTACTTACGAGTGATTAAAGAACGAGCAGCGACGTCTATGCAGGCGCTATATAAATACACGGGATTTTACTTCATAGCTTTAACGGACTATAATAGGCCTATCTACGACGACCGCTGCATAGGCCTAATCCGGGACGACTAATAAGTATGTTTAGAAATCCCCATCCCCTTCCAAACCCATCCTTAGCCTACTTGTAGCGATTCAACATAAACTGGCTGGTAGGCCTATGGATGTCATAGACGACATAGAGCAACTGAGCGGAGGCGTTTGAATTTTTATAGCGCCTATTTTCTGAGATCAACTAATTTCGTCTTTCATTCTTACTGTCTACAACGTGACTCCTTTCGTCGAAGAAAATTGGTTCGTAGGCTGCATTGAAGCGGTAAACGTTGATGTCATGACCGATTAATTAGAGGTAAAACCGGAACAGCGTTAAGGGCATTTTAAAAAAGATTTTCTTCATTTAGTGATACGAAAATATCCGCTCAAAGAAATTCGTCTGAGCAAACTAAAACGAAAACAGAAAATAAAATTATAGAAAAATGTCACAGAATCGGATAGATGAAAAAACAGTAACCGAAAGAAAACGACAACCACATCCTGTAGCCTAAGAACGAAAAGAGAAAAAGGGAAACTGAAACTGCACATGTCTCATGATGTCTGTAAGTAATTAAGTAAACTTTCGTGAATTTCTATAGCGCTTTAAAAAGTAAAAGTTGTACTGAAGTAGCTCCTTTCCTAGGCGCTTAATCTTAATATGAAATTGCTATAGCCAAAGGTGGGGATCAGTCAGGCAGGGTAATTTAATCCAAAGGGTCATTGATGATTGAGTCATTGTGGCTGGGACGTTACAGCTATGTATTGTATACAGCTATATCGCTTTTCTGGTTTTGAACGTTCCATTTAACCCGTGTATTGTCTTTGCCGTACATTTAGTACCGTAGCGACGTAGCAGAGAACACAGCTTGAGACAACTAGTACCTTTTTTGACGGCATGCACGATCCAACACGGTGCATCGGAAAACCGTCAAACTAGTTTATATTTTCTCGCATCATTATGATTAAAAATGAAGAAGTTTACGTTTTTAACTGTATCTATTGCATTTCCCAAAGTCTCTCTCTCTTTCTCTCTCTCTCTCTCTCTGCGTGTGTGTGTGTGTTTGTATAACCGCGTTTTCATTGGACGACGCGCTGCTATCAATTGCCATAGGCAACATCAATTTCATAATGGGCGGAGCTTACGGATCATCATCATCATCATCATCATCACCACCACCACCATCAGCGCAACCACTCCATGAGCGCAACGTTATTTTAGCTATTCTATTCTACTCCCTAGATAATTTATTTAACGCTATAACACAGCTAAAGCTAAAATCAAGAGCGATTTACAAATGTTCACAAGATATGCGAAATAAATGCGTCTTGAGGGCAGTCATAAACGCCTCATAAATATTGCTTCGCTGGACGCATTTCTGTATAATATTACCTTATAACTGCTTTTCGGCCGATAGCTTTCTACCTTTGTGCGCGTGTATATC
The DNA here is from genome assembly GCA_018105865.1 of Metaphire vulgaris. Classification (NCBI taxonomy): domain Eukaryota; kingdom Metazoa; phylum Annelida; class Clitellata; order Crassiclitellata; family Megascolecidae; genus Metaphire; species Metaphire vulgaris. The sequence goes on along the minus strand of CM030833.1, from coordinate 11,852,555 downwards.
CCGTCATATTTCCAATCCATTCCTTATCCATCCCTTTTCTTCTCTCTTCCCTTTTCTACTCCGTCTTCCACTCCCTCCTCTCTCTTTTACGTACCCCTCTCCGCTCACTCCTCTATTTCTTTCCCCACAACCATCCCTCCCTTTCCTCTCCTCTCCTCTACTATGTCACAAAACTACCCTCCCTTCTCCCTCAATTTCCCTTTCCTAACCCTTTCTCAACTGCTCTAGAACAAACACTGAAATTGGTAAGAGAGCTTTTTCTATTTCTGGGCCAAAATTTGGAACTCTCTCCCTCTGGTTGTCAGATCTTCCAATAAATTGAGTATTTTCAGATCTATAGGCTCAAAACACATCTCTTCCGATTAGCATTTCCTCCATAGTCTATCTTTCTCTTTCCTCTAACTGATCTCTGGAATGACCTAGTCTTTTGCGGATGGATTTGAAGTACCATCGATTGATACCCTTGGGTATTACAAATTGTGCATTATTATTATTAATTATTATTATTATTATTATTATTATTATTATTATTATTATTATTATTATTATTATTATTATTATTATTATTATTATTATTATTATATCATCCACCTTTCCTCGCCTTCCTTAAGGGTAAACATGTAAACATGTAGGATTGTTTTAAAGTAGGCCAGTTTTAACCCATGGCCAGCTATATGTGGCTTTATGGCGTGCAAGAGCCTCACCCACTTTTCTACCCTTAACTCTCTCCTTCTCTTCCCTTCCTCTCATTTTCCTTACCAACTCCTCTCTCATTCCTCTATCTCCTCCACACACCTCTCTTTTCCTATTCTCTTCTTTTCTCCCTCCAGAGACGGCATTTCACTGTTTTTCAGGGGGAGGGGAAAACACTTTCGACCTGACAAGTTACAAGTTTGAAAAAGCTGACGACCTTTTTTTTGCTTGTCAGCCAATTTTCACGGTTAGTTAAAGTAGTTACTTCAAATTACTCGACATCATCAAGCACTCCTTTAGGGTGTAACATCTAAATAACACAAACATTGACAAAAAAATTTTCCCCTCAAAATCAAGGGGGCAAATGCCCCCCCCTGCCCCCCCAAATGACGTCCCTGTCTCCCTCTTTTTCAGAGGCGGCTTCACATGGGAGCCCGGGGTGCCCGTGCCCTCTATTGAATGCCTGTCCCCCAGTGGCCCTCCTGTTGGGACCTATACTTACTACCACATACCTATCAACAAATGGTTGGCCCCATGCTTAGAAGTTGCCACCCAAACGCCCCCCACTTGCCAAATCCTGGGGCCGTCACTGCTCTGTTTCTGCCTTCTCTCCCCATGCTACCCCTCACAAATTAGTTTGTGCGACATAGTAAGAATCACATACATCGATACTCACATGCATACATAAGCAAGTAGGCCTACATACATACGTAAATACAATACATACGTACATACATATATACTGTACTTTATTACTTTATGTATAATGTGTACAGCGTAACTCTATGCTGGTGGACGGAGCTTGGTGAGGTGATGTGATTTTTAATTTTAGTTGCAACATCGCATGGTTGTGCACACGCGACATTTTATACATACAGTACATCCACGCATGGTCGTAATAGCCTATAATATATCGACGAGCACTGTGATTGAATAGAATCGTTATCCGATATTTTTCCGTCATGCTTGAAGGGAAAATTACTAAACAATTAAGCCTATTAACAATTGTACGAAACTTTCAGTTGAATTTCTAACATCAACGGGCAAAAGTAGCTTAGCCTTCCCGTTATGCTTGACGGGCAAACGGCTAGTTTTATATAAACGTATAAAAATAATACTGCGTGCCGGAAAATTTCTGTTCCGAAAAAGCACTGGAAAGTGGAAACAACTAATTATAGTTTAGCACTTAAGGAGAACAACAGATGGGGCGCAGCTATGCGGGTATTCGCAAGATGTCATTTTAGCCCCCATTTTAGTTTGTGTGCTAACAGACCATGGGCTGTGGCTTTCACACAGGCTTACTAAGCCTCCTAAACTACTTTAAATCACATTAATGATGATGATGATGATGATGATGATAATAATAATAATAATAATAATAATAATAATAATAATAATAATAATAATAATAATAATAATAATATTATTATTATTATTATTATTATATTATAATAATAATATTATTATTATTATTATTATTATTATCATCATCATCATCATCATTATTATTATTATTATTATTATTATTATTATTATGGTCTTAGAGATTTAGACTGTTGCGGTAGTTTTAGACCAATTTAATTTGCGTAAGAAGAATTAGCATATTTACAGATTACTTCCTAAATGGTTATTCGTCGTCTTGACACAGAATCGTCGCTGGGCCTAGAGCAGAGGTTCTCAAACTGAGGTCCGCGGTCCCCTATAGGGGGACCCCCAAGCGGTTTCAGGAGGAGACCGTAAAGGGATTACAAAACGCACTGATGGCTCTTAGAGAGCTGATTCCATTTGAATTTGAATTTGATTACTAAGATTTGCAATTTTCTCATTAAATAACTGATTGACAAAACAAGTAACCTATGTGTTAATTACATAATTAATTTCAAATTCAAATTTTATAGGGTCCAAAACATTTCTAAGAGAATACCACACAAGAAATGCTAAAAAGTTTGAGAACCGCTGCATGGCCTAGAGATAGATTTCTCAATTAGATGGCTCAATTTGTCAGAAGAAAAGCTGCGAGTTAATTAAATAATAATTAATTAAGCGTCTGAAACGATTTCCTGGTTGGTGACGATCGAATCGAGCTTTGTAAAACTGTCCGAATTCTTTTCAGAGGACCAGCATTTAGCCACAAGCGGCACACATCAATGCAACTATACTGCATCGCCGATTAATGGCATAGACGGCACTGCATGGACGCCAAGCAATAAGCGACTTCTGATAAATATCCGTAATTTTTTGTCTTTTGTCTTTAGTTTTTCTTGGAAGCGAAGCGAGCAGAGAGTGGGGGCGATGTCTCTGTTATTTGCAGCATGGTTCTGAGTTGAGTCTAAGACGGAAGTAGTAGCGGAAGTGGTGTGGTGGTGGTGGTGGTGGTGGTGGTGGTGGTGGTGGTGGTAATAGCCGCTTTGCTCAAAGCTTTGGGGGGGGAGGGTGTGTGAACGGTCAAATTAAAGGAAGAGGCTCCAACTTCTCTATCGAACAAAGAGAATTAACGCAGAGGCCTAATTGTCGAAGAACATTTGGAGTCATCTCTACTTCCTAAATGGATGCGATGTCCAATTAGCCGAAGAAGCAGGAACTGAAATAACTGGAACAATAATTGAATCAATTAACTTCTTCTGAATGACATTATTGACTCGAGATGACAAGAGCGACAGCGACTGAGTGCAAGTCTAGCGTTTATGATCACGTAAGGGTCGAAACAAAGAGATGCTTGCAAAAAACAAGTTTTGTTATTAAAAAAGAGAACTACTCAGAGACACAGGGACATACATACATACATACATACATACATACATACACGCATAAAGACAGAAAGACAGACAGACAGATAGACGCACGAGATTGAATAAATGCAGGATAACTGGAGACGTTCTCCGCGTGAAGACAGAGCGACAAAGAGAACGACTTAAGCAGAATATTACACAGAGACACAATCAGACAGACACGCAGACATTCGGAAGGAGTAGGACACGCAGGCAAACACAGACACATGAAATGTCAGATGACAGTTCAAAAAACCGACAACTGATTTAATTAGTACGAGTTCTTCTTGTAGTAAATCATTTTCAATCCGAGTGTCGCTTTTAATGGTCCAAGTTCAAGAGCGATTTTCCAGAAAACCTCTTTGCATGCTGACTACGGTGTCTATTTAAAAAAAAAACTTTCCGGTCCATGTCAGCCTCGGGCGAGCGAGCGACAATTGCTACGGCCTCTGCTGACAGCATCACCCGGCGGCAGTGATCGCTAAGCCACGTACACCGAGTATATAGGTCTTATACTATGCTCGTACAGTGTAGACACCGTGCTTCGTGGCCGTTCAACGAGCTGCGGTCTTCGGCGACAGCTCTTAATTATGAGATAACTCGAGCTGTCGAGATGACAAACAATGAGAGTTGCGCGATCATTTTACTCTACCATGTTAAGTATAACTAGTACACAGTACGATGTGTGTGCGAGAGAGAGATAGATAGATAGATAGATAGATAGATAGAGAGAGAGAGAGAGAGAGAGAGAGAGAGAGAGAGAGAGAGAGAGAGAGAAAGAGAGAGAACTGAGTTTCTCTTATTACCTAATGATCAAAATTAATTTTGGCCTAAACGACTGGGGGCTTTAAAAAGACGACGACCATCCAGTGTTTAATCTAGGCCGTTTCCGGGGAGAAAATTGCCCTTTCCCCCCGGAAATTTCAAATTCCCCCGGAAATTTTGGAATACTACATGGACTAACAGCGGCCCCTAGCAGAATTCCCCCCCCCGGCTTTTTCAGTTCCTCCCCAGAGTCCAGAAGTCTAGATTAAACACTGCGACCATCCATGATCGGAACTTTTCTTCAAGGTCGAATCTGAAGGTCATCGGTGCTAGTAATCCCTCTCGCAGATGAATTTGACGCCTACGGTCAGATCGCAGCGGGTGTCATCCCACTTCAAAAAGCTACAACCAGAAAAGAAGAATTACAACGGCTACATCGCACTGCAATTAAAATCAAATTAGGGTCTGACTAAGTAGGTAAGTAAGCACAAACGAAATTTCTATAGCGCTGTCCGAGAGCTGAGCTTGGCGCAGTGCATCAGTCTTTTCGCGATCGCTCAAACTTGGTCAAATCCATAGTCCGTAGTCCGTGGTTGTCAAGACTGAAGACTCCGGTAGGCAGTAAAGTATTTCTATGGAGGATGAGAAAAAGATTTGAGGTGGGTAGAATGTATGGACGTTTTCGCCATAGAGCTAACACTGGTCGAGTTTTACAGATACAAGCAGACTAGCAGTGGGGGGGCGTGACAGCTGTAGACACCAAACGCTAGGGCTAGGGAGGTAGCGAGGGAGGAGAGAAGGAGAGGTAAGGAATATGCAGAAAAATGAAACTGAGATCTGAAGGTGATTGGCACATACAGCGACCGGGATTTCCGAAACTCGGTCCTATTTGTTCTTTCCAATTTAGTTTCGCGTTTAGTTTTAGTTTTGCGAAAGAGAAAAAACGAATTTATTTAACCATCAGGTAACTTAATTCTGTGCCCAACAGAAATTAGTCGCATTGACAGGATGCGGGTAAAGGTTGAAATAGACGGACAGACAGTGGGTCAGAGGAACGGACGGGCAGACAGGCAGGCAGGCGAGCACACAAACATGCACGCAATTTCCAGGGTGTTATTTGCTATTTGTAGGTGGAAGGGGAAATTCCTGGTCACTGCCTACTGACTCCTCCATTGGTCCACTCCATGTAATAAATCAATTAGAAATTCCTCCCCCAATGGTCTGACTCAAATATCACTCTGACAGTGACATACAGACGAACGAACAGACGATCTAATTGGTACAAGGAAAGACGCACACACACACAGACACATCACAGTTACTGTATATATATATATATATATATATATATATATATATATATATATATATATATATACTGACTGAAAGAGAAAGAGTGAAAGCATTGCAATATGCCAACAGATAGACGAGCATACAGACAGAAAGACTGGCAGACAGAGTAACAGCCAGCCAGACAGACAGATAGACAGACAGAGGGATAGGTAGATAGTCGGATAGATGGATAGCTGGATAGCTGGAGCAGACTATAGCTAGCAACGCTCGATTTGCCGGGATTTGATCAAAGACGATTCGCAGCTGAGTTCCAGGCGTTCAATTGGATTATTGGAAGCCTTTGATCATCATCACAACTGAAGGCGGCAAATTTCGAGAATGGAAGTAGTCCGATCTCACTGTCTTTTTGAAAAAATCGACCAATGTTAGCAATCCGGAGATGATGATGATAGACAGACAGACAGACAGACAGACAGACAGACAGACAGACAGACAGACAGACAGACAGACAGACAGACAGACAGACAGACAGACAGACAGACAGACAGACAGACAGATAGATAGATAGATAGATAGATAGATAGATAGATAGATAGATATAGAGTGAGAGAGAGAGAGTGAGAGAGAGAGAGGAGGGAAGTAGAGGTAGGAAGAGAGACAAAGAGTGACAGAGTGTATTGACAGCAGAAGAGAAGCGTCGTGACAGACGTACAAACGCGAGAACGAAGTAGACAAATTAACAGATCGAATTGACCGATAATGAAATTATCTTTTTATTGACATGAGAGTCACGTGACCTTGACTCTGTTGATTTTTCTTTATAGGACATGATCAGGCATTCTTCCGGACTGAAATAACTGTAAAATAAAGCGGAGAACGCGATTATCTTTAGATTCGTGGGGTTCATTGCACTGATGCTGCAGTGGTCGTGCCGTCCATGGTCGTGTTTCTTGTAGAGAAACTTGAGCAAGATACTGAGCATTGAGCAAACCACTAGACAAGTGCTTAAAACTAATCTTTTTAAATTTGAATCTTGGTCCGTGATTTTTCTTCTTATGTAGTATTTCACATGGAAATGTCTTACATGATTATTTGGGCTGAGGTGGTGAACAGTGCAACTAATATACAGCAATTACAGTAATCCATACGTTATAGCAAAAGAAAATTTATGTAGCGCCAACTGATAAACAGATTTACTACTTTAAAAATCAACATCTTATACTTTTTTTAACAAGGCAAGAATTTTAATTTCTACATTCGTCGCCGAAATAGACAAAACTATTTCGTGAGATATAAAAAAAATTTTCTATGAAAATTATTTAATTCTGTCGTCGTAGGAAATTCCACCGTGAAAACCATTTAATTCCTGCCATCCAAACCGGATTACTATCAAAGAATATGGAATTTTATATTTACATTTATATGTATGTATAAACGGTTTATTACATTACGTTCCAATTATTTACTCGTCTGGCTTTCCAGGCATGAATGCGCTGAAACCGGAAATAGTGGAGAGCGCTCTTCCGTACGGATCAATCCACTTCCATTGGTTGAACATGCAGGATCCAGAATGACTGCCACGTGACCTACGAGCGCCAATCCAGAAACCGGAGATTGCTGTCCGTTCCACTCTACCTGAAACATCAGGGCAAAATAATGGGCTACAAAAGACCGACATGGTTTAAATTCAGTATTCACTTCCACTAAAGGCGATTGTTGACCTTAGGACTGTTATCTGAATTTTCGTCCAATTTCGACAACTGAAATCCTGTTGATGCCGACAAATAAAAGTCGCAGAACCTGAGATTATTTCTTCTGAGTACTTACTTTTTTCTAGACAAAAGGTCCCGGAACGGATTACTGCAAACTAGCATAAAGTCAGTGGTTAAATTACTTTTCCAGAGGTACCGGATCTCCTTTATTTTTCCTCCGGTCACAAATTAAATCTCTCAAACTTTTTATTCATTTTAAACGAACATTTAGAGTACAGTTCACGTTTTCTTTTCTTTTCCGTGCAAGCAAAGTGCTAAAGTAAACAATAAAGGATCACAACAATTAAAAAGTACGTTCCGGATCTCATGCCAACCGTGCCGGATTTCTTGTCAGACGTCCCGGATCGGAGATCTGGCAAGATCCGGTCAATTTAACCTCTGCATAAAGTTATTTAAAACTTGAAAATACTTTTTAAAAATTTATAATGTTAATTTCATTTTGAAACTTATGAATATCGAATAAACGGTTCTGGAACGCCGTTACGACAGAAAAAACGTTGGTTCTTTCTGCAACTGAAAGGGGATCGGGATCATTGATCCGGTGATTTATGCACCGCTCCCGAAGACCTCGCTCCAACTCCGTCTACAGTCCTCATACCGAATTCTCAGCTATCTTCGAAGTTGTATAATTTTTTCTTCAATTAATTATTAAGCTTTTGCGACAGCTTTATTCTTTTTCTTTACTATTTGGAAAAAATGAAAGCCAAATTCATGAAAATTCCGGAAAATTTAAGAAAAAGATTATAATGTTTTAAAAAATCTTGCTTAGCAATACAAGCCACACCGTACGCCTTTGTCTTATTATTCTTACAAGTGTTCAGGACCTGAATCTCAACTTGCGCCCTGCAACAAAATCTGTTGGCGATTCTCTGGCCATGAGACTGTGAAACGGTGGTCAATGATTTCACAATTTAGGCATTAATCTTAAGCGGCTGGTTTCCGTAGTGCTCTGACAAGCTCTATGCTTGACGAATCATTTGAAACACTTTGTAAAGTCACAGGTTGGTTTGCGAGAGATAAGGTCCCTTCCTCCTCCTCCCCCTCCTCCTACTCCTACTCCTCCTCCTCTTAGTGGCTTTGTTCAAGTGACGTCTGTCTGCAAAAAAATTCTAGTGCTAGTTGTATATTTGAGCGCATTTGTGAAATGCGTGTTCAATAGCCCTTGTTTCTGATAAGAGTAAAAACAAACAGTGCTTGCAGTGGTATCTGTAGTCTGGGGGACTTTGGTTACTGATCCAATCCATACATTGCGAGGGGAAAGTTTCACGCGGTCAGTAACTTATTTAAATTAACTTATTTAGCATAATGAAACAATTGACATTCTTTTCCCCATTAGTCCGACTCTCAACTACCATTCTGGGTAGAGGTTGTGTCAAGAAGTTCGACAGCTAGGCCTAATGATCACTTCTGCCGTCACTTAACTCTGTAGCAGCTGAGCTGTATCTACTCAGCAGAAGATTCAAACACGCCCGTACACGCCGCCTCGGGTTTTCTACAGTTCGTTCTCTTCGATCTTAAATTAATTATTTAGCGTCTTTTCCTCGTTGCGTGATCTTAACGAGACTTGCTTTTCCTCTGAAGTAGACTGGTCACGTGATCTTCGAGGAAGACCTGTTCTCTGATGGAGTTGACGTGCACAAGATGACTTTGATGCTGACGGCAGACGTCTTGAGAAGTCATGAAGTTCTCGGAGGCGAAGAAGACCTTATATCTGGAACCTTCGAACCCCAGTCGCACATCCGCATCCCATTTGGTGTAGTTTACCCATTCACCGCCTGATGCATCTGCAAAAACGCAATGCGTCGAATACGGCAGTTTAACTCTCGGACATAGACGCCGTTTCCATATATTTAAAAGAATCAATGGTATTCTATCTGCATTCAAAAGCTACTCTCGACGAGAAGTTTACGGCAGAGTACCAGCCAAAGGCTGAAAACGTTCACGGTTCACCCAATCATCGAATGGCGATGCGGAGTTCTTCGGAAGAATTAATTTCAATTTGCTTTTTATGCCATGTTTCTTTAGGGATCGTCTTAAGTAAATTATCCACCTATTCAGAAAAATGTACGCGAAACAAGAGGACTTTTCAAAAACTATGCGATCATTTTAAGAATTTCTACTCGGACTGCTTTCTTTTCCACAACTCAAGCATTGAGTCGCTTTTGCAAAGGGTTTGCGGTGCTGGGCACAGATTCCGCCAGGCTAAAAGGTTTAGACATTGTTCTAAAAAGAACTCTACAATCTGGATCAAACTCTGGCAAAAAATGTTCTGCACACAAGAACTGATATCGCACAAAAGGCCCATGAGCCATGATTTCCTAATGAACGCTGGCGATCGAAATGGCGCATCGCCACAGGGCCATTCTCCCACGTTTATTTACTATATCTGGTCACCTTAAAAACCATCGGTGGCCCAAATCGGACTTGCCGTGCGTTGATAGATGCACACGGCAATTGGCTTTGAAGTACGCATACTGTAAGATATTTATGTAACTCAAGCATTTTGCTTTGAACGGCTGTTGGCTCGAGCAGCAGTTGCAATCTGGATTGATTATACAGTTTCGTAGAATTTCAGGACATCGCAATCGACAGTCGACCCCAATTAAGAAAACGATAAGTTATCTGGAGGAGTTCTTAGAATGATTGAATTAACCATCCGGGTCTACGTGCGCTAGTTAAATCAATAACCAGCTAGATCAGTAACCAGCAGCAGCTAAATAATCAAATTAACCTCGTACGGTGTGAATTGAATTACCAGTAGGCTACATAACCAACTCAATAGTCAGTGTTGCACGTGACTTGCCCCCCCCCCTGTGGAGCCGCCACTGCCCCGTTCCCATTTTTTGTTACCTCAGTGCATTGTCTCATTGTCTGGCTGAATTCATGACGATGTCTTTTTCTTTTCTTCTTCTTCTTCTTCTTCTTCTTCTTTTTTTTTTTTTCTTCTTTTCCTTCTTCTATATTTGATATATTTCTATCCTAGGATGTATTTCTGCGTTGATTTAAATTTTTATTCCAATTTGATTACAGGATATTTTTTATATAAAAAGAATCTGACAGTACAATTGGAAAATTTGAAATAATTTCTTCAGATCCTGCATGGGCATATTTTAGCATGACATGTTGTCTATCCCTCTAGATATTCTATGCCGTCGGGAAAATGGGCGTATCCATTGAATACATTGGGTGTCTAACGTAGGCCAAAAGACCGTGTGGACCAGGATCTCGTAATTAACTCCCTTTATCATAATCCGTCTTGTAGACCTAGGTACCGAATCGATTGGCGACAAAAGTACCGTAAATCGGTGAGGCACGATGCTTCCAACGGAGACGGAAGGTTTAATGGAGCCATAGGGAGGTAGACTCCAGCCCCCGCACTCTTTGAGAGGCTACCATAGGGAAGAAGAGGTATCGGGGGTTGGCCTTCTCACTTTTTCATTCAATTTTACGCTAATGGAAAGATTGGAACGGAATCACGACATAGATCAAAGTTTCTCCGAAATCTCGATCGCCGTTCTCCAGATTTAAAGACAACGCAGAGGCCGCCGCGCCTTAGACCCGAGGCATATGCCGTAAAGACGTGTGACTTTGCCGGTCCACCCGGCGGCGGCGGCGGTGGTGGTGGCGGCGGCGGCGGCGGCGGCGGCGGCGGCGGCGGCGGCGGCGGCGGCGGCCGAGCGTTGAGTTTACCGGCGAAGTCGACGCCTGCGTCCGGTGGCGCCAGCTGCGGTAGGTTTCCAGCGGTGGACGATTTAGGCGAAAGTCTTCGACTGTCTTCGCCCGACGCAGCAGACGTCACTGAAACAGCAAATCAGATTAGATCCACTGCTCCGTCTAATTCAGAGCTTATCGGAATCACGATGGACATCCAGAAGGGAAACAAAGTAACGAGCGAAACCGTTCTGATCTCATCATCATCATCGTCATCATCATCATCATCATCATCATCATCATCATCATAATCATCATCATCATCGTCATCATCATCATCATCATCATCATCATCATCATCATCTGATTGTCAGATTATAGGAATAGGAATAATCATTGGCCATGCAGTGGAGCCTACTTCTAAGGATGCGCTCAGAGAGGGGTTCCGGTCCTTTGAATTAGTAGCAAGAAATTGTGTTCACGCACCATAATACAGTATTACAATGTACTGTACTACTGAGCACTGCCTTATTAACGACGACTAAAGAGAACCACGAATAAACAATCGAAGTTCGAATATTTGGAAAGCAGTTTTGAGTCGGTCTACCCCCAACAGAGAGGACAATGGGTCACTATGACCAATGGGACCCTTTGACCTACGACCTATCCATGTGACCCATCGAGTATTGGTGACCGGGTACGCCCCAACTCGGCGATGGTCGACTCGGCACCGGCCAACTCGGCACCGATAACTCGGCGACGGTCAACTCGGCGCCAGTTCAAGTGTGCGCCCGGTCGTCGACTCGGCGACGGTCAAATCGGCGCCAATTCAGGAGGACCAATACAATCAGTGTTAATGGACACTTAAGCAGGATGCGATTTGTGATTGGAGCAGTGGAGGATATTTAGGAAAAAAGAGTTTGGGGGATGTAGGTAAGTAAGTAAGTAAGTAAAGTAAAATCTCATGGATTTCTATAGCGCCTTGGAAATCAGCACAGCAGTAGCTGCTTATTCTTAGGCGCTCAGCCTCTCTTAAAATAGCTATGGGGAAGGTATATTATCAGCCAGGCAATAGTCAACATCCAAAGGCCAGTGAGGCTAGGTTGTTACAGCTATGGAGGATATGATTTTAGAAAAAGGAATGATTTAAGCTTAGACCTGAAGACTTGAGGAGATAACGCAGGATTTATAGGAAATGAGGAATCAGATTTTATTGTTTGAAAGTGTCCAAGTCTGCGGAGGGAAGCTGGGATCGAGTTCCAAAGTTCAGGTGCAGCGTATGAGAAGGCACGGTTGCAAATTTTCAGGGATGACTGATTGAGTGGGCGTGACAGAGTGAGGTAAGATGATGAACGTGTGGGTCGAGGAGGCTGAGGGGTTAATAGTGATCTAAGGTAGACAGGTTTTGATGACTGAAGTGAGCTATGTGTAAGTGTTATTATCTTATATTGGATACGTTCAGTTATTTTAAGCCAATGTAATGATTTTAGTATGGGTGAAACATGGTGTTTGGTAGGTGTTTGGGGATATGTAGCAGTGGGGGTATATAGTGGTGAAGGGATGTAGCAGTAGGGGGATGCAGTTGGGCAGTGGGGGAAAATCTTCCCTTCCCCCCTACAAATCGCGCCCGGCACTTAAGTGTTGAGTTAAAACCAAATTATCAGAAGAATGTGTGACTACTAATCATTTAATAATATATTTGTGGGCTGTAGTGTCTTATTCAGAGTAAAATTGTAACCTGGACAGCGGACCAAGTGGCTATCCCTAAATTAGTTGACCTGTTCCGGACCCGCAACCATCACCTAGAACACCGTCACTCTTTCATGGCACGCCGATTGAATGCATCTGAGAATATTCCCTCGTATTCCACAAGACTTTAGTTTAGCGTCTTGTGTGTGTCGCTTTATCAAAAACTTTGGCCAAATATAAATATGTTACGTCTAGACCTGTGCGCCGCCGACGCCGCGCCGCCGCCGCCGACGTTTTCATGACGCCGCCGCCGCCGGTAATATAGGATCGGCGCGCCGCCGCCGCCGCCGCCGCCGCCGAGAGAACATCGGCGTGACGCCGGCGTCCCCTTGGTGAAATTATTTTTCTCATGTAACCAGAGTAAGCCACACTGTTGTAATACGTAGATAAAACTGTCTTTACCATATATATAGTCAACATGTGCTAGCTAATTCAAAGCACAATTCAAAGCACGCGTTACTTATTTACTTCGCTTCATGCGTCTATCGAATGACGTCCTGTATTGTTTACATTCTGCAAAATGGCCACGGCAAAGAAAGCGTTTTCGAAGAAAATTACGCGAAGACCTAAACAGATAAGTACAAAAGGTCATCACCGGTTTTGGGGCTGCTATAGAGGCTATAGATTGTTACGTCGTGAAAGCTCAGATAAGCATAAAAAGGTCATCACCGGAATTTAGGGGCGCAAAATTTGTACCTTGCTCCGAGCGCCGAATACTCTAGCTACGGCTCTGTTGATAAAATGTTTCTTGAACTGTATAATTTTATTTTTACTAGTATTATAATTTTGTTAAGTTGCTTTCAAATGAACCGGGTGACAAAAAACCACGAGGATTGAACAAAACCGACGATATCATATGGTATCCTTTGTAGTCGCACGTATTGTACTGTATTAACCGTTTGTACGCCGCCGACGCCGCCGCCGCCGCCAATAAAGTCCACGCCGCCGCCGCCGATAAAATTGGTTCGGCGCGCCGCCGCCGCCGGTGATAAAGCGGTCACACGCCGCCGCCGACCCTCAGACCGTCGGCGCACAGGTCTAGTTACGTCCACTGCCTTGCCCGCGTCCAGCTAATAACAAACCGGCTCTCTTGCAGGATGTTTTCCATAGCTTTGTACATGAACTTGCGCGACGCGTCGCCGAGTTGACCTGTTCCGTTGGTGACCCATTTGACCCTTGACCAAATGGCCAACTCTACGGTCTACTTCCACTCCAAATTGTTGAAATTTCAGCCAAAATATAAAATCTTCTACCAGTTGAGTGAAATCCTCTCAAATCCACTCGAATATTGCACGAAGCGCTCAATGTAAGCGAAACTAATGTAAAGCCACAGCGTATCACATTTAATTGGACAATGCAATATTGGACAAAGTGCTGTAAATGCATTTATTGCTTCTCATAGGCTATCTGAGCGTCTGAACCAAAATCTCGAAGCCAGCCTGATCCATGGATCCGGTGAATTCAGAATCAATGGATCATATACCGAAGTAGTTCTTAAGTTGGCAGCAAAATAATTTACTCTTTTATGGTTACGATGGCCTACCAGATGTCATGGAACAATGCTTTTCCGGATCGCCGCTGCTACACCCAGGGATTCTTTGAAGGAAGGAAGAAGATGGAAGAGAAGACGCAAAAGGGAAGGGGTACAGGCCGACACGGGAGTGATTTCGTGACACTTGACCTTGACACTCCTTGGACTGTTCGCCTTCGCAGACGTGCGAGTCTGGCAAAAATAAAAATGAAAAACTCGCATTTCTTTTCTACCCGAAAATACTTTTTAAAAATAAGAATGGAGATAAGTCTGCAGATTGTTGAACAAATAGCAATGGCGCAGTCACAAGGGTGCCTTGGGGTCCACCCAATCGACAGGGATCAGTCGAGGGGTTTGGGCAAAATCGATGAGAAGTTTTTGGGAGTAGGGAGCAGAGGCGTAGCCACGAATTTGATTTGGGAGGGTATAAATATTTTGGGTGGGTATAAATCTTAACTATAAACCACATAAACCATATACACCACATACAGTATAACTACATGTAAATCACATAAAAAACTTTAAGGTAGACTGATTTTTGGAAGGTATATATAGTATACCGATATACCCCCGTCGTTACGCCCCTGGTAGGGAGGTTTATTGTCAACAGCTTTTATAAGAATGGAGATAGTTTGCAGCTTTTGGCCGCTCAGTAACAAATAACAAATCACAATTAAAGTCTTTAAAATATGCACCAGAGATAACAGTATAATTCTTATAATAGGTCTATTACTCATTTTCTGCGGATGGGGATAAGCCTCCAGACACCGCTGGAGGAACATGCCACGCTTCCCCCCAAATACCATATAGTTGGATTAAACGGAATGTACGTGTATCTTCACATCCATTAGTGCAGCCACACGGAGAGCAGCGCGCTTGGGCCTTTGCAACAGGCCAACACTAGTGGGGGAGGGGGGATTCTTGCAGAAACTTTAAAAATTATTTCTCTATTGAGGGGTAAGAGGATTGCCGAATGCAGTGTTGGAGTTGTGAAATTTGGGGGGGGGAGGTTGAGGACTGAAATTCAATGCATGACAGAAACTGCATGTACGCGATATGCGATTTTTGGGAGGGTTGCAAAGTTAGCTGGGGGGTTCACCCCCCCAACACCCCCGGCAACTCCAACACTGGCCGAATGTCTGTCATATAGTTTGCAAATTTGCTCCACAGTTCAGGGGTTGAATCTAGTATTGCCCGAAATTGGGGGAGGGTTGGGGCTCTGCTAGGAAAATTAATAATCTCGAAACGTTTTTTCCACTTGGGGATTGACAATATGCTGAAGACTTTGCACCAAATATCAAAATTCGAATCTAATATTTTCCTACAATGTTTCGGGTGGGTGTCCGCCCCAGACCCGGTTCAGGAAGCTTGCCAGGCTCCCTCAAGCAACTAGTCAGAACTGGAAATATTCGTCTGTGTGCCCCTATTTCGGAACCCTAGCTACGCCACCGACATAGGCCTATGGTAACACTAGTGTCGTAGAAAGTAAAAATAGTTACGCTACTGAAGTTACTCGAGAGCATAAAAGTTGTCTTCGGGTGCACCCCTCCCATAGCCCCCGTCACTGCTGTCGATTACAGTCATAGAGAACACGGAGACGATGGACTCACTAGTGAACTTGGCCTTAAATGTATAGCTTTCAGGTATAGGCCTACACGTGGTTACACCTTAGACCAGCACGTACGTACATGGTTAGAAGCTTAGGATTATGTGTAATCATAGGGGATTATGTCTGTACATGTGGTTATAAGTCTAAGTCTACGCGTGGTTATGTAATGCTAAGGTGACACCACGTACCAAGACTTGTAACCACGAGTAGATACACTTGTGGTTACAAGTCTAAAGTATGTCGTGCAATACGCATGACAGATACGTTAAAGGTTATACACGAATTTATCGTGATTTATGAATGCGTTGATTGTGTGTCTGCAAAATAGGCGTACGTATTACAATGAAGGTGGTCTGGGATTCCGTCCCAGCCGAAAAATTTACGGTAGGCCTAATATTAGATATTAGATAGGCCTACAAGTCTTGGGATTTGGTGCATATATTTTCCGGACTCTATGCAATCCTCAAACTGAAATTTTGACTTCAAAGTTATTAGTCTTCCTAGCGGAAGTCTAGGGCAGAACCCACCCCAGTCGACCAAAATTTGGGATAATACTAGATTCAAATCTTTAATTTTCGAGCAAATTTTCAGGCAATATAATTGTTATTCTGCAACCCCTACCGGCTACCACTATTTAGATACAATTTTCTTAATGCCGCTGCAAGAATCTGCTAGTGTTGGCCTTCAGCAGAAGGTCCCCAAACCGCTGCCTCTATACCGTGGCTGTTAGTGGACATGAAAAAACACAGACACGCACATCCCGTTTAGTCCGGCTAGGAGGTTTCGGGGAGCGTGGCGAGTTACTCCATCGGGGTCTGAAGTGAAGCCCCACATGCAGAAATTTTTTGTATTATTAGACTGAGTGTTACAGTAGACATTGAGCGTTAGGCGTTAATTGGTGCATATTTTGAAGACTCTAATCATGATTTGCCCAAAGGTCAACTCAGCCTTACTCGCTAGAGGGCGGTGGTAAACTAAGGAGCAGCGTTAAGCTGCGAGGTAAAACGTGTGTATGGGGAAAGTAATGGTAACCTACCCCAGATTAATGGCTTATACCACCTACGTTCGCTGATTGCCTAAGACCGGAGATAAGCGCCGGAACCCAACGCTCGGACTCAGTACGGGACCTACCTGTATCTTTTACCTTAATCATGATTTATTCCTGAGTGGCCAAAAGCCGCAATAGCAACTAAGTATAGCGATTCTGTTTCAGTGGCGGCTCCAGGATTTGGCAAGTGGGGGGCCTTTGGGATGGCAACTTCTAATCATGGGGTCAACCATTTGTTGCTTGGTATGTAGTATTAAGTATAGGGTCCCAATAGGGGGGGCACTGGAGGGCCAGGCACTCAATAGGGGCGAGGGCCCCCGGGCCCCTCTGTGGATCCGCCACTGTTTCGTTTGACAATTACCATACCCATGACCGTATTTAGGGTTGTGTGGGCTCTGTTTCAAATGTCCTTGGGGGCTGCCAAGCTACTCGTCCCTCCCCGTTATGCATTGTGGCGAGCAAAAAAGGCCCCAGCTACTATGTGGAGACCCCTTATGTGTGGGGCCCCTGTTCCATGGAACATGTGGACCATGTCTAAATACGTCACTGACATTATCAGTAACATGCGGTGGAATGTTGAAATGTTGTGAATTCCTTCGAAAATCTCTAATCGGTCTCGCGCAAATCTCACGACTTATCCCAGCCCCATAAAGGAGACCCGACCCCTTTCGGGTCCCCTTGTGGCTACGTCAGTGGCTTAAAATCAGAATAGAGGCCTATAGTTGACTTGTACATTGTCCGATGTGTATAGGCCTATTTAAGGACTAGCTGATGTACACTGTAGGTTCGCTATTTGAAGGACACTATAATTCTCAAACACTAGACTATATATAGACTATATATAGCTATTCAATAATGAGATCCGAGTCCTAAATACCTATGACTGCGCGAATTCACAAGGCTATGTCTACATGAGGTTATGAGCCTAAGTGGGAAATGATAAATAAAATCTGTTATCGCCTCCCTTGCCCATTGCACTTTTACTAAGGGGCCATCCACAAATGACGTAACGCACCTGGGGGGGAGGTCAAACATTTGCTACGATGTGTGACGAGGGGGTTCGAGGGAATGTGACGTAGGCTAATTTTTTTAGTGGCGACCTTTCTTGCTTGTCGGCTGATTCTGAAAGAAAAAGGGTAAATTACAAGGGAAAAGATTAGAATGACATTTTGCTTGTCAAGGTTGTCCGAAAGGCGAGAAGAGGGGGGGGAGGGCTCGACGAGTTGTTACGTCATATTTTAGGGGGTCTGACTTTTTGTTACGACGCGTTACGTAGGGGAGGGGTCAAAAAACCGCCAAAATCGTGTTACGTCATTTATGGATGGTCCACAAGAAGTTGTGACTAAAACACTGGCATTGTCTTGTGTATTTAACCATCCACGGTTTTCGGTTGTTCGGTGCCACGCATGCATGGAAACATTTCATTTGCATCGCCACTTTTGTATCGCCATCTCTCGTTTTTTATTGTTAAAATATATAATTCGTTTATTTTGGGAGTTCAGGGCTGCTTCTCCCCAGTCTTGGCTAGAATAGAAATGATGTGAAAAATCTGACTTCACCTGCCAGGATTCCCTAATTAAACATCCTGACTATTACGCTCATAGGTACTTGGGCATCATAAGTAGGCTGGATATCCAGTATCCAGTATTTAGACCTACTGTATATTCTGGATAAGAATGTAAAAAGAATAGGCTTATTTATTTGTCGCTGTGAAGTAATATTCTTGAGAATATAACAATAGCATATACGCATAATATATCGGAATTCCGATGGATTTGTTTAGCTCCTGCTTCGATTGCTATGAATCGAATTTCTTCCTCGGCATCTCAGCGGCAAAAGACTCGGCGAGACGCGCTTTAATTGTCTCTCGTTGTTAAACCTTTGGTGTCCTGTTCTGTGTCACTGTGTGTCAGTGAAAAGCAGGCTGCTGTGCGTGGTTTAGCCCATGGGCGCAATTACTGCGTGTGTCTACTCTGGGAAGCTCTTATTTTGAACAGACTGGAACGGCTATCAGCCTTCGCAGCGAAGATCTCAAAATGCATCGAAGCCAGGCCCGTCTTATATACCTGTGTGGGGCCCCGGGCACCTGGCGGCCTGCCGGGCCCTAGATGTGAAGATCAAATGTTGACAAGCAAAAAAAGGTAATCTCCAAACGTTTTTAGGTGCTGACAAGCACAAAAAAGTTTGCACGCGGCGCGGGGCCCCTAATAAGATGCGCGGGGCTCCGGTCACTATGCCCGATTTTTAACACGCAAAGACGGGCCTGATCGAAGCTATCACGTAGCACATGGATCCTAAGTCTTAACACAGGGGTGTGCATCAGGTTGCCACCGGATTCCACGCGGACCGAAAGATCATTTAGAAATATGCATAGAAGCGGCAGAAAGTGAGATCATTCGAAATAGTTTATGCTAACGTAGCAGTGGCGGCTCCACCAGGGGGCCCGTGCCCCCTATTGAGTGAGTGAGTGAGAGAGAGAGAGAGAGAGAGAGAGAGAGAGCGAGAGAGAGAGAGAGTAATGAGGCGTAAATAATAATAAATATTATTATTATTTACCTTCGGAGTGGTGCGGCACCCAAGCAAGCAGAAGTACTCCTAACAGAATACCGCTAACAGATATTACGAGACCAATAAACAAAAACAGCAGAATAAGTAGTTTCCTGCGACGCTCCAAAGTCCTCCCTTTGTTCGTTCCGCGAACGCATTTCTTCCAGTCGGGCAGCCAACTGGGTCTCGTACGCTGCTTCAGGGTCGGCACAGCGACCCTCGCGTCGCCTCTAAGCAGAGGCTTGAGGGTTATGGCGTCAGAAGGGCAAGATGATCCGAGTTTTTGCCCTCCTGGACAACCATGCAAGGTAGAGACCGGTGGAAGACTCGGTCGTCTCTGCAGCTCCAGATCGCCCTCTATTCCAGGGTGGGCCCCTGTCCAAGTCACATCACCGGCGTTTTCGATTGGGCACAAGGGCGTAGTAAACAGTGGCGCGTCTACCATATGACTTACGATTTGATTGGAGGATCTAAAGAGCGACATTTCCGAGGCACGCATAGTTCTACGAATAATTATAGAATCAATTTTCCATATGAATTGAAGTTTAATTCCGTCAAGAATTTGCAAATAACTCAGACTTTATACAGTCGAACTTTATCAAATGTTTGGTGCCTGCGTATAATTTACTAAACTACAGAGTACCATTCAAACGCAGAAATGTGACAATGTCTTCCATCGGCTCAGAACTATCGATACGCGAGCATTGGTCACAAAAATAATCCGCCAATCCAACTACCGACAAAAGCTCCATGCCAACATCCAGTCAGAGTCACCTCAATGTGCCTTGACTACGGTCCTGATACAACAGTGCCTGAACATCTCAGCAGTAAACGAATGCCAGCAGCAAGACTGCCAGACGCGCACGCCATGGTGCAATTAATATTCAAGATATACACCGTATCAGGCACGTCGGAACGAATTTTTAGCAGAGGGTGCAGATTTTCCGAGGCGAGGTGTTTGGTTGTCGCATTTTCGGCGGACAAGCCAAAAAAGTCATTTCTTAATTAATTTTCCTATATATTTTTGAGTCGACAAGTCAAGAAAAGGTCATTTGAAATCATTTCCTAGGCTCCTATAAAATTTTTGAGTCGACAAGCCAAAAAGGTAATTTCCTATATATTTTTGAGTCGACAAGCAAGAAAGTCATTTCGTATATATTTTTGAGTCGAAAATTCCAAGGGGTGCAGATCTGCACTCCCAGCCTCGTCTTCCAGAGGGTGCGCTGCACGCCTGCACCCCCTACTTTTTTCCAGGGGTGCAGCTGCACCCCCACTTCGTATGGGCCTGCACTGTATCTGCATCAATGGGTTCCTCGGGTTGTGTGGATTGTCTACCTATTCACTGTATTCAGTCAGCTCAAGTAGGCCAAATGGCGATACATGTAGCTAGCAGGGATTTTGCCACAATTTTTGTCATAGGCATAAACTTCTACATATAAGATCTCTAGGCTTGAGGTCCCCACTATTTGAGAGCCTACCATAGACAGTGGCGGCTCCAGGATTTGGCAAATAGCTATTAGCTAGCTATCAAGTATCAACCCTCACACTGCTAAGATTTTCGTAACTTCTTCTATGGGGTAGTAACCCCACCTTAGTCAACATAATCTATTGAAACACACATTTTGCTTGCCTCTATGCAATACAAATCATTGGCATAAACTTGGATGAAAACGGAGGAACCAGTGATGTGAAGCCTTGGTCTTGGTCTTGGCCTCGAGGTCGGATTTCGAAGCCTTGGCCTTGGTCTTGTTGTCTAATGTCTTGGTCTTGGCCTCGTGGGTTAGTGCCTTGGACTTGGCCTTGGAAGCAAGTGCCTTGGTCACATCACAAGGCACTGATGGCAGCTATAGTTTGGCATTACAACATGTGTACAATCAACAGTGAGTCGTTTGATCCAGATTCTGACTAAAACATTTTTGCTGAGAGGAATTTCATGAGCTTGAGGCCACTGTTTTCTAGGCATCTTTGTGTGCCTGCAACTTCGGCCCCCATTGAAAGAGTATTTTCACAATGAGGATTTGTACTGAGACCGCATAGAGCCAGGCTTGGGAATGAGCTGCTTGAAACGCTACGTTGATGTTCTTGCGCTGCAATGGCAAATGAGTGAAATGAGCAGTTTTTGTTTAAATAATGACAACATCTTTATTATTATAGCTGCAAGTAACTGAAAAACCAAAAGCTGATTGCAGAATGCAGATCATAATAACTAAAATGTTCACTGCATTATTACACATTTACAAAACAAGATTGGCTAGTTTATTAGTAGGCTGTGGTGTTAGCTCTTTCACCCAGGGGCGTAAACCTGGCGTCAACATGGGGGGATAGAATAATTTTTAAAAAGTTGACCCCCCAGAAATATAAATATCCCCCCCATTTTGAGGGGGATATTGCATAGTATGGTGGGGACTTTAAATTGCCCATGAAATACGTCTTGACAAGCCAAAAGGAAGGTCATCCTGATATTTTTATATTTTTCCCTCTCCAAATACCCTGTCAAGCAAAAAAGGTCATCCGAAATGCGAGAATGTGGATTTGGCGTAATTCTGGCATCAACATCATGGGGTAGGATAAAATTTTTTTACCATATAGCCCAAACATTGGGGGGATAATTGATACTCTGTCCCCCGCCAACTAATTATTCGGGGGGCCGTCCCCCTGGGTTTTACGCCCATGCTTTCACCTAGTGTCCTAGTACAATATAGTGTAACAATCGTCAGCGCTGCTGTAGTGTACATATTTCATATTTATATTACATTACGAGTGTTACCCTGCCGATAGTTAAAATGGATCGAAGCCTTGGCCTTGAGTGAAATGTCTTGGCCTTGGTCTTGTAGGTCACTGCCTCGGCCTTGGCGCTCAGAGTCTTGGCCTTGTACTGGACTGCCTTAGTCACATCACTGGGAGGAATCCAACCTCTTTCTTTCCATTGTCTATGGTCAGTGGCGGCTCCACAGGGGCACCCGTGCCCCCTATTGAGTGCCTGCTCCCCAGTTGGGACCCTATACTTAATACTACATACCTAACAACAAATGGTTGGCCCCCATGATTAGAAGTTGCCACCCCAACGGTCCCCCACTTGCCAAATCCTGGAGCCACCACTGTCTATTGTAGGCTCTCAAATAGTGAGGACCTCAAGCCTAGAGATCTTATACTGTAGAAGTTTATGCCTATGACAAAAATTGTGGCAAAATCCCTAAACCTAAAATTCCTCTTCCCCAAAAATTGGAGGGAATATGCCCAGTAGTGGCGCAGCCCCAGGAATTCGGAATAGGAGGGCACATCAACATTTTCGGGCAAGTCACCGACAAGCAGCAGTTCTTTGCTTTGCACATTCATGTATTCCAGAGGTGGGCAAACTTTTCCTTTAAAGGGCCACATGAAACCCATTCCTACATTAGGCGGCCGCATGTAGAAAAGCCAAACTGTTTATAATAATTTCGAGTGGGAATTAAAGAAGAATCTTAAGCACTATTTCTGAATTGGAATCCATTATTGCAATGCCATATTAAGCAATGACTGAGATGACCTTTTTTGCTCATCAAGACATTTTGGGAAGAAGTTGGAGGCACGCTCCTTTTTTGCCTGGGGCACTGCCAACCCTTTCTAAGATTTTCAAATAAAGTGACATGGTACCATAAAATATTCTCAAATTATCTCACTTTCTGCCAGTCGTATGCATATTTTCAAATGGTCTCACGGGCCACAGCCTGCCCACTCCCAAAGTCTTCTCTTCAGTCACACCACAACCCTCAAAATTCTCAACAATTTTGTGCAAATCCCAAGACCAGTCCAATCCCGAATACGGAGGTGGTGGGGCGGCGCCCCCAGCCTTTCGTTGTTACATCAATGATGCCAGATGTCAAGGAGACATAGACAGCCCTTCTCCTTGCCCATCTTTTCACCAGTATCTACTCGGAAGCATAATTAAAAAGCCTGCACCATAAAAAAGCAACACAGCAAACCAAGCCACGTCAGTCTGTACACCAGCATCACATTGCACATCCATAACTGAAAATCTCAAACTACTAAGAAGTTTGCTTATAGGATACAATATCTTTGTGCATTAGGAAAAGAAACTGTTTGCATAAAGGAATGCAAAATTATTTATTCAAAGCAATCATTAAGTAATTCGCCAATGATTTCCTCGATTACACCTTTAATTCTTCGACATTCTTCAGTGACATCATTATCATCATCTACAAAATGTAAACATGAAAAGTGTATTAAAAACTGCTGATGGTATATAAATGGACAGTTACAACAAGAATCATGTAATAGGAGAGGTAATAGAGAACCAGCAATAAGGACTGAAGCGCGTGCTACTTTGGAGACCCAGGGGGCATAAAAATTGAGCCGATGACCTTTTTTTTTTCAGTGGGCTGGATAATTTGGCCCAGGGCGTCGGGCACAAGGGGGCGTAAAAATTCTACAAAGCTAGCTGTATGGTTAAATAAACAGTGAACTTCTACAGATAAACTTTTCAGTTATTGAATTGTATTTGCTAAGGAAATCCATGGTCGATAGCATAGCAATAAGCAGTACCCAAAAAAGAAGAATTTGCTAAAGGTGAGATGTGAAGGGCTTCAGGCTTTGGCTGTAGACTAATTTTACAAAAACTGACATCTATTAATAGTGCATGAGTAAACTCATAGTATATTGAAAAGTAAAAATATTATGGATGGTACTTGGTTTTCAGTATGCATAGCATTTAACTGTGAACATTTGACTTATCTGCTCTCTTCCATGACATTAGTTATATCGAGGCTCTACTGAAGAGCAAAATAACACTTATATTCCAACATAATATACATTTAATGCCAATACCTTCCAGCAGTTCAGCCAAGAATGGCATGGTTTCTGGCAGAAGAGCGTCATACTCCTGGCCAAGTCTTCTAGCCATTTCTTCAATCGCTAACAACGATGCAATTCTTACCTACAAGCATCAAAAACTATTTAGGCATATGTTGTCAAGTAGGTTATTCTGATTTCCAATTATCAGGTCAGGTCTTCATCCCCCAGCTGTGTCCAGCTATCGACCTCTCTTATTACATTAGTGATCTACACATTTCTACAGCAGTCTTTAATGTGGGCATGCAGTAAAGGCAGGTGCAACCTAAGCACACATCATTTATTAGCTCACACTATGTTATATTTTGATACTAAACCAAAGCCAGAGTTTTACTGAATACTGACATTTGTTACCTTTACAGACCTTTGAGTAAAGGATCAAAGATGCCCAGAAAAATTTAGAAGACATACAGTCACACAAACACCCTACTTTTATAGAAAGTTTTATTTGAGAAGTAAAACATCGATATATGCCCTAGATGCTTGATAGAATAGCTAGGAACAGATGCAGGGGAGGGGGCAAAATGCACAAATATCCATTTTTTAATGATCATTCAGCATCAGACTTTAAAATAGCCACAATAACCACACAAATCATTAATTATACTCAGGGTTGAAACCTGACTACAGCCAGGTTTTATTTCACCATCACATATTGTAATTTCAATCACTCAAAACTTTAACTGAAAATAGATCACATCCCTATGCTTTTCATAAAAGTTAACTACTGGTGATCTTCACTTATTCAGTATCAAGATTTAATACAAAGCCTGCTGAGTCAGATGGCTTTACAAGCAATAAGTAAAGAATTCACAATTTCATTATGCAAAGTCATGAAAAGTCTGTATCAGAAATTGACTTCAGTAAAAACAAAAGTATATGCAGAAATATGAACTAATACTTTTTGAAGATCAGAAGGATAGGGGCCGGACCCCCTATTGACAGTTGGGACCCACTTAATACTACATATCTAACAACAAAAGATCAACCAAGAACTGGACATCATGACACACCACAAGATCAACAGAACACATCAGTAGCAAATATCAAATTCCAGAATAAAAACTCATTTCCTACCAGTCACTCATGAGCCTGTATAAAAATGGTATGTTCTATATCAGTGATACACACTCTCGTAATCTTATTTTGGAAAGGAAGTTTTAACATTTTGGAGATGAAGAAAGTCCTCCCTAAGAAGACTCCATACAACAAGTCAAACTACAGTGAAACTTTATTGCATTAAGAACTGCCAAAAACATAGAATCCTAAAGACAAATGCAAAGATATCTCAATTAGATGCACAGTGGGTGATTATGAAACACAAAATAATCACTCACATCAGCATTAGTATTTCTTGATTTTAGGCAAACTTGGTAGCTAAGATCCTTCCAAGTGCCCACTTTCTTTGCTGCAATAGCAAGCTGTCCAATACATGGAACAACGTGCTGAGTTATTCGGTTCTTGTATTCATTTTCACCACCAACAAAATTCTCCAGCTACAATGAAAAGATAGTAACATAGAGACAAAGCTAGGCAGAATATCAATTTTCATGCTTTAGTAATTACAGTCAAACTCAGTTAATGGCACATTCATTGAAGCAAATGCTTACATAAATGGTTATTACATAGAGTTGATGTCATCAGAAACTAAACATTCCACATGTATGCCAAAAGTACGTTAAATCACACCTGAACAATTACTTGAATGCAACATTAACTGGATTTAGTACCATTCATCTAAATATGTATCTCAGGAATTTGAATAGAGCTCCTTGCACAAAGCATTAAACATAACAACTCCTCGAACACATGAGCATTATCACAACAAGATGCTGTTGTGGAAAACCCTATTTTGCAGGATCTGCAGATGGCTCTTAATGATGGCTTGAAATGCACATCACACTGGCAGCAATGAAACAAGTGGTGGTGACAGCTCACCTGTTCTACTATTGGCAACATAACTTTCTTTACACATTTAACAGCAAATGATCCATCCTTGTCGAAAAGGAGACATTTGTGCAGACATCCGATAACATAATCTAGCATAAGACATGTTTTCTTGTCAGCATCTTCACCAGTGAACCATGAAACTGCAAACATAATAAACAAAATAAACAAAAGGCCAACATGAAAACTGAAAACATAAATGATATTTGAAAAAGCACACGTGAAAACAACCGACACCAAACTTGCTTCACGTACAGACGCTAAGTGACGAACTTATATCACACAAGAAATCAAAGAGTATGGCATATAACAATCACTAAAGCTGTTGAATTATGCTATGATCAAGATTTAAATTAGGAGTGATCAAAAACGATGCCTAACATTTACTAACACTGCTTAATTCCACAATTCTCTACGAGGAACTCTGTAGCAGCTGTCAGGACGTGCAGAGCGTACTTGATGAAGAGGTCCTGCAGCTTTGCACATAAACTATCGGAGAGATGGAAGAATGTCAGAAGGCGAAGTCTATATTCTGGACTCTTCTCTGTTGCAACATAGCTGAAGAACTAAACAAAATGCAAGCCTCGAGTTTTGCACTTGTGGAGGTAAAACATTAGAAATGCAACACAAACAACTAGGATCTTGTGTTTAACTGGTCAACAGGTGTGCATTCATGAGGCTAAAAGTAGGGCTAGAATTTTGAACATGACCGGAAAAGAAATGTGCACTTAATCTGAAAGCATAGTTGCAATGATCAAGAAATTTCTCTAGCCATGTGAATGATACAAGGATCATTTAAAGAAATAAACAGTAACATAAAACTACTGTTACAATGCATTTTAATTTCATTTTTTTCAACAGAAAAATGTATCTGCTGAACACTGGTACCTGTGCACCACAAGACAAACTTCACATACCTTTTGAAAGACGGTAGAGAACTGATTGTCTGTCAAAGGAAGCACCATTGCATAGATTGACTCGATCATTTCTGTTTCGACAGACAACATCTGCTCCCATGTCAGCTGTAAACAGCACAATGACAATGTCATCTACATTTATTTATTTTTTTTTATTCTGCCTCATTTTAAAAATTAAATACCATGCCATTTAAAATTCACAACAAACATGAACATACTAATATGGTGCAAAACTGTTCATTCACCAGGTTTTTCAAATCACTAAGAATATTTTAAAAGCACATGCAAGAGCAAAAACATTATATTTACAATAAACTTAAATATAAAATAAAAGTGATGATTATGCACTAATACTTTAAAGATATCAACCAATAGTACTCCAAATCCATCCATAAAAGATCAGATAAATTCAGAGGTCAGTTATTGGGGAAAGGCAATTATGAAAAAATATTATGGAAAACAACAAAAATCCTCTCAAAAGTGAACAAATTTTGCCTTTTACGTTTCATATTTCATATGTTTAGATTTTAGACCATCTATGCATAAAATAACAAAGATATTTTGATAGTAAAACCATACTGTGCCCAGTCATCAAAAGTAAAGTTTCATGCAATAACTAGCCACATATCTCACTCCCTATCAAGATATTCTGTGTCTATGTATGTCTAACTTCAATCCTGCTGGCATGCTTTAATATAGCTCATTGTCATAATAAGCACCAGTGAGTATCACTCAATCAATTCTAACTTAATGGAAACGTAAAATGCAAAAGAAAACTTCAGTGACAACTTCAAAATGGCAAGATTTCTATCATTAGAAAATTACCTGAGTCGCTTGGCTTCGCAGGTTCATCCCTTCATCAAATAACTCAACAAGATCAACCAAAAGGTCATCGGATTTTTGTCTTAATTCTGCGCTTCTCTTGCTGACGTGAAGGCGGATAAAACTGAAGAACCTTGCCAGACCAGCCTGAGATAAACGCACATAGGTTAACTATCACCAATCATTCCTCATTCCACAGGAAAAATACACTGTATATAATAAAATTAGTTACTGGTATATATTGGGTAGATTTAGAAGCAAGCAACTGAAAGTTTAATTAAACCAATTTAATAGAATACCTGATTGGATTCGAGCAATGACTTAAATGCCTCTGCAGTCTTTGGAAGGAGAACTCTTGATTCTAATCTTGTTGCAATTTCATTTCTAAAATAAAATCAAATAAACTTTTAAAATATTGTCAAACTTGAGTAAAAAAACATAACTTTGCAGTTAAAATATATAGCAGATTCAAACAAAAGTGCACTGAGACAATAGTATTCAATATTTAGTACAGTACCATAGTAAAGGTAGTGGAGAAAATCACTCCTGCAAAATTAAAATTAACCTGTCTATCTCTCTGCAGGCAGCCACATTCAAGTGAAATAGGATTGTAATTAACCAGGTTACTGAATAGAGATTCAGTATTTGACTTTGTTGGTGCATATTATATTTGGACTTGTCTTATCCATATTTTTTTGCACAAATCATCAAAACCTGCATCTTATAACTGGGTGCAATTTATAATTGTGTTTTTAATATATGCAAAAATATGGTACATACCTTTACCAAAAATGGTTTAGGAATTGCACTGTAAATTAATTAATGCAAAGTAACATTCAAATGTGTATAGCAGCCTTTCTAAAGGAACCCTCAGGAACCTCCCAAGTTCAAACCATTGAAAGAAAGAATTGTTTCCAATGATTCAGAAGAATAGCAATGGAGTGGGCCAGCTTTACAAAAATACCGGTTGACAACATTCTAGAGGACTTGGGTCATGCTAACAAAACAGGGCAGTCAGAAGAAAGCTGAGAGCATGGAATACCACCGAGAGATATGGGGAGAACCCGTGCCAGGTAAAATGGAAGGAAAATGGCACTAGTCTTAAATTCACGATGGTGTTCTACACTCTGAACTAAATTAATTACACATTCCAATTAAATCACACGGAAACGGGTTTGCTATATTGTTCGTGCAAAGTATCGCAGATTAGCTTACACAATCATATTCAAAAGTTCCTCGACTTTAAGTCGATCACTGCAAGTCTTATTCTTTGCAAAGATCGCAGGAAATGTACAAGTCTAAACAAATAACACAACATTCAGCTGAACATATTTTAGATGAAAAAATTTATGTGAAGAACCTTTCTATCCAATCGTATGAACTAATATAAATAAATGACAAGTTTCAATTGCACAGAAAATACTGAGAAGAAGTATCAAATCAAACTTACAAAACACAGAAGTCTGGTGATATATGTGTCTAGCATCTCCCCAAAGCATTTGATGATTTCCTTAATGGCCACAAGTAAACAAATAATTGTAGTCTCGTTGCATCTGAACAGCAAGAAACAATTACAAACATTCCTATTACTTGCCATTACTCAATATGATTAAAATATTAAATAAGATAACCACTCAAAAATCAATAATTATAAACTCACTTAAATGCACAATGCATGAACAGTCTTGACCATACATGTGCTCTTAATTCATAAGTTCGAGGCAAATTAAACATGATACATGAGTCTAAACAGATTTGAATATCCCGTATTTGCACGATTATTACCCGTGGGTAATACAAAAATTACAAACCGCAGCCCCCCTTGCAGGGTATATTTGTATGCGGGTTATACTGAGAACTTGAAACCTTGTCGGTGCTGTCGGCGCCCCGTCAGCGCTCCGTCAACGCTCTCGGCGCCCCATCAGCGCTCCACACATCATAGCGTCGACACCTCCAAATACCTAAAGACTAGCATATGCAGGTTATATTCGTGTGTGGCTTATGCTGGGATGTTGGAACATAATTAGTAATTTTCTTCAGGTGATACACGTATGCGGGTTATATACGTGTGCGGGTAATAATCGTGCAAATACAGTATTCCTTTTAGACTAAGTCTCAATCTGTCAAACTGACTTAAGTCACTCCTCCTAACGTTATATAATTCACTAATCACAGTCATCCTGGTAACTAACTCCTGATGTCAACTCTATTCACTGTCAAAACATCACTGCTTGACAGTCAAGTCAGATCAATCAGCAATTTAATCTAATTGTCTAAAACCCAAAAGGGTAGCATAATTTTAGTAAACCATCATCCACAAGTGAAAATGTAAGTCAGGGGTAGTCCAAAATAAAGCCAATACCCAAAGCTAGGGTAATCACATATGAAGCCAATACACTGCACAACTGATTCACCTAAGAATGCACAAGGTGCAGTCATCAATTATATAAAAACAAGAAGCAAAAGCACTTATTACAGATTACAGCAAATGAAATCATAAAAGAAAACTCACTGCATCAAAAAATTGCTATCTTCGAGCAGTTCAATAGTTGGTGACATCAGTGTCTGAAGGTATTTCAGCAAATAACGATTTCCAAGAGTGCGACATAATTCAGAAACACATGTCAAACTAACATCGAACACCAACAAAGGAAGGCCTCGTGCTGTGACTGTCTTTATGACAACAGGTATCACCTGGACAAGAAAAATAGATTAACAAAGGTCCTAAGCTACAGTTTTTCAGTTGATTTTATGGAAACAAAGGAAAACTACATGGACCTATTTAAAACTTTAATACATCTACATTTAAAACCAAAATGCACACCAATTCTAAGATAAATCACATTCTTCAAAATATATGTCTCATATGATTCTTGCAATGCTTCAATGATAGAACTAAGAAATACCAACATTACCAATTTTACTATCAGAAGTGAAAAAATGTCAAGATAAATATGAAAGTGATGCCAAATAAGTGAAATCGAAAAGCAGCAATTTCTGGAAGCTTCCAAAAATTCTCTAAGATTTATTAGGGTGATTTCTAAAACTTCATAAGTAAGTTTTCACTCTTCTGCTCTAACCAATTACTAAGATCAAATGTTACCAGGCAAATAAGAATGAAAAATTCTGTTTTAACAGAAACTGAATACAGCCTGAATATTTTATAAGCTCTAATTTAAAATAACTTCATACTTTTCAGTCATAAATTTAAATATTTGATGATAAAATTCACATTCCAGTCATCTCTATGCCAATTTAACCGCTTAATCGCCCTGTGCCGGAAAAATCCGGCGCACAGGAAAATTGCTAATGCCATAGTGCTGGAATTTTCCAGCATTTTCCTAATGATGCTTGGCAATCGTCAGCTTAGGGAATTATTAATCCTTGGCATGAACAATAAAGAAGGTCAGCATGCAGATAATTTCTGTGACAATTTTTGGTGTAATTTTGTTTGAAACAAGCAAAAAATTGTGATAAAAAAATGGCGAAGCAAAAATTCTACCTTCGAGCGCTTGCTATAAACGGCAGCCAATGGTGAACTTCCACATCTTTCTCTACCCCTCTTCTTCCAAGAGCGGGTTCAAAGTTGATGTAAATAACATCAATACAACACAATTCTGAAATGTTTGCCTCACGGACTTGGTTAGGCATCTTGCTTATCAGACAAACTTGTATGCAACACAGTTTATTCTGAGAACTCATCTAGCACCAACTTCCCGAGTTCATGCATGGGTTTATACAGACCAAAGTGAAATTAAGAAATTCATAGGTTTGATGATGTTGTTGGGAATAATTCCTAAACCAATCCTAGATTGTATTACTTTATTTTGATAAGGTTTGAAAATTTGCAATAAGTATTTGTATCAATGCTTCCCAATGATTTTAGAAATTCTAACGAGAACTAGACGTTATTACGTGTATTTAATGCTTTTATTGCTTTTAATGCATTTTTAATGTTCCTTAGTAATGTTTATTACTTTTATAGTATCTACAAACTTTCAGGCCAGTTAATAAAATAAAATAATAAAATTATAAAATTTCATGATATTTGCATGTGGCGTCATGATTATTTTGGTCTCTGGCAGTGAAGCAGTTAAGCAGATTTATCAATTCAGTATCTCTTAAATCAAGCAGATTCCTTTTGCAAATATAGGTACTAATTCAAAGATAGTAGCAGCTACAATATTTGACACAGAAAAATTGATAAGATATAGTAAATGAAGATGGAAAAATGGAATAACTTACAGAAACAAACAGCTCCGGTTTATCTTTTCCGAGTCGGGCACAGAGAACCTGAATGCTGTAAAGTGCCATCTGATTGCACTTCACCTGATCTGTGTTCACCAAACTACCCAACCTTGCAATCAATTTCTTTAAAGAAATCATCTGCAATGTAACATGCTAAAAGCTTGAGAAATGCCTAATCTCTGTAACAATAATGCCCATAATTATATACAGAAAAGCACAACATTTATAAATGAAGCTATTGTTTAAGTGGTGCTAAGGACAAAATGTCATGGAGACAAAATGTCACGGACAAGATGTAATGGGGATAAAATGTAACCCTAAGCCTAACCCTAACCCCAACCATAACCTGTGACATTTTGTCTGCAACATTTTGTCCTCGGACATTTTG
This sequence comes from Metaphire vulgaris, assembly GCA_018105865.1. Taxonomy (NCBI): domain Eukaryota; kingdom Metazoa; phylum Annelida; class Clitellata; order Crassiclitellata; family Megascolecidae; genus Metaphire; species Metaphire vulgaris. The sequence continues at coordinate 11,819,959 of CM030833.1, read as the reverse complement.
TCCGGCCACGGTTTAAGTAGGAAACAACCAAAATCAATGTCAATATATATTATGCAATAAAAACAAAATAAAAATTACACTAGATATTTTAACAACCATAAATAAATTATAGTAAATAATCATTTTAAGATATTTGAATGTTAGTTTAACCTGTTAAACAGTTCACCTGTAGGTAAATGTTTAACAGTGAAACATTCAATCTTTCCCAATAAATAAAGAGCATTTATCATCATCATCATCATCACCATCATCATCATCATCATCATCATCTTCATAATCATCACCATCATCACCACCATTTCAGAACTTATCCCATAAATATTGTAATGATTTCAGTGCACGCAGTAAGACAAAAGGCTCACTTCTTCTGAAGACAGATTACTCATTGACATCGTTGGAGCTTTTCCCGGTCCTTCTGCAGGTGGACAGACTTTTCCGATCAAAATTTCGAAGCTTTTTAACTGAATATTTGGAAGTTCATGATCAAGAAGAGACTGAACAACCTCCAGAAATGAGGCCAAGGGCAACAGGTAGGTTGCCTAAAATGGTAATGAATTGAGCATTTCTAAATAAACAGCACTGAATCATTATGTTAAAAAATGACAAATCAGAATTCAATGGATTAACATCAGAAGCAATTTCTGAAGAAATATTAGGAAATATTATAGTTGATGGTGAAATTAAGCACAATTCCAGTAAACTTATATTAAACATTAGAAGTACAGTAAAAATCTTGCCAATGTAAACAAAGACTTTTGCATATGCCTCCAAAACTACAGAGAAGCAAATTACCAAATGGCTCTTGAAAATTAGCAAAGCAGATTCAGATGCTTTAATTAAAACAAAATAGAAAGTTAACCAAAAGAAGAAATAACACGCAAAATTTATCAATAGCAGCCTTAAATTTTTAGTAAGTAAAGTAAAGTCCTTCCTAAGCTCTCAAGGCTAACCTCAAGGCTCAGAGGGTGGCGCTGATCTCCGTTCCAAGGCCCTCAGCCAGGTGACTGGTGCAGATTACACGATACGGGGCCAGTGTTCTCATGCAATGCACCTGTTTACTTCACGGATTAATCTGCTTCTCAGTTGCCAGCACTATCTGGCGAATGAAGGCTGAGTCGACTCGAACCCGTGGCCTTCTGCTCCATCATTCAACACTGTTGCCACTCTACTAACTTCCCACCCCTCAAATTTAAATTTCTAGTAAACATTTTTTAAGTAGTTTATGAACATCAACTCACCTTATGAAGGATCTTTGGAAGCTTCCCAATGAGCACGGGCCAAAATTTTGGAGGTATGTTCTTTATCTGGGCACCTCCCTGAAGCCTTGTTGCTTCTGAGAGACATTTTAATGACTGAAGGATTAAATCACGGAAGTGAATTCTCCAGCACTTCATCGATCTTCCGACCTTCACTTCTCTTCAGAACCTGGAAAGAGTAAACAATAAAGCATTATTACAACTGGAAATTACTCAGAAGCTCTGCAAAATCTTTCACAAGTTTTAAGTAAATGGAAAACAATTAGTTTCCTTCCTAAATAATATTTCATGAAAAATAAAACATTCTAGTAGAGTTTTATAAATTCTTAGAATACCACTGACAACAATGGATGACAGGATTTTCCTAAAAACTTTTCTATAATAACAAAAAGAGAAAACTATATTTTAAGCAAAGGAAATCAATTTCAAGACTATCACAAAACTATAAATAATTTTCAAGATAATTGACAAAATATAATAAAACCTGCAATGAGTGCAATAACATCCAAGTACTCCAGCAATACAACATAATGATGCAGCTGCTACGTTAGACAATCTACTGGCTAACTAAAGTATAAATTTACTATTAACCCTTTTCCCATTTGCCCCAAGAATACTCATCCACTTTACATTGCATTACAAATAAATAAACAGGTAAAGAGTCAAAAGATCTTCTGCTTAAACAGAATTCTTGAAAACTGTCTACATAGAAACCTTTATGAGTTTAAAAGTATTAAAATATTATTAACTAATAAATCTAGTTAAATGGCCTGTAACCCTGAAAAGGCATAGCGTAAGTCATGAAAAATTCATTAGGAAAGGCCTCAGGGTCCAATGCATTTCAAAATAAATCACTTTGTAACTTATACCACAAACCTCGACAATTAGTTCCCTTCGGCCAAGGATTTCAAGAATGGCCCGTGAAAGGTGCACCATCAGACCAAGAAAGGATTTTACTGGGGTGTCCGTAAGAATTGGAAGATCCCCTGATGTTCCTGCAAAAATCATCTAAGAAATTAAATCACAACAATTTGGGTGCCTCCTGTTGGGTCACACTTGTCACAAGTGTTCACCAGTTAGCTCAAGAGTAATTCTCACTATCACAGCAGCCTACAAACAAACCTGATATGTAAGACCCTTTTCCCCAAAAGTTTGCAATATACGTCTCCACTAATAGTACAATGTTTCCTGTGCATTTCCTATTAGGCACGTGCCTGCAAACCTGTGTGTCCATAGAATTTCTTAATGCACATGCTTTTAAATAAACATCAGCAGCAGTAGCTACATGTATACTGCTTGCATAAGTGCATAAATGAGGGGGGGGTTAAGTGCTAGAAGTGCACTAGACAGAAACAAGCCAAATAGGTCAATCAGCATTCAAAATTTGATTTTTGCTGATTTTTCCAGTTCTTCTGGAATTCCCCGCTAAATTATGACATATTTTTCAATATTCATAATTTTGCAGTGACAAGCAAAGGGTCAATGTTAGTACATTTCCTTAAGGTATATTTGTTAATTCCAATCATGCAACATGCATCATTCTTCTATGGTTTTTCAGTCATCTCCCCGCTCACCGAATATTTGATCAAATATGTGCTACATAAGCAAAGATAATAGCAAACATAATGGTTGAATGTACCTTTACTCAGAGCAGACAAAAGACTCTGGAGAAAGACAGTAGTCTTTGTTACTGTCATCAGCTGAATGTCCACAGAAAAACATGTGCATATATTGCTGATCAGCTCAATATCCTTGTTGACACTCACAGTCTACAATTTCACCATTTAACCAGTTGTACAGTGCTGCAAACTTACCTATAAGCCACTCATATAAATGCACAGTGGTGCATATTTTTCATTACAAGCCACATAATCGCTCAAAATTTCAGATTAAATTAAAACCAATATTTAAACGAAATGGTCAGGCCAACTCATCTGCTAATACTCCATAAACAAAAGAGTTCACTCTTTAAATATAACTGCTAGCAACTGAAGTGGAATCAGTAAAGAATATGGTAGATTACTGTCCCCAAAACAGTAACATTCAAAATAACAGCAATCACACCTTTTCTTCAACAGTCTGCTTTGGATCAACTTTTCTTCCACAGCTGTCCATGATGAGGACAATCAGAGACCACAGGTACGCTTCCACTCCAACCCGCTCAATGAGGTGATGGAACAGCGGAAGTTTTCTATGACAAGGAATGTGGTCTCGTGCATCAACAAAGATGTTAATTAGGTCAATAAGAACTCGATTTGTTCCTTGGTCACTTTCCACAGATGGCTGTACCTATAGTTTCACACAGATTAAAAATTTTCAAAGGGTGAGCAGCACGAAAACAAAAAATAACTGACAAAATTTTAGTAAATTGTTAATAAAACTAAAAGTAAAAGCATTCTAGACTCCTGAGAAGCACAGAGAAGCTCACTAACTAGTTCTGATAACATGACCAATACATCAAGAAAATAATCCAATGGTTCAGAGATTAAAATCAAGAGTAAAAGTTACTTGGGCATGCCCTGTTTCAAGCAACTGTCAAACTTCAGACCCCTGCATCTGCAGCCCAGCATGCTACTAACTATGCAATAGTGGCTGAGAACAACAACTGACAGGAACATAACAGTTATAAAACTTAGTGCTAAAGATATAACCAAAATATTACATTAACAACAGCCGACATCACAGCATCAATTGTGTTCATGATCACGAGAAATGTGTAGCTATTGTCAAGTTGTACAAGATTGGTTCCCATGAAGGTGAAGATCGCAACTGCATTTGTAAGAACATATTCCTATCAGAAACAGAAATGATCATAAGAACAAAAGTAACATAAGGCATAATAAGATGCACATCAAAATGAAATAATCTTGTGACAAATCACAGCTAAATCCCATTGACAAGGACTCTGACAACAACAATGAGTTTCTTTTAGTTAACACTGACAATATTCCACGACAGTGAAGACCTCACCAACGGGGTTTTACTGTACCAAGACTTATAAAATCACGATTTTAGGATATGAATTTACTTGGTGTCAAAATCATAAGCCTGTACCCAAAATCAAATTAGTTTAAGCACTCAAACTGATTTCTAATAAATGACTAAAATGTAAAACTGATATCTAATAAATGACTAAAATATGATTCTTTTCTTGATCTTTATGAATGACCTTCAACCAAACATGAAACATTCCCTTCTTCTTTTTTGGGTGCCATGTATTACTATGTTGGTGACCATGGACCTCCACGCCCCTCAGTTGTTTGTAGATTGTATTAGCTCCATTGCTGATGTTTCCGGTATATCTTTCATGTCACATAGCAAGGTTTTGATAAAAGTCATTCTTTGCTTCCCTCTTGCTTTTCCTCCCCACCCCCACCATTCCAGTCGTAACTAGGTTTTCCAGACCTTTATTCTTCATTATCTGTCCTACGAATTTGAGTTCCATCAGTTTTCGTCATGTATTTGCCTTGCCAGGATTTCTTGGTTAGTGTTTTTCTCTGTCCATGGTATCTTCAACATCCTCCTCAAGAATCACATTTCCACTTCTTTCAATTTTTTCTTCATTTGTATAAAAATGGTCTGTGTCTCTGCTCCATATAACAATACTGACCAGACATATATTTCCAAGACTTGCATTTTAGTTTCCATTGAGATTTGCCTGTTTGTTAATATGTGTTTTAGCTCTGCAAAATCTGATTTGGCCATGGCTATTCTTGTTATATATCTTTGTTACTTCTCCCATTGCTAGTGATTCAGCTTCCTAGGTACTTGAATGCAATTACTTGATGTATCAGTTGGCCTTTTATGTATATATGGCATTGTGGTGCTTCCTTTTTCTTGTAAATTACCATGCAGTGTGTTTTCTTTTGTTTATTTTCAATAATTTGCTTTCTCCTTTTTTAGTTACTTCATCTAAAAATTTCTGCAAATTATGCTGGGAATATGTCATTATTGCTGCATAATCACTGAATCTCAGATTGTTTAAATTTTGTCCTCCTATTCCAATTCCTTCTAAATGCTCCATGTTTTTCATAATTTCCTCTCCACAGGCGATAAAGAACTCTGGTGATATCCCACACCCCTGTCTTGCCCCTTTTTGTATTTTAACCCATTTTCCTTCTTTTCCATTTATTCTAACCATTGCTGCTTGTTTCCAGTAAATTTCCGATTAGATTTTCATGTCCTTTCAGTCTATTCCCGATCTACCCAGACACTCAAATAGCTTGTTGTGTTTAACATTGTTGAAGGCTTTTTTGTAATCAATGAAACAAATATGTATATCCTTCTGCATCTCTAAGCATCTTTTGCTGATTGCTCTTAAGATGTAGATTGCATGTCTGCATCCACAGTTTTCCTTAAATCCATATTGCTGTTCTAATGCCTTGCATCCTATTTGGTTTTTCATCCTCTTTAAGAGTATTTTTAGAAGTAGTTTCTCAAAGTGGCTTATTAAGCTGATGGTTTGGAAAGCCACACAATCTGTTTGTGTTCTATGACTTAGGTATTGGAATGAGTATTGATTTACCCAGAGCCTCTGGAATTGTTCCCATGTCATATATTCTGTTTAGCATTTCTGTTGTTCTTTTTATGCCTTCGTCTGCTTGTAACATCATTTCCCTAAACTATGCCATCTGGTCCTGCTGCCTTTTTCCTTTCCATTTCCTTCGGCGCTGCACCCACTGATGAAGGCGATGAAGTGCCAAAGCCTGCTGTTGGACTTGGGTATTAAATGAGTCATCGATGCAATACCTGAGTACCTCGACATCTAGGTGCTTATTATTTAAATGAAATGAAATATCCCTCACTCTACAAATTACACAATTTTATGTTATTCAATGACGGTGTTGTATCCAGGAAAAGCTGTAACCACACAAGTTACATTAGCTACATAACATTCACTTTTCCAAGTCTCCATCAAGTCATTACAGGTTGCACAAATTGCTTCACAATGAAGGCAGCTTGCAATTACACATAATTGCATCCATGCTTGAGGCCAATTTGCCTTTTAAAATTTTCCAAAAATCTCACATACAAGTCAATTGAATCAAACTTTCTAGCTTACTAGTTTTATTTCTGCCAAAAAGAGGAACAACATCAATATAAAATGCAGATTTAACATTTGAACAACTTTCTATGTATTTCCTTCATTAAAAAATTCTATAAAACTCTTACAGGATAAAGCGGAGCGATGAAGGCAAGAAGTGTCAAAGCCTGCTGTTGGACTTGTGTATTAAATGAATCACTGATGCAATACCTGAGCGACTCGACATCTAGATGCTTCTTATTTAAATTATCTAGAAATAAACATTCAAATGCTTTGTAAAAATCAGGCAGAAAATAAATACATGTCTTAGATTGTATTCCATTCATTTTTGTTTATACAGTATATGATTACTGTTATTTTATTAATTTTTTTATAGTTGGACTAATGTGCCCTTGCTCCCGACATTTGGTAATATGGCACATAAGAAATTGTCAGCTTAATAATAACAATAATAATAATAATAATTATTATTATTATTATTATTGTTATTATTATATTGACAATTTCTTGATGCAAGATGTTGAGTCCAAAGCACAATGTATACTTTCACTTAAAACTATAAGCTACTTCCATTGTGTCTTACAAAGTGATCAATATAGAAAGTTAACAGCATTTTGGTTTACTAGACAGCATTAACATTAACCCCTTTACAGTCGATTAATATTTTTAAATTTGGCACCATGGTGGTCATTTATTTTAGTATGGCAACACGTTGCTTCAAAATATTTTAAATATTTTCCGATTTTGAAAAGCATAAGCTAAGGAAACATTTAAAATTGATATAAAGGTCAGGCTTAGAATCCTTCTGTCATTTTACATCCTCAGTAACTGAATTTCTACTCAGAGATCCAGAGGAAGTGTGTTAGAAGCACTATGTAAAAAGCTGCTAATGAGGGCATTCTAGGGCAGAAACCTTAAGAGCTCCAAATCTATTTCGAATTTGCTTTTGCTTTCAATTTTGGGCAATTTATCCCCACTTTCTAGTAGAATAGCGCCAAATAAATTCTGGTAGAATAACGCCATATAGCAACAAATGAATCCTTACTAATGCTACTCAAAATGCCGCTCACTAAAACCGAAGGAACTCCTGCTCAACATCATAAAATTCCATTCTACTACAGCCAGATCCCTCAAATTTGCTCTAATTCTATTTATATTCGCTTTTGCTTTCGATTTCGGGCGACTATCCCAACTTTCTGGTGGAATATCACTCCATAGCAGCAAATCTCCAGTCACTGAGGCACTGCTACTCTAGCGGTCTCAACTATCAATTGAGGTGGGCAAAACAGATTTTGGCGAATAGTCCACAAAACAACTCCATACATCAATTACTTTTATCCAAGACGATGCCAAAGATATTTTTAGCCTTTAGGTGAGGATATTCAGGATGGCCACTGTGCTTGTGGTTGCGAAAGTTGAGCACGCATATACTTGGGACAGCCACTATGAGGGTAATGATGTTATGCAAGTATACTCAGGAGAGCCAGTAAAGGGGTTAACTGTCTTTTGTGCCACAATGAAGAGGAAGAAAAGAATTAAATGATGTAGAATTGCTTGACAGAAAAGGCAGACTTTATGGTTAGCTGATGATGTTGAATTATTGGCAGAAATGGTATTCAAATCTAGGCAACAATTGAGTCTTTGCTAATGAGATATATAGAGCTAATCTTATGATAGCCTGGCGTAAAGTTTGAAGTCTCATCATAACTAGTAGGTCAATTAATGAAAATCTCATTCTTGTATTTGGCAATTGTCCTATAATTCAAGTTGCTTCTATAATTCTATAATTCAAGATTAAACAAATTTTTACAGGGGAGGAACTGACTGGAAGACCAGAAGAGACATGTCAAAAGAAGGCCTAAAAGGAGGTCAAATTTGTGTTTTATGGATGGCAAGCATTTCACTACAATTTACATTTTATGGAACCACGAAGAATGCTAAAGCAAAGTTCTACTATAAATTAGCATCATATAAACTTGCATATGAGGACTTCATTTTTCCATAAATTTACTAAACATAAAAATTCCTAACCTTTCATAATGTCCAAGTCCTTTGACTTCCAATGCTTGCAAATGCTGCAGAGACACGCAAGCGTCAATTGACGACAATGATCAGCCTTTTCATCACTGACTGATATCAACCTAATAAAAATAAGTCAACTTCAGTCTGTTACAACTATGTACTACTGTTAAGACAACCAGATTCTTTTAAAATAAATATGAGTAAAATATCAGTAAAATTCTGTCTTAGACAGGCTATAAAAGAAATTCTGCCTGCAAGTCTCAGTAGCAAATCGTTTGAGACGCCGATAACTTCCACAAACTTCAAAAAAAGTTCACCTAGAAAGAAATTGAAACAAGAGTCCCATTGTTTCTGCTGCGTTACGTAGCTTCTTTCGCCTCTCCAGAACCTCCAGGACAAAAACAATTCTTCTGTAAATGACTGCATCAAGATTCTTTGCCACTCTATAAAACAAAGCAGGATGCAAAAGATTGTGTGATAAGAAACATTTTGCAAGATAGAGATAATTAGATATTAGGGTGGGTCATACAAAATTTTTCTGGAGTTGTTGAACTGGCTCAGGTCTAGAAAGTTGCTATAGGTGCTACTTGTTATAAAAAGCACAAAAACTTTTAAAACAGCAGTTGTCTTGTACTGGCAACTTTGCATCAAAGATTCACCCATGAGAAGCAATTAGCTGACATTATTAGAAATCCATCAAACACTTTATCATAAGATGCAAAAAATAAATAAATCAGCAAATTACAAAAGGTGTTTAAACAGTATTTAAATTTGACATCACATGATTTTCAAAGGTCTTGAATACACAGAACTCTATTTTTCTCAAGTCTGTGGACCAGATATTAGTGGGTCAGTTGATTACCAACCAATTCTGAGTCAGACAAGACGAAAAATATCAGTGAATTACAGCTGGCATTTAAAAGACTTAATTTATGAAAGTACGTCACAGCGGTGTAAACAATCACGGTTTGACGTGAATATTTATCTGTTTTCTCCAAAATGGCGAAAAGATTGCATTCAGAAAACATTTTCTCAGCTCTCAATAATGTTGAAAGTGACTTTCCAAGCAATTAGGACGAGTACAAACCATTTTCGCAAAAGTCTTATCTGTATTCTTGTGAAATTGCACAAAGTGACATTTTTCAGTCACATGAGTCATCAGGTTAAAAATCTATATCTCTGTTATATTTAATCTGATTTGCACAATTCTTTTAACATTTTGCTCCATTTTGATTTTCTGACAACTTTGCCACTCAACTTAGATAGCCTGTCAACTCAAAATTTTGGCCACCAAGCTTTGAATACATTTTTTTGCTTTTTTGGTAGGAGTGGCCTGTTTTTGGTATGCAGGGACCGCAAATTTTTTAAAACCGTTTTTCACGGATGGTTAGAAAGAGAAATGAAAGTCGTAAAAGATGAGGTATGCCAGTTTTGTAACGTTCATATAGCTCTAGCAATTGCGAGGTGAAAAAAAGTTTTGCCTGAAAAATGGCCAAAAGTTCCAGCGTCCAGCACTTTTCCAAGACGGATTCTCCCAGTTGCAAGGAGTTTTTCGTTTAAGAATTCCCTGGCGTTAAAGGGTTAAACTGAGTACACAGGTAACAAAAAAATACTATTAAAAAACATACTTTGTTCGCTTTTTTCCGCCTTCTTTGTGAATTGCCACGCTTCCTCCTTCTGGCAAAGTCAGCTCATGAGACACATGTTCCCCTTCGACTTTTAACTGTGTAATTCAATCAATGCAATCCCAAAAAATTTCTTCTCATTTTCTATTTGCTACATTACTGCTACAATTCCATCAGGTAAAAAGGATATGCACAATTCTAACTTTTGAAACATTTTAAATACAGACATAAAACCTATATATTCAGTTCTACCCAGCATATTTTTGATCCTGTTACATCTGTGCTGCATTCAGGAGACAAATTAGCACTGGCATAAAAAATCTTAAAATTATAGAATACTTGCACAATAAATAGTATAGTTGCATAAATATCCTTTAAATGAAAATTTCATACTAGATTCACAAAATAATCTTTTGCTTACATCTTTTAAGCAGTTCTTAACCGTATTAGCCATGGATTGTTCACTGGATTTCACAACAAAATCAACCAAATGCGTCACAAACTTTTGCTGAGCAGAAAGTGATGGCAAACACCGAAAGAACACATACCCAACCTAGAAGCCAAGCAAAGTAATATATTCCAGTGCATAACCAGTAAAAGACCAAACCACAACTTTTCTTTAGGATAAAATTTGGATAAGACATTGCTTCCCATCTCATAATCTGATGTTTCAAGTGTTTACGGAAAATATTTTATCATCTTATAAAAATTTAAAACTGTACAATTTATTCTGTGTTTTCAGTTTCTGAGGCAAAGATCACTAATCACTCTAGTAATCAGATCACTAATGAGCATATAGTACATATATAATGACACATATAGATGAATCCAATATAATCTCTTATCTGGTATAATTCCTTATTTTACTGAAACTGATAAGAGTTAAGTCGAAATAAAACAGTCCGCAATTCATTACAAATACATTTGACAGCAATATCATATTTTAATGAATTATCATTTGCAATATCTCTAAATGTCACTTATTTTGTTGTTATTGCATTTTATTTCTTTGTGCCTTGAGTATAAATTTGAATAACAAATAAAGAAATAATCACTTTCATAGAAACTCTACATGTCAAAATTAAAAAATTAAGATTCAAAATTTAAATCCACTGAGCTGAAGCTGAACAGTAACTAAAAATCATAAAACTACAGAAACATAGTCATAACTGATTAACTTTAAACAAAGCATTGTACAATGTATGAAACAATAGGTGAAGCCAACATTACTGAAAGCAATGCAGCTTAATAATGGGTGGGGCCAGAGGTATTCTGTGATACAGAAAAGTGACAATAAGATGGACTGACCACAGAACATATTGAGCCAAATTCAGATATAACTTAAAGAAATACCACTTTTAAATAACCTCTGAAGTGAAATCTTGGTCGACCATAACAAACTTCCTTCTTTTCAGCAAACGCTTCAGTTGCTTTCCATGATTTGTTTCTTCAGAGAGGCGATAATGCCTACGGAATTTTTGCAAGCAGCAAACGGCACCGATTCGAACGTCCTGATGAGAACTTTGCAAACACAGAATAAGACCTGGAAAGACTAGAAATAAAATAAATTAGCATTATTAGCATGCTGATAAATATTCACATATAAAAATTCTAAACTGAACAGACCTAATAATTTTTAATAAAACAAATAGCTAAAAAACATTGTAACAAAATACTACAAAAAAGGAATAAGTTTACATTTTCCCACTACTTCACACCATTTGCTCAGCTCGGCAGCTGATCGTAGGGATATTCATGTCCCTAGAGCATGTAACGCTCGCATCCAGCATCAATCAATCAAGAGTAACTGGACCCTCTTTCTGGAATGAGTTACCTCTATCCACTTGTGCCTTATCTCTTACTCCTACACTAAATTCAAAGCAAAACTTAAACCTAAAGTCTAATTTTCTTATCAAGCAACTCAAAGCTGGGAGCACCTCTGAGTAAAAATAGAAACATTGCAATATAAGACCCACGTTACATTTATAAAATTTTGCAGAAATATCAGCAATCTTCACAAGCAAATGTAAAATTTATTCTATTGTCTATATCAAATTATTATCTCCATATAACAAACAAATTATTGATAAATGAAGCAAGAAAAGCATGTGCAATATTTTAAATTGGAAAAATACAAACCTGGCAAATTTATCAGGTAATCAAGTGTCCATGCTTCATTGCAAAGATATGGAAGCATTTCAAACAAGACCAAATAAATGCCACCGGGGACCCAAGAGGGGTCTTGACTCCTTGAGTCAAAAATCTCAGACATTAACATCATCAGGATTTTCAATTGTGAGGTCTGATCAATATCCTTTGTAAGAAACAAAATATTCAGAAATTAATTTCACTTTGAAACTGCTAATTACCACCACTCAAAAATCTTAGTAAAAAGTAAGGAAAATATAGATTAACTAGCTGTTTGCCCATCAAAAAATGATGAGTGAATTTTATTTTTTATGAGGATAAAGGGTAGGAAAAGGGGAAGGAGGAGAAAGGAGGAGGAAAGGAGGAAGGGAAGGGGTCGAAGCCTGTGGCTTTGGGGCAACGTCAAGCTCTGTCTTCAGCTTTGGTCCGATGACAGACAGTTATGTCCCTTTGATGTCACAAACATGCAAAAGTGAAGAGTTGGACGAAGGAAATAATAGTAAGAGATGCTTCACATGACATATTAAGAAACTAACAAAGATAGAAATAAAAATAATTGTTCAAATTAAAAATTGCTGCCATAAATGGTTAAAAAACCCTTTGTACATATGCTTACATCAGTATCTTAACTATAAAAATGAACATTAAATTTAGTAGGCAAACCATTTGAAATCTTGTCTGCAGCTCTGGCCAAGTTTTATCTGCTACAATGTTCAATATCCTCACAAGAACAGACACTAATGATTCGCTTCGATCTGCATCTAAACCATCATCTGAAATATAAGATACACTATACCCTTGCAGTAGACATTTCTCTTCAAGTTTATAGACAAAATAAGTATTCAAACTTACATAAATGTCAACCCACGTACAATCCATCAAAAACAATGTGGCAATGGGCATAATAATGCCTCTGCTGGATAATTTGATGTTAAAATTTCTGTTCGGTTTCATTGTGTTTCCAACTCATCATTTTCATGCCTTATAAAAGCTGAAGGCCAAGGTCACTTCATTAACCCAAAGCCGTATCAGAAGTGAAAGGTTAGTACTATTATATATTCATAGCAATGGTCAAATAAGGGCAATTGCAACCTTTCCCGGCATTATCAGTTGATGTTTAGGGTAATGCATCATGAAACTACAACAATATGTCTAGAATCAACACTGCACCTGCAAGGGAATACAATTTCAATGCAGTAATCACTTGAAGAATACTCCATTGGACAAGGCCTACTGGTACCCGACGGGTTTCTCTCAAGTTGGAAAGCCATAGAACCATATTGCAATTAATACTTTTATCCAACTGAACTCCAGCTGAATCTTCTTTTGTTTCTGGCAAGCACTATGAATGTGAAACACAAAAATAAAACTAAAGCATTTTACTAGAACTTAATTAGCAAACTAGGATTAAGTGTGCATATACATTGTTCAGCCTCTACACTGCCCCACTTTCATCCTTAATAATTCATATTCTTAATTTAGTAGGCAGTTACTGGAGTTTTGCGATTGTGACTGCGAAATGCCCGAGCCAGTTCTGTGAGCGACTATTTTCCGTGGCTGGTGACATTGCTAGCAAAAAGGGAGTTTCTCTGTTGTCAACGAATGTCAACACACTAGATTGCACATAGAGTCAGATTTTTTGAATTGTTACTTAATTTGAAAATGCTTACATTTAAAATAAATTATAAGGCTATGAGTACTTAGTCCTGCATGTTTGATGTAATACAATATGTGCGTTAAAACCGTGATCAACACAATTAAAAAAATTAAGACATTTACAGCTCTAGTTTTCATACTTTTTCGAAGCCTATGATACAACACACTCGCACCTGAAAATCAGGCTCCAGTGAGCTAAAACACTAACTCATTCAAAGGCTTTGAAACTGAATGTAATTCTTGTTATCATTTCTAAAGCTAATTTCTACTCAAAACCTGAATCAAAACATCTAATAAAAATTTGCCTACATCATTGGCATAGTAACTAAGGCTTTGAAAGTAAAATTATAAACAATAAAAGGACATACCTTCAATGCCAATCATGTTCACAGCAATGGATAACAGTGGAAAAGCCACAGAATTTTGGGAGCATGAAAAAATTTGTCAGGATTTATGGGGTATATCAAAATATAGTCTATACCTACAAAGCACCTAAGAACATCATGCAATGCACCAGCACACTTCTACATGCCACAAAATAAAATTTCAACTTCTTGTTCATTGCCTGGTTTCACTTTGAACTCCAATAAACATGTACAACTGAACTGAACATAAAGAATATGAACCTGGGTTTCATATAGATTTAGCAAACCGGAAGCAATGCAAAGTACAAGTTCTTTTGATTTTGTCAACTCATTCAGCGGAATGCTCAATGCAACAGAAAGTGATAAAATAACCACGAAATGAGCCCGGAAGCTTTTTGCATACTTCGGAGTTACTAGGTCGGCCAGCTGAAAGTACAATTACAGCATGACAATAATAAGTATATAATATTAATAAGTAACAGCAACATGCAGACAGCTGATTCAGCCTTGTAACAATCTAAACTAAGGATTTTATCAGCCTGCAACTGGTGCTCATGCATTATCAAAATGGCACTATAGAAGTCACAGGAATGTACTGGTTTAGATGAAACATCAGGAAGACTGTAACTTCAAACCAAAACAGTTTGAAAACTTGGCTAATGTTACACTCAAGGACTTTTATAGTAAGCATGACATTTATAGGAGCTGAAAATATAGTACTAATAGCAACCTGGATCACCTTATTTCGATATTATTAATTACTATAAAGAGATTGACAAATCAAATGCAGGCTTATATGTAATTATTTTGCAAAAGCTAGCAAACTAGGAAATATTGCCAAGTGATTAATAAACAAAAATTAATGACAACTTTTTTATCCTAAAACTTTCAAACTTGAGCAAATTTAAATGCAGTGCATAAAAGAATAATTTGTCTCACCGTTTTCTTCAATTCTACTGTGCTCAGGCTGATGAGATATTTTGCAAGACTTGATACAAGCTTGACATTATACTTAGACAGATGGTCCACAACAGCTTCACTGGTATTTCCCTCTGCTGCTTCTTTCAAAATAATAGCTAAATCTGCAATATAACATAATCAAATTGAAAATGTTCACAAATAAAATTACAAGAAATCATCAAAAACTGCAGTACTGTCCACCACCACCACCATTATTTATAGCATGCCCCTCTGGAGCGTAGCCGTCTCCATGATATGTCGCCAGTTCATTCCGTCCTGTGCTCGCCCCAACGCGGTGAAGAGTCCAAGGTTTTGGGAAGCTAAGTCAGCTTCTATTGTCCTTAACCAGGTGGCATGTAGTCTTCCAACAGGGCACTTTGCAGTGTTTAGGTGGGCCGAAGATGGTCCATCGGCAAACAGCCAATTCCAGTTGGCAGCAAATTACCGGTATTATACTGACACAGAAAAATCAGTTTATTATATAAAATGGATATGCAGACAATCTTTTCCTAAATTAAAATATTCTTAAATATAATCATCGGAATAATACCTATATGCAATCAACAACACAGCACAGGCATTAAGCATAAAAAAGAAAATAAACTAGTTTCCAGACTAACAGTAAATTGTAATGCTCAACTAAAAAGCAAGCAAAGCCTTTATATCAATCAACTCAGAAAATCAATCAATTCCCAAAATGTCCACAACTAAATGATGAGTGATTTTATATATAAAGATACTAAGGACTATCTCTTAGTTCAAGGAACATCTTTTGCCACTCCAGGCCCAATGCAAATGCAAAACAAGAGAAGAAGTTGCATTATTTGAGTCTAAAAACATCAATGAAAGTTCATGATCAATGTGCAAAACATCCATTAAAATTGATTAAATCATTTAAGTGCAGCACCATTTTCATGGTAACTAGCACAGGGGCTTACTAGCTAACTAGCCCAGTTAGGTTAGCTAACTAGTTAACTAGTTAGGTTAGCTAACTAGTTAACTAGCCCAGGGGTGTCAAACTCACTTCAAATAGCGGGCCACATAAAAGTCTCTGTGGTTGTTGCGGGCCTGATTTGTACATAACATTATCACGAACTACAGTAGGCCAGTTACACAAAACTTTATATAAAAAGGTCTTTTCAAGAACTGTTTTGAAGAATTGTTAGTTCATTTCTATCGTATGTACAAAATTTGAGTTTCATATATGTCATTCCTGATTTTCATATATGTACTTTTTCAACACGCCTTAAATAAAGTAACTTCGTTTAAGCATGATGTTTTTTCTTGTATTCGGCAACATACACGTGGGGCAGATGAAAAGCTTTTACGGACTGTATCCGGCTCGCGGGCCATATGTTTGACACCCCTTAACTAGTCCATTAGTAACTTATTGACTCCACACTCTGCAATTTGTTATGTCATTGTTATTCAAATGTTTCAGTAAACCAGTGAAAAAAGCTCATGCATAAAAAAAACATCTTCCTACCTGATGCAGGTAAGGCTTTAATAATATGATTCTCCTTTAAAATATCAGAAGAAAGAATCATCTGAGCAGTAATCAAATCTCTGTCGAGTGAACCCATCTCAGTGATTAAAAGCCAGCCAAGAAGTACAGGTGTCAGTTCTGAGGTATTCTGGAATATGCCAGGGCTACATATCATCTTCACTGCTAGCTGGACTACATGTTGCCTATGGGTACAAATATACAGAAATACAATCATTCAAATCTTTCAAGTACAAAGACATTCACAATACAGCATTTGTCAATAAGTTTCCCATGAAAAAAACACTGAAATACAAGTTCTCACTTCTTCAAACAAAATTTATGCTTTCTTATTGTTTCCACCAGTGTTCGTTTCTCAAATTACAGCAAGTGAACTTTCGAACATCATAAATGTAGATGCTCCTTTTACAGATGCAAGTATCACAAGTGGATATCAGTCTTCTTGCAATGCTGCAGCCATAATCACTGTAGGTATTTGTTTAAGACTTCCAGGCTTAAGAAATGCTGTAATGGTGTTAGAATCCAGGCAGCAAAGGGGTTAAGGTTCTTGAATACAACCGCTTCAAACAATGTGTCATCATTTGTGAAGAAGACCAACAAGAATATTTACAATGTCATTCAAGACCAATAGATGCTTGTCTTTTTTGTCTACTAGAAAACTTTGTTACTGTAATTTAAACTGAAAATGTATTCTCTTGCAATGAAATAAATAGGAGATTAACAAAGTGACTAACTCTCTAGTTACTTCCAGGAGAAATGTTAGAACCTAACCACTTCAGAAGACCAAACAATGATTACTTAGTTGCCATATAAATTTTCAAACTAACAATGATTATAGTTATAAATAAGCACAGGGATTCATTGTGTACAACATAATATGGAAAACTCTTGATTTTACCATTTATGGCTGATGTTCTTTGTTTCTATTAAATCCACTAAAGCCATCAAAAGTTTCATCTTATCACACATCATCACCAGTACCTAAAACAAACATTCTTCTCTAATGATTCCAAAACTATAAAATGATGGTAATTAATTAAAGCCAATTAACCAATATCTATCATCATAACACAACAGTGGCATAGCGAGAGGGCAAATGCCCTGGGCCCCGAGGATGAGGGGCGCTAAAGATGCCAGTCATGTCTTAGTAAATAAGCGAGGACCTTTTTTGCTCATCAGACATTGTCAGGGGTTAGTGACGCACTACTACTGTCGTGGCACTGCTTCAACCCAATGACAACATCGAAACATGTTTCATTAAAGCGGTGAGGACCTTTTTTTCAGGTGTAAGGATGCAATATGTCTACTTCACCAACACATAACAATGCTAACTAGCATGAATTTACTGAAATCTTATGTGTGGCCAATACTGCTATATGGCTGCGAGAGTTGGACAATATCCAAAATCATGAGGGAAAACTCGCGGCAACTTAAATGTGGCTCCTTATAAGGATGATCAATGAGAATCAGTTGAAAAGACATGATGAAGAACAACGAAGTGTCGGTCAAAGCTGGAACCCAAAAAAGCTTAATGGCAACAACAATAACAAGACAAATGGAAGTTTTTAGTCATGTAATGAGGAAAGATGGAATAGCAAAGCTTGTTACAACAAGAATGATTGAGGGGAAAAGGAATAGAGGAAGACAAAGGAGAAAATATCTGGACAGTTTATGTTATCTACAGGGAGGAAACTACGGAACAATTGATATTATCCGTACAACAAAAACAAACAGAAATGGAGGTCCATGATCGCTGACGCAGTCAACCTGCAGGGCACCTAGAAGAAGAAGAATGTTCACTTTGCCCTAGGTGCTGCCAACCCCTGCTATGCCACTGTAACACAATACTCAATGTACAGCAATTTCAGTGATATTTTTATTGAGATTTTCAATTCAAATGCACAATAAATGCATGCTTCAGTAATTACTCAAAAATTTAGACTGTTCTTAGGCATAGAAAATTTGCAAGAAGTCAGTTTGAGAGCAAAAATATTTCTTACTTCATCTAGTTCAAGGACAGCAAGAACAACTTTTTGATCTTCATCTTGCAATCGATTAAGAAAGCAGTCACAGATGAAATCGACAGAAAGTGACTGAAAACAACAATTAGATTAAAAAATTCTGAACATGCTTGAATATTATTTATCTGATACTATTTCCATATTTAGCTACTTTACCACAAATTGTCTTTAGTAGACAGAATAAAATAGCAATCAGAGATTGAAGACATAAAAGTAAATAAAGCTGTTGTGCCAAAATCAATTTATAATAGAATTCAGTTATGACAAGCATTAAAAGATCTACAGATTATGGTCTAAATATCAGAGCCTATAGCAAGAATGAATCACAATAATGGGACTTTATTGCACTTGTTTATGCTTAAAAAACTCAATTACTAATAAAATAAATCGAAAGCCCAAAAATGTTGATGTAAACAGGAAAGCATGTTAAGAATTGATTACGGAATTTTCTTCGGTGGCCATCTGAGCCAACTGCTGCACTGCTGCTATCCGCTTGCTCGACTTTCTGTGATTAAGGTTATTCAGGACACCAGAAGAATGGTCAGTTTCATCTCTGGCCAACTCCACTTCTGCTGAAGGATATAGTAACTGGGTGAGAGTATGTCGAACACTAGAGCAAACTTCATCAAATGGAAGATCTTCCAGGAGACCAGCAATGGAGGTCGACAATCTAAAAACATAACACATGTTGTATAAACTACAACACACTGGATACAAAACTTTCATAACAAGCATAATTAAAAATCATACATAACAAAATTTAACTCATTCAAATCCACAATTTCTGCAGAAAAAAATACAACATAATTAGCTCATTTAGAAAGTTATAATAGTAGAAGGTTACTTATTTATCCAAGACAATTTCTAGAGTGTCATAAAATAGATAAAGGCCAAAGTCAAAGATGTTGCTGCCAGCATTGACATGAAAGAATCCTTTGCATGGCATAATCAGTGGTGAATTCACGAGAAGCAGTCTTCTGTGAGAGAATAATCCATCAGTGAACTAGGCAAATCTCTCAGGAGATTGAACTCTAAGCAAAGATTGAAGACGTATTCATTCTAATGTAGGTCTCAATAAGCAACGCCAACCGAAGGCAGATGTGACAAGATGGTGGACCAGACAACAGTGACAGCAAACAACTGAAAACGTCCAGAACGCAGAGAAAGTGCAAATAATGATGTCAGTTCTTTGGAAAACGAATGAGTGGACCTTATTTCCCATGACTGGTGCTAAAACTAGCACAATACTTTGGTAAAACTGCCAAGAACAACAACAATTTGGGGCACATGCATACATGAGCTTGGTACCACTGGAGATTATAATAAAGATATAATAAAACCATGAAATTCCAGCCAAGCCATAAAAATAATCAGTTTTCCTTGCTTGGCTTTGAATTTACAACATTTGGCATTATAGTAACAGTCAATGAACAGTAAATAAATCAAATTATGATGGAGATGGAAGAAAATCACAGGAAATCTATGTGTTGAGTAAGGATGTTTTGCTCCTATATAAGGCATTTGATAGTTCTGCTTAAAATTCCATTAAAAGTTTCATAATGAAATTAAGCCAATAAATGTTGTTTACATTGAATCCATAGCTGTTATAGTATTTCATAGGTGATCCACAGAACTGGTTTCTACTTCATGGAATATCATGGCTTCTGGTTAAGCAAATTTGGTCAGGAAAAGCATTATATACTTGTTACTGCCGTACATGATTCATTAGACAGCAACATTCATCTTAATTACCATTTCAATTATATATTTATAAAAAAATTGCATAATGCATAGTATAAAACTCATATTGCAGTTTGAATGTGCAGCCTAGCCATGAATATAGGGGGAAGAAATGAGCTACTGAGGCATGTCAATTACTACAAAATAACAGAAAATTACAAATTCTACATACGTGTCAGAAAGTTTCTCAATTTTCTGATTCTTCAGGACAACATTGAGACACAAAATGGCTTCTTTGGAGACTGATGGTTCAACATACTAAACAATATTAATATATGCTCAAACTCAGTGTAACAAGATCATCACTGGTAAACCAATTAATTAAAACTTCTCAAGATGCTCAGCAAGAACAACCTTGTTTAAATCTTACTCCAGCTACAAAACTGCTTGCAACGCCAACAGCAAAGACTAGAATGATAGTGCTCTGCTAGTCTGAATGCTATTCACTTCAAAAATTCCTCTAAAGCACTGCATATCATTCAACATACAGAAGAATCTAAGTAGAAAACAAACCTTGAGCAAAACACTAATCAGCCGCAGAGTGACTTCCAACTTCAGCGGAACAACAATTGAAGTCAACTGAGCAAGGATCATGTAATTGGCAGCTTTAACTTCTCGATTCGTAGACTTAAGGCCCTTCTCAACATTTAGAACAACAATCTTCACAAGATTTTCATTAATTTCTGTCCTTTTATTAATCACGCCAAGCAACAGAATTGTGTAGAAATTCAAAGACAATCGAGGAGCACTAGTATCTTCATCTAAGTCAAATTTCTACAACAACAAAATTGTTCAATAAAATTTATTATCTGCTAAAATAAAAACCAAAACAACAAAAAATAAGGAAAAATAAGGTACAAGATCAACTTGCTCATTTTCATTCTGTAAACACACTTTTCAGTTACTATAAAGTCAGCAGAGTATTTTATAACCAAATTTTGATTTTAGAATATTATAATTTAGGTTTTCAGTTACAATTAAGTTTTTAAAACTCTGAACTGAGCACAGAAACAAATTTTAAAATTTATATTCAGTTTTGTTGAAAAATAGCAAAAATAATTTTTAAATTCTATCGAAAAATTATTTCAAAATTAATCCACTTGAAGCAGCTGCAAAAGTGAAAATATAAATTATAAAAGGTAAATAAAAACAAATTTTTAAATGTCAATTTTATCAAGTGTCTATTTCCATCAGAACATGGGTAGCTAATCAAATGATAAACTAAGTTTAAATTATAATGATTCTTAAAAACTGTACACATCAATATGAAATGTAAATTCTGCAAATAGTTGTAAATTTAAAAATCTTTCTCCATAACTGCTCAAAATCCCTTCACATGCAGAGAAGTATAAAAAAAAACCTATAACAAAAAATAAATAATTTCTCTTCAATTTGTATAAAGTGGTTGATGAATAAAGACTCAAGCATGCTTGAAAACTAACTGCAATCTGTGATAAAAGATGGTTGCACATGAAAGAAAGGAATCCTTGGTCCTTTTTACAGCGATTTATTAACACTCTTCTTGGGAGAGGAACATTCATTTTCTACAAACCAAAACAGCCCAAGTAAAATAAATACCTTACTTTAAATAATCAGTTAAAGAAACATATTATAACAAATAACAATTGGTATTGAACAATTTATAAAATAATATATATAATATATGTATATAATAAAATAATATATATATAATTTATACTGGACAATAAATGATTCCATTTATTGTCCAGTATAAAGCAATTGTTACCAAATAATCCTAAAATTAATCTAGGGTCTTCAATGAATATTAGATGCTCATTTGTAAGGGAGACACTACTACCCTACTTACTATAATGTTATAAACCTTGTGCACTTCAAAAACTTGCACCAAATTGCAGCAAGAAGATGCAAAAATTTAGTCTTTTATTATCATCATCCTCGTCGTCGTCGTCGTAGTCATCATCATCATCATCATCATATCATTTCTAGGCACATAATTAAACCTAATGTGCCTCGGCTTGTGTACTAAACAAATATGTTTTCAGAGATGCAAGAAAAGTTTCGTGGGAAAGTGTTTCGTCTCTAATATATGGCAGTAACGAGTTTCATAGTACTGGGCCATTTATTGCCACAATATTTATTGACACAATAATGCCTTTAGAGATGGTAGAACTAATCATAAAGTATCTCCTAACAAAATCAGTTTCAACATTCAAAAGAAATGAAACTCAAAGCAAAGGGTGATTCTAAGAGGTCTCTCCGTTAATGAACCGCTTACTCCTTCTAGCATTTCAATTTTTATATATGTAAATTCAATTTTGGATCACACACACACAAACCTGTATGATAAGTCATAGGCACTTAAATACAGTGATAATTTTACACAACTGCAAAACTGAAGTCAAAAGCAAACTAAAATTAATTCACCAACATACCGAACATTCATTGAGAAAATGCCAAGTACTGGTTGGGTCGTCAAGTTTCATCAATTTCAAAGCACGAGGAAACATGTCTGAATCATGATGAGGAAGAATGCACAATATGAAATCATCAATATTCATCTTATGAATGTAGAACCTGAAAAAAAACATAGCCGATACAAAAAATATTGATGCTCATTATGATATTGTGATGGAGTGCTATATTGAGACATAGATAGCAAATAATTGGAATGTTGGTAGGTTTGTATGTGAAGTTTACTGTGTTTGCTTCTATGTTTATTGAGCAAATAGGCGTGATGAGACGACGGGCGTCATTGGTCGCAAGAAACGTCTTTTTCAAAGAAGAGGAGTTCGACGGTTGCCGAAGAAGAAGGCGGACACAACGCCGTTCCTGCTCTTCGTTGTTTTAGTTTAAATTGCTATTGTTTAAATAATTTGTTTAAAATCGAATTGGTTTTCGTGCAAAGGGCACATTTGTTTCATTGTTATTGAATTTGTGTGGAATCTGTTATCAGCTGTTATTTAATTTTAGTTGCCAAGATAGTTGCTGTCGCTGGACGTTTTAAAACATTGATTAGAGTTATATAGCACTGCCTATTGATAGCCGCTATGTCGGAAGAGTTGAATGTTTAATTAAGATTGAAGATTTTATAAGATGAATAGTTTTGTCAGTTAAAATGTGCGAGTTAGTGCCAAAGTAGTTTCCCCTAGACAAGTAAGTAAACGAGCCATAGTTAGTGGCCGCTCGTCACAATATTTTATTAATTACATTACATGAAACGTCCACACAATATTTGCATAAATAATTGTTTAATCATTCTTGGTTAATAATTTAGATGACATTTTCACTAAGAACAAAGAAAATATGAAAGGATTCCAAAGCTCTAAAATTAATACGACTAAAAAATCACTGAAGTCAATAACAAGATTAATCTATTGATGTCATTGCTTCAAGTTAACACTACTCTTACCGGTAAATCAACCACTCAAGACATTTCTGAACAGCTTTCATAAGAAAAAATGGTGATGCTGCAGCAAGAAACTCTTTGATGATTTCATTAACTTGATTGTTAACTTCCTTTGTTTGCACTGTTCTGTCAAGTGTCATGCTGGATTGGCTAAAGAGGATCTTCTCAAATTTGCCAAAATTTCGACTAATATTTTCTAATTCTGTTAATCCATTGATGCCTAATTTATAAAAAAAAGAACGAGACACACTAAAACTTTTAAAGTATATATTTGGAAAACTGTAAATTCCCACTTGCACAGACTAGTGTTTTTGCCCACAAATATATTTAAAACCTGGCTTAAACGCAGAGGATTACAAACAGAAATGGGGCTGTCCATTAATTATGTCAACAATTTTGGGCAATTTTTGACCCCCTCCCCCTTGTCAACAACTGTCACCTTTCACTTACTCCCCCCATAATTACGCCAAAAACTTTTGATCCCCCCCAGATCAATGACAGGTCCCAATAACAAGGTTAATATTTTTTGCGATGATGACCATTTTTCCCTTTTTTGCTCATAGAGTGTCAAAATGTGATGGTTATGACCTTTTTTGCCATGCTTTTTTCCATAATAATAAGTAGTATTCCACGAAATTTCCTAGTCTTTGATTATTTGTAAAAAGTGAAATTGTTGACGTCAACTTCTCTTGACCGCTCCCCTCCCCCTGTCAACAACTGTCAAACTTTTTCAAACCCCCTCCCCTAAATTGTTGACATAATTAATGGACAGCCCCAATATACCAGCATCCAAAAAAGGAAAATCTCTTGAAAATTCTCTTCTTCCAAATCATAGATAAACTAGATAGAAAATCTTCAGAATGTCAACTTTATATGCCAATAGAATCAACATCTGTTCAGAAAGAAATGCTAGCAAATTTCTTTCTCATCATCTTTCATAAATATCATTCATATATCAAACAAAATAATATTCATAGCCCAATATTAAAGAAATCTACCAACAATTTACTAACTATGCATTTACTTTATTCACAATTTCCACATGAAATCCACTGCTATGTAAATGCAAATATTGCCACTTCAAAGCATTACAGAAACAAAATCCCAATATCACATTTTGTCAGGAAAATTCTCAATGAAAAAAAATAGAAATTTATTCCCACCAATATTAAACACTTGTTCACGATCGAGCATGGCAGCTTCTTTTGAATCAAACAACAATGATGCACGATGTTTGCTAGGCCCATGACATGATAGCGAAGTGCTCGGTACGCTGAGTCGTTTCAGTTGCTGGGCTAAACTAGACGTCATGACTCTTGTTCAACTCCTATGTTCACAATTTAACAAGAATTGACACACCGCATTCCATTCATCTTTTGGTATTCACGTCTCTTTTAATTATTAAGCCTTCACAACAGTGCAAATATCACAGGTTCATATAAATGAGTACTCATTAAAGCAACCTCAATACATATATCCAATGTTTAATTATCAATCACAAAAACCATAATAGAAATCAAAGAATCAATACCGTCTAAACTAATGCCTAAATTATCCGATGTGGTAATAATGGCTCAGGCACCAAAAACTGAAGGCTTTTACTGTCATCTGTCCTCTGGTTTCAGTTATTCCACATCTTTTTCATTGTCTACGGTTGACACAACCAATGGCAGTGATCAATGGGTCAAATTGGTCATCAACATTTGATGAGTCACCTATTGTCCCATGACCCATCACACTTTTAGGACTGCGGGTGCAGTTATGCACCATAAGAAATTTCAAGTTTACATTCATTGACATAAATATTCGCAATACAATTTCTGCGTCTACTCTATAGTAATGATGTAACTCCTGAATCATAGGGTAGCAATGCTTTTACGTTTGATCAATATTCAACATTAGTTTGGACTTGGCTTAACAACTTCAAAAAGATATAATAGATATTTAAATTTACCAGAACCCATAAGTAATGGGTCATGGGTCAAGTGTTAAGTGGATAACATGGGTCATTTTGAGTGACATATTGCCATATCTCTGTAAAACCATCTGCCATTATTATTCTTAATTCACTGCATGGTCCATTATGTTGCCTGTGGTCGGAGCATGCAGTCATACCTCTGAGATAGATCGCCGATTGTATTGAACCATATCTTCGGCGCCGATATGGCCGATGGGTCCAATGTCCAATGGGGCGGTTGGAATAACAACCAGTGTTGGTCAAGTTATATGTGAGATTCACAGGAAATCAATGCTATGCGTTTTGCTTTCTTGACGTTTCAGCCTTGAACTGTCTTATTCCAAATGATGTCAATTAACTCACAAAACATCCTGCTATAAAGACATCTCACTGCACTGTAAGGTTCAGTAATGCCGAGTCTCAGTCACAGTAAATAACAGCACTAAACAAATCTTATTCTGTTCGTTTGATAGTCCACTCATTATCGCCCAATGGTTTAAAATTTTAACTTTCTGCCCTATAAATCGACAAAAAATCTTAAATCGGTCCTCTAATATTGAAATCGCAATTACGCGAAAGTTCTTCTAAAACAAACAAAGTAACTAAAAACCTTTTACAGACTAACGAAGAGTTTTCTTGAGGCACGTGTCAGACGTAAGATCCTAACCACCGAGTAGCGATTTCAAATAGTAGCGATTTCAAATATTTGGCGATACTGCATTTCATGCAGTAATCACGTGATCACTTTAGACCACGAAGGCACGAACGTTTATAACTTTATACTGCATTCCATCTGTAACCCAACAGATGTGCTGGAAATTCTCTCAGCCGCATCGCTACCGAGTTTCGTCTCGAAACTTTCGTGTAGCTTTGTGTAGAATTGGCAAAGTTACTGCCAAAATGAAAAGGGTGTTTTTTATTTCACAGCGCAGTATAAGTAGAACATGGTAACCAATGCATGAACTACGGACCAGGGTTTTCTTGTACTCGTGAAAATTGATTTTTCAAAAATAATAAAATTTTAGCGTCAAGGAAGAGGAACTATGTGCTTCCGCTTCTCCCACTTCTCGATCCGGTTCATGATTCATCCCTCATTCACCAAAGGCCTATCCTCCTAAGTTCTTTCACTGCAACTTAGTTCATAATAGACATTTGTTCATCGCCTTTATAAATGCGTGATAATGGCAGGTATTTCCACATCACAGGTAATCGATCGATCCACCTCTTTAGCCCAACCCTTTATATCAATCCATCCTCTATGTCTTTACGTTTATGCGTTTTATGCGTGAATAATTAAGTAGGGAAACCATCAATGTATGGTATTTCAGCATATATAGTCAATTGTTATAAATTTATTTCGGGAAAGAATCTCTCATGCCAAATAAAACATCGCCAGCCAAGGGTCTGCGGGCCGCCGCTGTGCAGGAGGCTCGTACCAGTCTGTACAGGGCCAGCCTTAAGCCTGGGCAAACTGGGCCTGTGCCCAGGGCCCCGCTCCTCTCCTTACGACGTGAGCCTTTGTTTTCTCTTCGTGGCATCGGCATTTTCCCAAAAAACGCTCTAGCTGACTATAGCTGCTCCGAGATCAAAATATGCAACCACAAATGAGAGCAAACAAATTATCTTAAAAGTCACTCTAAACCAGTTAAACGTGTTTAGTCTACCTCCCTTCATGTTCTATATTCATAATTCATTCTCGATATTTCAAGAATTGGGGGACGACTATTCGAGTATTCCCTCTCAGTTTCGTCGCTCATTCGTGGGTCTGACAGCTAATATCAACAGTTTCGACCCCCACTGAAGTCGTCACTGACCACGCAGGGGGTCACACGAATCCTAGCAAAATTTAAACCATGCATGCCCGCCCCTGTATAATTCAAGACATTAATTAATTCATGGCTAGACTAGCTAGAGTCTGTTTCCTCGGCTAACTTTAGGATGTCATATGGGCGACCAACATTTTCACTCGGGGGCATATAGGCGGCGCACTCCTATCGGCCCCGTCGGCCCAGGCCGGGGTACTTTTAAAAGTACCCCGGCCCGCCATAGGCCGGGCCGGGGTACTTTTTAAGAAGTGAGCTGAAGAATTGTAATTCTTTAAATTGTTTTATTTAATTTTCATTTCGAATTCAGAAGGGAGCTGTTCAGTGGCGTAGCGTGACTTTTGGGGGCCCGGGGGGCATCTTTGTCATGGGGGCCCCAAAGTTTCGGGCTGACGAGCAAAAAAAAAAAAGGTCATCGCCTCTTTTTTTACCCTGACGAGCAAAAAAAAAGTCATCGCCTCCTTTTTTACCCTGACGAAAAAAAAAAAAAAAAAAAAGGTCGTCGTCAGCACGTTCACTTCTATGGCTAGGTTAAGAAGTTAGGGTTAGCCCTAACCTAACCCTAGCTTAGACCCCTCTTTGGGGCCCTGCCCGGGGCCCGGGGGGCAGTCAACAAAGTGCCCCACCCCACCCCCCCACGTTACGCCACTGGAGCTGTTGTCGTGGGAGGGCGCATGCACTGCCGAATAAATAAGGCTTTATAGTCGAAGCAAGATCAGATTAGATCAGATAGGCACGTCATATACTCATTTAACCCGAAGGTGTCAAACACGGTAGTCATAGGCTTATTAGATTAGATGAAAAGACGGAGATTAAATAAGATTAGATTAAAAGACGGAAGAAGGCACTGAGACGAATGAGGGAGCTGCAGTCGCGGGAGGGCGAATGCACTGCCGTATAAGGCTTTATAGTAGCAAGATCAGATAAGTATGTCATATGCACATCTAATTCGAAGGTGTCAAACACCGTAGCAACGTAGCTGTATCAGTTGACATTAGATTAAAAGACGAATGAAGGCACTTAAGTTAGACGAACGAAATGTGGAGACGGGCCGAAGGACAGCAAAGGGTGCCAGAAAGAGCGGGGGCACCAAAGAAGCAGTAGAGGGCGCTAGAGATTGTTTAATCGAGAGAGGGCATTCGGAATTGGGTCTCGATCGAAACGGATCAGTTAGATCTCCACCGTGTTCGCATAAATCGCGGAAACAATCTCACGGCTTCAGCGATTCAATCGTTCAACAGCACTTAACCATCCATACAATGGACAAGTTTGTTGTTAAACGCCGTGAGCTGAATATATCGAATACCCTGAACAAACTGTAAGTACTTCGGATAATACAGCATCTGCGCAAATTATTCCTTAGTGATGAGTGCAGGACTAGGACTATATTACGAGAAACTAACCGTCTAAGACAACACTTGACATGGACACCCCGGGAATTATGGGACACCCCCAGTTGTTTTTCTCCATAGTTTTTCATCCTTCCCAATCCCATTGTATGGAGCCCCTTTGATATTCTTGATTTTATATCTTCTTGCTAACTGCCGTCTCTTTCAATCACACCTCCAACTGAATGACCAGACTTTTTCCATTTCTATGTCCATTCACTGTAATATTCACGGGTTTTGTATTCCCTTTAGTTATTTCTTCGTTTCCCCCACCATCCAAGACGTACCGTGAAGATGGGAGAACGGTCGTTAGTAAGTTCAGTGGCGTAGCCAAGGGGGGTAGGGGGTTAAAGTCTCCCCTTTGCCGCAGAAACATTTTTTAATGAGTTTCCATGTATTTTTTATTTTTTGACGCTTCGTTGGGGGTCAAACCCCCTTGGCTATAGATGGTAAAGGTTTAAGTAAGAGGCGAGGACCTTTTTTGCTTGTCAGCTAAAAAAGTAGAGGTGATAACGTTTTTTTTTGCTGCTCAGGATTTTTCCAAAGTTGGTCACATTAAAAACTAAAACCAAACCCCTTCCGAAAATCCTAGCTACGCCACTGAGTAAGTTAGTTAGGCACCTCGACCCTCAGCGCCCCGCGGGCCGCTGCCGCTGTATAGTAAACGGGCCGGGGTACTTTTTATTGTCTTCCGCCGCCTATGCTCGGGGGCTATCCATTAATTACGTCAACAAAATAGGGGGAGCTTGAAAAAAGTTTGACAGTTGTTGACGGGGGAGGGGTTCAAGAAAAGTTGACGTCAAGAATTTCATTTTTACGCATAGGCCTAATCAAAAATAGGAAATTTCATGGATTTTTAAATTTTATTGCAAATGGAAAAAGCCTGTCAAGGAAAAAACGTAATCACCGCCTCATGTTGACACTTGATGAGCAAAAAAGGGGGAATGGAAAAAAGAGAGGTCTCATCACCGCAAAAAGGTAACCTTCTAAACTTTTCAGAGGTACCGTCACTGATCTTACGGATGGAGGTTAAAAGTTTTTGACATAATTATAGGAGGGTCACTGAAAGTTGACAATTAGGGGATGGTCAAAAATTGACCAAAAACTGTTCGTCGTCTAAAGCGAGATAATGAATGATAATGATTCATCCCTAATTGGGATCACCTCATTGGGGACAGAAATGCAAGTATGAGGAAGTTATATACTCCCAACCTCCCACCAGGGTTTAATCTAGGCCGTTTCCGGGAGAATTGGCCTTTTTTCTCCCCGGAAATTTTGGCATACTACATGAACTAACAGCAGCTCCCTAGCAGAATACCCCCACGGCTTTGTCGGTTTCCCCCGGCTTTGTCAGTTTCCCCTCGAAGTCCATGAGTCTAGATTAAGCAATGCCTCCCACCGCAAATAATACGCCGATGGTCTCTATACCAGGGATTGGCAAACTACGGCCCGCGGGCCGAATACGGCCTTCCACTGGATTTCATGCGGTCCACGAGATCATTTAGAAATATGCATGCGACCGGCAGGAAGTGAGATAATTTGAATTTATTTAATAGAAACGCCACACGTTATTTAAGAATCTTAGAAAGGGTTGGCTGAGCCCGGAGCAAAAGAAAGATAGCGCCTCCAAATTCTTCCCAAATGTCTTGACAATCGGACAAAGGTCATCGCAGCTACTGGATGCATCCGCATAATAATAATAATAATAATAATAATAATAATAATAATAATAATAATAATAATAATTATCATCATCATCATCATCAGCATCACAGCATCAAATATCACATCATGATGACATTGCAAGCACAGGGTTATTTCATGAGGATTGGGTTTTGGGAGTGTTGGGAAAATGGGGGTGGGAAAATTGGGGTGGTGGTGTCGGAATTTGGAAAAAAGTCTGACAAGAAAAAAACCTTATCAAGTCTCCAAAAAGTCTTACAAGCAAAAAAGGTCATCTCTAGCTCAGATTGGTTTGGAGTTTTGGGGTGTCGGTCTCAAATTCTGGGGTGTTTAGGGGGCTGTTGGGGTCAAAATATCCTCGATTGGGGTGTCGGTGTCAGATTGGAGGGTGTTGGGGGATGCTATGGGGTGCAAAAATATCCCTGCATTGCAACAATTAATGGGTTCCGATTCCAAAAGAACGTAAATTCTTTTTTAAAAATTGAAATTCTAAATACTGGCTTTTTGCATGCGCGTCCCGCCTAATGTAGTATTAGATTTAATGCGGCCCTTTAAAGAAAGTTTTTTCCCACCCTCCTCTTTTCTATACTATTGTTTTTTTAACAGCTTTGCAAATTTTCCCACGATCAATTGATTTGACTGACCCTTCCCCCTCTCCTCCACTAGCCACACGCATAGACTAAAAAAACATCACCCTATCAGAGTCTTAGCGGAGCAGTGTGCCAACTACGTATAGCCCTGGGATGAGCAGCGACAGAGTGGCGCCGTCGCAATTATAACTTGGCATCGAGGCATCGTCGGGTTGAAGGGTTCAGTGTCGCTGAAGTCATCGTCATCGTCGACAGTAGAACGAAATGGAATCGTGGAATCCGCTTAAGTAAGTGATATTTAATAATTATTTGAATCTGATATTATTATATATTATTTGAATCCGATAGGCCTATAGACGGATTAGACGACATCTGCTCCATTTTTAAAGGTTTTGACTGGCATTGTGCTGCCTTCCGAAACTGTGTTGAGAACTGCGGAAAGGCGTGAATCTCGGTTGCGCGCGGGAATTTCAGTATTTGGTTGTTTAGTGCGCGTTTTGTGATTTTCAGTTCTGATTCGCCTATTTGGGGCCAATAATGGTCGTTTCGCGTTGCTCCCGAGCTTGCTTCGCCCGGTATCACATTATAGCCGCTCCAGTTATGACCGCCCAATTAGCTGGGGCGGATACCACCTGTAACCCTTCGACCTTCGCCCTACTACTTTGACCTATTTCAGCTTGACTTTGTGCATTTATTTTCTTAGATGTGCTTGCTGACCACTAAAGTAGGCCTAGTTAGAGTAATATACAAAACTCCCAAATTTGAACATATATCCCCAGTTATTGGCAGTTAGACAATCTCTACATTGGCTTCCTATCAGACACCGAATTAATTATAAAATCTGTCTTTTAGTAGGCCTATATAAAACCATGCTATATAATGTACCCAATTGTCTTAAGACGCGACTCATTCCTCTACCTAGGGTTGAGAGATCTCCCGTAATTTACAGGAGCTCTCGTATTTCAGCCTCAGTCTCCCGCCTAATAATACGAATAGCCGACTAAGGGGCTTTCCATTAATTACGTCAGCAATTGAGGGGGGAGGGAGTTTGAAAAAGTTTGACAGTTGTTGACTAGGGAGGGGTCAAGAGAAGTTGACGTCAACAATTTCACTTTTTACAAATAATCAAAAAATAGGAAATTTCATGGAATACTACTTATCACAATGGAAAAAAGCATGGCAAAAAAAGGTCATCACCAAACAACACATTTTGAAACTTGATGAGCAAAACAGGGAAAAATGGTCATTGCCACAAAAATAATAGCCTTGTTGTTGGGACCTGTCACTGATCTTGGGGGTCAAAAGTTTTTGACGTAATTATAGGGGGTAACTGAAAGTGACAGTTGTTGACAAGGGGAGGGGTCAAAAATTGCCCTAATATTATTATAACTTGTTTGTAATCAGAGACGTCATTTCACTGTTTTTCAGGGGGGGGGGGCAAAACACTTTTGACCTGACAAGTTACAAGTTTGCGAAAAAGTTGACGACCTTTTTTTTTGCTTGTCAGCCGTTTATAACGGTTAGTTACTTTTCAGACTAGACTACTCCACATCATATATACATCATATCAGGCGCTCCTTTAGGACATGTAAAAAACTAAATACTAAATAACACAAGAAAAAATTTTTTTTCCTCAAAATCAGGGGGGCAAATGCCCCCCTGCCCCCCCCCAAATGACGTCCCTGTTTGTAATATTGATTCACTACGTGCTACCTCGCGCTGGGGTACAACGGCGTAGAGGCGCGTCCCCCGGGTGGCGGATGGGGGGAAGTCCTGGGCTGGGAAACCTCCTGGGATTGCACCGAATAATACGGAATAAGGTGCCGTGGACCAACTGTACCAGAAGACAACGGCAGGGATGGTGGATGTATTCAACTGAAGAGCATGGAAGAACAGCATCACTGGCGGAAGATCTTCGTTCGCTGTCGTGCCAGCAGAGGGCGCGTGTCCAACTACTGTATATGGGGCATTGCGGCCAGCTCGATATACCGAGAAATCATGACCAGTGCTCGGCGAAAACAGGGTCATGGAAGGACACAAGACGGGAACAGGAGGCGGATCAACATTCTGTGTCTGCTATTGCCGCTGAAGAGCTGGCAGAGGGCAGGATGGTGACGATGATGAAATGTCTTGTGCCCAGCTATTGCCACCAATGGGTTGGCAGAAAGCAATGATGATGATGATGATGATGACGTGCAGATGATGCAGTGCTTTGAACAGTGTTGTTTATTGCTTTTTCCTAGTCTATACTCTATAGTAATGTAGTATAGCTCTAGCTATAATAATTCACAATGAACTTGACCGCGGAGTGGGCGCATTGATCGCGGAAACAATCTCCCGTAGTTCGACTTTGGAAGTTTGGATATCTGGTAAACCTACCTCGACCTACTAATTACTCCGCTAGGTATTTGGCTGGACTTTCACTTGCTGTTCCGCGTTTTCGTACCGTCTTTGGCACTAGTTGTTTCTCACTGAGTCACTGTGTGGCCCTGGGCTCAGGAATTCATTCGGCCTACTAAAATCACTTCGCATTAGGCCACCTACTAACACTTTTATCATCTCTCATATCCGGTCTTAAAACATGCCTGTTTGACTTGGCTTAGCCCCCTTAGATTGCTCCTCTGCTGTTCTGACTGATCTTTCCGGCTTGACCTGGATTTTATTCAATTTGGATTTGGTGCACCATCAGCTGATGCTCTGGGCATTATTAAAGTGGCGCCACAGATATGATTGATTGATTGGTTGATTGGGACTAAGGGACGCTATTGATATTTAGAGAATAGGGATTGCCGAGGAATCGGAGTGGAGGTGGGATGAGCCAAGCCCCCCGCCTGGACGGGAGCTGCAGTAAAACCATTAACAGTTGGCTTAGTATCTGCTTGTGATTTGTGTTTCACAATTGAACTTTCCTATGCCATTCATTTGACTAATTGTTGTGTAAAGGTTGTGAAAACGTTTGATTTCAATTTATTTAAATTCTTTTAATGGTCAAGTCTGTTTTCTCGCGATGGAACATTAGTGTCAGTCGAACCATCTAAGAACAGCCAGCCACGCTAGGCGATTTGAAATGGTCAGTGATTTTCACACAGGCTTACTTAGCCTCCTAAACCACTTAAAATCACATTATTATTATTATTATTATTATTATTACTATTACTATTATGCTTAGATTTGTAAGCATTGGCATAAACTTGGGCAAAAAAGTGGAGGAGGCTCAAATCCTATACCTTCCCTTTCCTCAGGGTTTAATCTAGGCCGTTTCCGGGGGGGGGATGGCTCTTTTTTCACCAGAAATTTCAAATTCCCCCCGGAAATGTTGGCATACTGCATCAACTGACAGCAGCCCCTTAGCTGACTTCCCTCTCGGCCTTATCAGTTTTTCCCGGAGTCTAGATTAAACACTGCCTTTTCCTATGGTGGCCTCTTAAGAAGTGGAAAGCGGGGGGGGGGGGTTAACAAAGAAGCCCTACTTCAATTCTGATAGAAGTTTTCGCCCATGCTTTCAAAAAGTTAGATAAAAACATTCGATGAATGTTTCAGCTAGTGTATGTAGCCTATTTACGTGACGGTCATTGTGAACTGCGGTGTCAATGCTTACGTTGGACTGTCATTGGGAAGTGCAGTGATGATGAAAACGCCGGTTGGCGTTGAACTCTATTTAGCTAGTAAGGAAGTTTAGATGTTTATCTGTAGTCGTCTAGTAGAGCAATTAGGAGCAGGCCCGTACGAAGTGGGGGTGCAGAGGGTTCAGCTGCACCCCCTGGAAAAATTTAGGAGTGCAGTGCACCCCCGAGAAAGAAGATGGTCTACACCCCTTCCAGCTAAAATTGGCCCAAAATTTGCCAAAAATTATCTTGCCCCCAAGAAAAGTGTGAAATGATGCTACTGCTTTTAACTGGAGAAAATCTGCACCCTTTGCTGAAAATTAGTTCAGACGGGCCTGATTAGGAGCGCCTGAACGCAGCCTTAGATGTTGTATTCATGTACCTATTAACTGCATCAATGTATGTGTTCTGTGAAAATTGAATTAAATGATACAAGGCGATAGAGAGAGAGACGGTCAGTCCATACAGTTGAGGATCTCTGATTAGACCGTTATAAATACAATACATGGTTCTAGCTTTAAAATGACATACATCAGGCTTCTATTCATCTTTCGCTTTCTGCCTGCTTGGCAGCAGTAAAGTTGACAAAGATGATAATGTTTCTTTATCATCTGAACCAGTCAACTCCAGTCTGTCTGTTGCGGAAGTAGGTGTCTAATTGGCAAACAACTACAATGACAATATCCCTGCAGACATGACTGACAATGGTGAGATGCAGTTTTATCAATTTTTGGCAAACACATGCAGTGACAATGGCATCACTAGGGTTGGTGTCACCCAGTGCGGGTAAACTCGTTGTGTCACCCCTCCAGACGTCCACCATGGACCTCTTCCAAATCTTCCTTTAATAGACCCTACATAATCGGCTATAGTACCGGTAATGTTTGTAAAATGAGTCCAAAAGTTATAGGTGCCACAAGACATAAAACAAATTAAACAATATAATTTTAGGTAATAGTTTTTGTAAAAATGTAGCAACTTTGAGTTATTGTAACTTATTCTAACTTGAAACTTCATTTAAATTTTTTCTTTACTGGTCTTCAATTACTGTACAGAATCATTAGCTTTCACCATATCAGTTTCAATTGATATAATAGAGCTAGACCAGAAAGCTTTGACTGTTCAATAGTGGATTGCAAATAGTTATTTGAGTTTTTATTTTGAAAGGCTCCTCTCACCTGAAGCCATGGACACAATTGAAGGCTTAGTGAGAGTATTGGGAGTGATTCTATGAAGTCCCATTCAACTATGAATTTCAAAACATCAAACAGTGACCAGGCTTTGTGGAGATCACCTTTAGGTGCCTTCTCAGCCTTGGTATTTCTTTTATAAGCCTATCTTCAGATAACTCCTCATAGAAATAGGTCAATTTTGGAAGGGATACCAGTAACTATTCTCACTTGCTGATAGTAGATTCAGCCTCAAATATATCTTCTACTTCTTTGATTGATGATGATGTGATCTGAAGATCAGAATGCAAACAGCAATACACTCCAGCATTGCCCTATTGTCTTCTTCTTGCAGGATGAGTCCAGCATCTCCTAATTGTGCCTCTGTCATTCTCTTCTTGAACCTTAATCTTCTCTCTACGACCTACTGAAGTTCCATGTTCGTCTGATTTTAAAAGTGCCTTTTCAGTTGCACTCTCCATTAAGTGACTGCGCTTCTCATTCAGAAAAAAGTTTTAGTGCCTCTAACTTGGTCACCACTTTCAGCAACAGGGGAGTTGAGTGTATCGGTATATATCCCCCTCCCAAAAAAGTCTACCTTTAAGTTTTTTTAATGTTTTGTTCACATGTGAGACATTAACATATGTTTTGATTTTGAAATAGCAATGCAATGACTAGTTAAGATTTATACCCTCCCCCCCAATCAAATTCCTGGCAATGCCACTGGCCACTTTGTTAAGATTTAAGCCTTTAGTCTGCAGATACTCCTGTGTAAGATTAACTTCCTCCAGTAGAGGCCTATCAGCCCAAAAATAAAGGTAGTAGAGAAATGTGAAATTACAAACTGCAGGTAAAATACCTGGTGCTGTACTTCTTGTGTCAAATTTTTTTTGAAAATTTCTAATTTTTCAGTTTGGCGTCGCCCCTCTTGGTGGTGTCACCGGTGCGGCCCGCACCCCCTCCCCATCCAGCCACGCCACTAAACACTTGTACTGGACGCTTTTTAGCACTTGTTCAATACTCAATTCCGAACAAAATCTTGCTCAACATTTTAATTTGTTGAAAAATGCTGATAGATTCTATTTGAAATTATTACAGGAAAGATATTTGAAATTCGGATTTGAAATTCGGTTTACATTTGCCTAAAGCATGGATGAAATCGTTTCATGTTTTGTGGCTCATTGTATTGCATGCAGAGTAATGTGATGGACTGTGTAATTTCGGAAATGGAGAGACGGTTTTTCGAGGAAGCCACTGCAGTGATGCTTTTATCGACGAGTTTGATGCTAGACGTCATAACCGAAAACTAGCACTTCATTGACTGTTACAAAAACTCGTCAATGGCCTTGTTAGGCCATTGATGAGTTTGATGACAAAGACATTAACACCTGTGTGTTCTGGAAAATAGTTGGCCACATGGTTGGTTTCCACCCCAAAGGACTTGCCAAATCCTGGGTGATTGGTAACTTAGGATAAGGTGATTGCAGATAGGCTGTCGTACTAGTGTTATAGTCAGCAAATATTTTCTAAATTTTAAGATTTGCACCTAGTTTTGCTCTAAATTTTTCGGCTGAAGTTTCACCAAGACCCATGACGAGTTCACAATGCTCTGCAAGCCTCTACTGGTAGTTGGATCTGGAAAAGTTAGTCTGTCGAAACCTTAGTGCCCCTTTTCTGGAGCTCTTGATGTATGTTGTTGGCAATTATACAACTGCTTACCATGTAGTTTCACCCCAGAGGATAAACTTTATTGTTTCACCAATTGCTTCTCATTTATGATTTGTGATTCTGTGTAATAAGCATAAAATAAAATGAGAGAAAGAATAATAAACTTCACTAGTTGAATTTGAGCCAATAAAGATCACTAGTCACTTTCATTATACACTGTAAATATAAGATAAATCAGTCGTGACTTATTATGGGCTGAATTGTTATTTTTATTCTATTTCAAGGTTCATTTTATTGATAATTTTATATCTTACTGATTGAAAAAAATCAGAATTTGCTGAGGACATTTTGGTAACTGTTAATTTGAGGGGCTCAATAGCCAACATTATCATAGCCTGGGGCCCAGCCATGGACTACTAGATGAAGTGGACAGGACTAGGGTCTCGGCATGTTAAAATTGCTGAAATGGGCCACGGTTCCAAAATGTTTGGGAAACCCTGTTTAGACTACCTTACATCAGCATTCTGTATATTAGCATTTAATTTTGGATTTTTTCAACTTGCAATTGCGTGGATTCTATGAAAGCTAAAAAGATGAGATATACACCAATGATTTGCATTTTTATTCCTCCTTCAAACTATCCATGCAAAATTTAATAAAAGTTGGGATGAGGGAGGATCCACAATCTGACCTGAAATAGAACCTACCTCCAAAAAGAAATATTTTTTGTTCCAAGCTGTGCAGCTAAAATTTTCAAGTGGCAAGTTCTGGCAACCTAACTTTTGTAAGCAACAAAGTTGTAGGGGAATGTATTTGGAACAGAATAAATCAAACAATTTGAAAATCGGACAATATTGGGTTGATATATATTCCTTCTACCCCAAGCACCCTCCTTCCGATAAATCGTTATTTCGATCAGTGTAGAACAATGCCTGTATTTCTTTTATAATATGCTATATCCCAGGCTATAGGAAAGCTAAAATGAAGAGGTATACACCATTGTCTTGCATTTTTATTCCTCTTTCTAACCATCTAAGCAAAATTTTAAAAAAATGAAGCTGAGGGTCCACAATTTGTCTAAAATTACTTTGAATGTGTTTGGAGTTTCCTAATGTTGAGGCTTGGAATTGTTGCATTTTCAAGGCATCGTTTGAACTGAGCGGGGTCTGGAAATAGAACTCCCTCCAAAATATTTTTTCAAGCTGTGCAGCTAAAAGTTTTGAATGGTAACCTAACTTTGGTGAATGGCAAAGTTTTAGGGGAATGTAATTGGAACAAAATAAATAAAAAATTTTGGAAAATTGGGCAATATTTGGTTGAGGTATAGTTCTAATTTGCATCACTGTTTCCTCAGAGTACACAATGCACAGCCTTCTACACATCGGCCCCTGAGGTAAATCAATCAAATTCTGCTAGACTCAGTTGACTGTCCATGTATCTATTTAGTAGTCCATGGCCCAGCCCCCCCCCCGTTTGGATCGGGACAGGTTGTGGGACAGGTTGTGAGAGTCGTTCAAAACCAGTGAGCAGTTGGGGGTAGGAGTACTATTATGTGGGAAATGCACCAAAGAGCAGACTTTAATTAAAGTGTGTGGGACGACAACCTTCTTTTGCTCCTCAAGGCTTTTGGGATGAAAATGTCGAAGTGCGGCCTCCCACCCATTCTGAAATCCTGACTACACCACTAGCCAAAGACAATTTTTTTAATGAAGTTGATGAATTAAAATTCTGGCTGTGTTTTTGTTTCTCTCCATTTAAAGTTATGCTGATTTTAACAGTGATACAAAATATTGGGTACCGGTATGTCTAAAATTACTGTGAATGTGTTTGGAGTTTCCTAATGTTGAGGCTTGGAATTGCTGCATTTTCAGGGCATCATTTGAACTGAGCAGGGTCTGGAAAGAGTTCAGCCTGAATGGCCGTGACATTGAAACGTCGAGCAGTCCAGGTGAAACCTATACTACCCAAAAGACGTCAATCCAAAAATGTTTAGAGGAACTTCAAAAGTCAAAGAAGTTTGCCAATAATACCTTTGTTTCAAATGACCATCCAGTCACCTGGAATAGCTACCAGATGCTGGCATCAGACTTCTGTGGTCGACAAAAGCCAGTCCATAAAGGCCGTATTTGCACTTTGTGCAAGACTAATGGGGAGAAATCTGCAGTCTACGAGTCCCACCAACTGAAGGATTCCGCTGGGCGTGTCGTGTGCCCAGTGTTGTTTGCCTACACTTGTCCTAGGTGTGGTGCGACTGGGAGCAGTGCGCACACCATCAACTACTGCCCCCGAAAGGATCCTAATGCAACCTGCATAGTGAAAAAACTCAAGAGCACGCGAAACAGTGCTGGTCACAAGCGGTACTGAGAAACAAGAGGCACTGTTGCAAGGTTTTGTGCTTGAAAATACAGATTTTGTGAGTGCATCTTTTCACACTGGATGTCTGATCAAAGACATACAGTACTTTTAAAAATCTGAACTACAGTATATATATAATTATTGAATAAGTGCTTTGTTTAAACTGCTTCTTCCATTTAAACTAGTATTTATGTTTGTAATGTGATTGAACCAATTTCGGCTGAGAATTTATACCAGGCACTTTAGAACTTAAATATGAACATAATTCATTTTAAAAAGTAAATAATGTAAGAAAATTTGTAATCATTTGTGGTCTCAACTGATGACATCTCAAAATTGAATTTCCTGGATGGCATTTCATTGATGATGTCTGCACATTTTTGGATGGCTTAGCCAAGGGGAATGAAATTTATAATTACCAGGTTAATCTTGGAAATATTCTGGATGGGGTGAATGATATAAACAGTTGACTCTTGGAGATTTAAAAATTGGATGATCCATATGCTGTTCAGTTGAGCACTTATTCTCGTCCTGATGTCGATGTTGTTCATTTAGTATCTGCTTGTGATTTGTGTTTTTCACAATTGAACTTTCTTATGCCATTCATTTGACTAATTGTTGCATGCAAGTTGTGTAAAACGTTTGATTTCAATCCATTTAAATTCTTTTAATGGCCAAGTCTGTTTTCTAAAGCCATAGCAGCTCATGATGGAATGCAGAGCATATTTTATTTATTACATGAAGAAGTGCCTTTTGTGTTTAGACTTTAGACTAGTAATATATTTAAGTTGGCAATATAGCACAAAACTAAAGTGAACAGATTTTTATTCCAATTATCTGATGTTTAGTTCATAACCAGGTAATGTTTAATAAATTTGAGGTTCTTGATTTTTGGAATACCGGTACACTTTTAGTTTTTGTCATTTGATTTGCTGTCATTGATTTGACTGATGAGAATGTTGAAATTACATTATGGTACAGAATTGTCTTCAAGGTTTCTCACTTGAATTGAAATCTTTGTTAGTGCAAGATTTTGCTAGTTGTGCTGGCCTACCTCGTACCGTAGAATTTCATATCGGGCATTTCCCCAGGAATTCGCGCTTGGGAGTGGTGTTACATGCAGGTGGTGCCAATGTTCAGTGTTTCCTCTAGACTAGTTGGCAGTGTTGTAAAGTATTTAAATACTATTTAAATACTTTGTCCAGTATTTAAGAAAGTATTTAAATACTCATCCAAAATTAAGTATTTAAATAGTATTTAAATACCATAGAGTATTTAGATGTATTTAAGAAATTTAAATACTTTGGATTTATTGCAATTTTCACATAATTATAATGTTTCTTATAGACTGTTCATTTTTACATTTTCTTTACTGATGGTTTTACACAGTTGAATAGTTAAGTAGGTCTACATTGACATTGTTATAAATAATTTTAACTAACGTTTCTTTACACAAAAATACGGTTGTAGCAAATCATGTCAAATACATTATCAAGTATTTTAAAAAGTATTTAAACCTTATTTGCCAGTATTTAAATACTTACCCTGGTATTTGGGTATTTAAATACTATTTAATTACTACCTGAGAACCAAGTATTTATGAAAGTATTTAAATACTTCAGTGAAGTATTTATTACAACACTGCTAGTTGGACCCAGGTTAATAGAATTTGGCGGGTTGAGGGTTCGATGTTTTGACCCGGAAAAAAGGAAAATACAAGTCAAAAAAGTAAAGTGGCAGACTGCTGAATGTTACCGTAATGACATCAAACAGAATTGCTATGAAAACTAAGCAGAGATGCTATACATGGTATACAATATATTGTTGATATTATGGACGAAAGACAGTGCACTGCACGGCTCCGCCCGAATCATCGAAATTGTACAAGGCGGCCATATTATTTTCAGGCCAGACCGGGACGCCCGGGGACTATAAAAAACGAGCTGACGAAAAAGCATTCCAGGCTTATTGCAAGTAGAGCAAGTAGTATAAGTGAACGCAAACAGCGTCGGTGAGACAGCTCATAACAGCTGGTACAGTACTGTTAATGATAATTACCAATTTGTCGACAAACGTAGCGGACATTAATCAATCTAACTGTGACGCACTTGGCAGGATGGCTATTGTACCTATAGTGTGTTTCAGTTTGTGCCATTTGTATTTCTCGGTGCTGTGGCACACAATTAAGAAGTTTATGATTGTCTCTGATTTGTTGATGAAACTCGGCACAGCTCATATTTAATGGCGATAAGTCGATCGGACGATGCGTATTTTGAATGTTTTATACCAGAGGCTCTCAACCTTTTCGTCCCAGCGTACCCCCACGATAGTTTTGGAATGTGACGCATACCCCCTCCCCCACAAGCGCGACAACTGCCCCACTCCAAACTGCTCCCCCGGAAAAGAAGTATATTTGCAAATGATTACTATAAACGCAGCCTATAATTTAAAAGTTGCTAAAAATAGCATCCACATGTAGACAACTCATGCAGCTTCAGTCATAATGTCCTTCGGTTGCATTCCACAGGTGCACACACATCAGAGTCAGTAAGAGGGTTGGACCTGTTTAGCCGTCACCAGAGCTTCAACTCCGGGGTGGTTTTGGACAGTGCCACGGACAAACGAGCACGAAACTTCGTTTTCGTGAAGAAGACGTCTGAGAACCCTTGCCAGTGTTTTATACAGGCCTGTTAGGAGGAGAGATTCCCCCAAACCCTCAAAATTCCCCCCGCATGTAGTTCAAGTAGGCTAGTTTTAGGAGCCATTCTTGATCTGAGTTTTGCGCCATGAACTCGGTATTTGGTGTTGCTGCCACCACGGCTGAAGAATTCGCCCTAGCTCATGCAAACATGGCGCACACTTGCATGTAGGCCTACTGTACAATTGTACAGTGTATA
Source organism: Metaphire vulgaris (assembly GCA_018105865.1). NCBI lineage: Eukaryota > Metazoa > Annelida > Clitellata > Crassiclitellata > Megascolecidae > Metaphire > Metaphire vulgaris. Next base: position 11,777,095 of record CM030833.1, on the reverse strand, counting down.
TGACAAAGTTTCACATTCTAAAAATTAAAATTATCATAAGCCTATCCCTGGGCGGCGCACCCCCTTAAAAAACCTCTGACGTACCCCTGCGGGTACGCGTACTCCAGATTGAGAACCGCTGTTTTATACTAACAGATTTTCAAGAATTAGGTCTACGAGAGCGAAGACGCGAAATCTGAATTCATCACAGCACTTCCCGTCAATCCCGTGACTTCCGGCAAGCGACCTCTAGCTACTGCCCTGCGTATCTGTCGGAACTAATCAGTAATCAGCCGATCGACGACAGTACCACGTCGCTTCTTTCTCCGTTCCGGCGCCAACAATCATCTCGTCGTCCCCCTCCGCTCAAGACAGCGGCACTGGGGGACCGGTCCTTTCGTCGTGGAAACCCGGCGTCGTGGAACCTGCTCCCGATGGCTGTGACAACCGAGACCTCTCCGGATCAGTTCCTACAACATCTCAAGACGCATTTGTTTAACGCTTCGTTCCCTGTAGTAGTACAGCGCCTTTGACTTTAGCCACCTAGCTATGTTACTGCGCTTAAGAAATTGTCAAGATTAATAATAATAATTAATAATAATAATAATAATAATAATAATAATAATAATAATAATAATAATAATAATAATAATAATAATAATAATAATAATAATAAGAAAGTCATTAACTTCCAATTCATATTCCAAATTATGGTAACATTAACATTACATTAAATTGGTAAGTAATTGTTCAGAAAGAAAGTCATTAACTATTGAAAATGATAATAAAATCATGCTTATGTAACCTTGAGTTCTCCAAAAATAATAACATTAAATTGAGAAAAGACTATTTACAATTAGAAAACATTGATAAACATTGTCAAAAGAACAAGGCCCATTCTCAGGACAAATGAAAATTTTGATATCCTAAAATTTGGACATTTCTGTGTCCAAAAACAATTCTTTAATGTCAGTTTCGGGACACAGGGACATTTCATACACTCAAATCCCCTAGGACTGTCCTACTATGTAATATGATCAAAACCTATTTTCTTGATTAATTAGCTTAGTTTGTAACCTTGAAATTGTAAAGATTCCAAAAATAATCACGACAATGAATGGTGAATGCCAAAAGTTTCCAAAACTACCCCTGTTCCTGCTTCAGCTCAGGGCCGTCGAGAGGGGTAGGGGGCAAATGCACAGGGGCTGGAGGGGGTCAGGGCCGATGACGAATACGTATGATTAACAATAACACCAATAAGAACACTAAAGAAAGGTTACGATGTTATATGTTGAACAGAGGGGCCTGGCGTGACGAGGAAAGAGGAAAGGGGAAGGGGGCCCGGGACCAGAGGAAAAGGAAGAGCGTGAAAAGAGCGACAAGCCAAAAAGGTCATCACTACTTTTCGAGAGTTGCAACTTCGGTGAAATCAACGACGAGCAAAAAAAGTTGTCAGCAAATTTTAAGAGTTGACTTGTCAGAGGCTCGCCTGTCATTCTGTACAGGGGCCAGGAATTTCTCTCATTGTATTAATTGTCATATACGCCACTGTTTCTACCCCTCCTCTGTTGCACAACGTACATTTTCTGGACCCCTCCTGTATGCGTACGTACAAATTAGTTACCCTCAATCTGACCCGCCGCCTAAATGGATACACTGACCTTGGATCGGCCGACAATCCACCTTGTTTAGATTGTACATTACAACCCTATTATTATGTCCTGCCCTGATCTATCCCACTTTTGGTGCCTTTTTCAATTACTGTGTTATAGCATTAGTAATTATATTTATTTCAATTTTTTATTGTATTGATAAATTATAAATAGTTACGGATGAAACTTTAGAGATAGTTTGCATATATAGCAATTAATACAGAAATAATATTTCATCCGTAACTCTTGTATGTTTTAAAAATTTAATTTCATCAATATTAAATGCTCAATTTTGAAATTTTCAATTTAATTTCATCAATATTAAATGCTCAATTTCTCTGAATTTTCAATTTGATAGGCACTAAAGAATGATGTTTAGATGCTGGTATCTCGGGAAATAATAATTTCATCGAGTAACTCTTGTATTTAATGTTTAAAATTTGCAAAAAAGGTCGTCAAGAAAAAATTTCATCAATATTAAATGCTCAATTTCTCTGAATTTTCAATTTGATAGGCGTGATGTTTAGATGCTGGTATCTCTGAAATGACAAGGTATATTTCTCTAAAACTTGCTGTGACTGAGCTAATATAAGTTATATAACCCCGACATATGCAGCATAGGCTACGTAGCTCAAGAACCCCACATATGGTACCTTTTCTCCCAGCGGGTCACATTTGTTCTACTAATAAATTATAGCTTTGTAATATAGTGTTTTCTAAAGTTTATATTGTGGCGACCCTTCCTCCCTACCCCTAGGTTCGCCACTCTTGCTGCAGACAGGGCGCATAGGACAGCGGGCATTGCGCCTCAGATAGACGAACGACGGCTGGCTGACGTCAGCGCGTCGGTATAAAGACGACGGCGGGGTAAATCAGGGCTCAGAAGCTCAGTCAGGCAGTCGAGGAGCTGAGTCGAGAACGTGGGTCGCAAGAAATGGAATGAAGCTAGACAGAAAGAATAGATCCGGATCGAAGAGAAGATGGAAGCGGAGAAGAAGAACGACAGAAGGAAACACATAGAAGTCAGCTGTCGAAAATTCGGGGGAAAATGAAATCTGCCGCTGCCCGCCCGCCCTGCCGATTCTGCCCCACGTACGTAATGTTTCCTTGTTATTATTATTAAACTATATTACTATATTAAACTGTTATTATTAAACTATTATTATGTGAGTAATGACGCTGAAGCTGAACATTAATTAACAGCGCTAACAATCTTATTGATGATATCAATGGCGGAGATGCTGTAGCTATGATCTTTAGAGAAACTTTGATGTATGATATAACAATAATCTATAACATTAAAATCGTTATCTGTATGTCTGTTGCCTCGAGCGTTCTGATTGGTTGGCTAGCGTTCTGATTGGTTGCGTTTGATTGTTTGGCTGTGTGAGCGTTCTGAAGCGTTTGATCAAGCGTTCTGATTGGTTGGCTGTGAGCGTTCTGATTGGTCATTCTGGAATAATTGGTCGTTGCCTCGAGCGAAGCGACGCGACGCGAAGCGACGCGAAGCGACGCGAAGCGACGCGAAGCGACGCGAAGCGACGCGAAGCTCGCCTCATAAGCTCGCGCGAATAAAGCGAGCCTTCGAGTTCTAGTAATACTTATAAATCAGAATGAGCTGCGTTTGATTGCGTCTTTTCTTAGCTAGGCTGAATGACGATGACGATGACAGTCACAATTAGGAAATATAGATAAAATATATATAAGGTTATAAGTAAGTTAAGCCCTCCCTCTACGAGTATGGAGGCCGAAACCCACAGCGAAGACTTGGCTGCATCCTGAAGAAAGGGTTCTCCACCCTTGCATCCTGGTAAACCATCACAATTATAATAGGGGAGGGGAGAATCGTTACAATATGTAGGGCCTAATAAAGAAATACAATAGAACATTCAAATGTTATTGTCTTGAACGCTGCCAATTATTTAATAGCTGTGAAAGCAATACTCGTGACCCTTTGTTTTACCGTGAGAAAGTTACTGTGTTCAAATCTAATGTTTGTGTGAATATAGCAGTCTTCTTTCTACCCAGAGCGGGTTTTCAATTGTAACGTAGACTATTCATAAATTTGTAAATTTGTGCTTACGTATGCATTCGTCCTCATCCATCCGTACGCAAAATCTCCTAAATCCCACCCCTAGTGCGTACGTGTTAGCCTAAATAGATGGACCATTATCGAGCAAATTTGGATGACAGGCAGAATGTGGCTCGCGGACCGTAGTTTGGTGGTTTCTGCATTATTTTAAAACAATATAACTACTGGTCATTGAATAGATGTTGTAAAGTCCTAGTTGAATTGGAATTCTGTCAGTCGACGTGGTTGCAAACTGAAAAGCTTAGTGGAAATTAGGCCTAGGTTGTTTCCTAGCACCTGGCCGTCCTGGCCATGTCCATGATTTGCACAGTTTCAGGTGAAAAGCTTCATAGAAATGAACGCAGCGACCAGAAAGAAAGCGCTCTTTGTTCGGAAATCTGATTTGACGGTTGTTGCAGCAGAACAGCAGCATTGCGAATCGAAGTTGCAGTAATGTTCGTGGCAACCGCAGACTTCGAGACCTCCTACGACATGGCATCCATGTTGTGCATTGGGGTCGCAAGTGCGGTTGACGTGTCCGTCTAAAGAAAATTAAAACAAAGCGATTTGCGTCTTCACGCGTAAATGAGTTACGTAAACTGTTTCGAATTTTGCTCCCCAAACTCGTTTTGACATTTTTCAGTTTTCGCATCAATTAAAGTTTCTTAAAAAGTCGTAGGTTGGATAGCAGAAACGATGGCACCCACCAGGGGCTCCCATCCCCCCTGGCTGCTGGAAGCAACTTCCCCTTCCCGGTTTTTGAATAGTTACGTATATATAAAAATTTGCACACTTTCAGTCAAGATCCTCTCCCCGTACTCATCCGTACGCAAAATTTCCTAAATCCAGCCACCTCTCTCCCCTCAGTGCATGAGTGCATCTAATCTAATCTAATCTAATCTTAAACTTCTATAGCGCCACTTTCATAATGCACAGGAGCATCAACCGATGGCACACCAAATCCAAATCACTAAAGATCCAGGTCAAATCCAGGGTATCCGGCCGGACAAACGGACAAACATACGTACTATATGGATGGACCATTGTCCCAGTGGCGTAACGTGGGGGCGGCGGGGGCACTTTGTTGACAGCCCTCCGGGCCCCGGGCATGGGGGCCCCGAAGAGGGGTCTAAGCTAGGGTTGGGTTAGGGTTAACCCTAACATAACCCTAACCCTAGAAATGATGTGCTGACGACCTTTTTTTTGCTCGTCAGGATAAAAAAGGAGGTGATAACGTGTTTTTTTGCTCGTCAGCTCGAAACTCTTGGGCCCCCATGGCAAAGCAAAGATGCCCCCGGACCCCAAAAGTCACGCTACGCCACTGCATTGTCTGTAAAATATCCTCAAAATCTCAAGATTTTACTCTAATCTTACCCTCAATATTTTCACCCCAGACCCCGTCGGGATAGCTCGCAACGCTCCGCCAAACCTCCGAGTCAGAAACTGAAAATGTCGGTCTGTGGAAGTTGTCTTGTTTCTCTTCTTATTCCCAGTGGCGAGGCCACGGGGCGGTTTGGGCGGGGGTGGTGGTGTTGAACTTGCTATCATAGGCGGCGGAAGACAATAAAAAGTGACTATATTAGCGGCAAAGCGCTGAGGTCGAGGTGCCTAATCTACTCAGTGGCGTAGCCAGGATTTTCGGAAGGGGTTTGGTTTTGGTTTTGACCGTGACCAACTTTGAAAAAATCTGAGCAGCAAAAAAACGTTATCACCTCTACTTTTTAGCTGACAATAAAAAGATCCTCGCCTCTTACTTCAGACTTACCATCTATAGCCAAAGGGGACCCCCCAACGACGCGTCAAAAAAAAAAAATACATGGAAACTCATAAACAAAATTTTGGCGGAGGGGATAAAAATATTGTTTAAAAGACCTTTTTCCCATCTTCACGGCACGTCTTGGATGGTGGGGACGAAGAAATTAAAGGGAATACAAAATCCGTGAATTTTAATGATGGACATAAAAATGGAAAGTCAGGTCATTCAGAAGTGTTGAGGTGTGATTTAAAACAACGGCAGTCAGCAAAAAAGATACTGTATAAAATCAAGAATTTCGGACAATGGGATTGGAAAGGATGGAAAAAGAGAAAAACAACTCGGGGGTGTCCCTGTCAAGTGTTGTCTTATACGGTTAGTTTTTATATAATTTAGTCCTACCACTCATCACTAGTTGAATAATTCGCATAGATGGTGTATTATCATTATCATCATTGTTCAGGGTCTTCGATATATTCATTTACGACGTTTAACAACAAACTCGTCCATTGTATGGATGGTGAGCGTTGTTGAATCGCTGGAGCCGTGAGATTGTTTCCGCGTTTTATGCCAACACAGTGAAGACCTCAATGAAGATTGAATTTTGAGCCGCGATTTATGCGAACACAGTGGGGGTCTAACTGATCCGTTTCGATCATTCCATTCCACTCTTCTGGATGAAAGTCCTGTAGCGCCATCTACTGCTTTTGTGCCCCCGCTCTCTTTCTGTCTTTTTCCTGGCCCGTCTCCCCATTTCGTTCGTCTGTTGAATGCCTTTCCGTTTTAATCTGATGTCATCTTTGTTGCTACGGTGTTTGGCGTATCTGATCTTGCTACTATAAAGCCTTATTTAATCGTCTTTGCAGATATGAAAGCATCTGCCTTCATTCGTTTTTCTTCCATCTTTTAAAATCTATAATTCCGCCTTCTAATTATTCTAAAATTGTCTACCGTGTTTGACAACTTTGGGTTAAATGAGTATAGGTGTTGCCTATCTCAGATCTGATTTCAGATGATCTTGCTAAGAGTATAAAGCCTTATTCAGAGACATTCGCCCTCCCCGACAGCAGCTCTCTTCAAAGAAATGAAAATTAAATCAAACAAGGGAAAGAATTACAATTCTTCAGTTCTCACTTTCAAAAGTCATACCTGGAACGGGGTGATAGTAGTGCGCCGCCACCTATCCGGGCCACCCGTGATTATCAAAATTGCAGATAAATTTTACTGTGATAATCAAGGGGTAGGGATCGTCGAACATACCTGTACCCGCGGGTAAGCGTTGACCGGATCCATCGCTACGGGTGAACATCATTTTAGGCTGACGGTCGGAAGCGGGTACAGCGCTCGGGTACGGGTCGACGCCATTTCGAACATAATCTCCGTTTTCGAAAAGTTATATTTTCATTTCTCACTACGATAGCAAATTAGCAATGCAATAATAGAAAAATAATTTATACCATATTAGTATAACTTGTACATCGCGTTCAGTTTGTCATCCCATGCATTTTACTTACTGAAAACATAAAGGAAATACAGATGACGTAATCTGACATCTTCAGTAATAAATCTATAATGGCGTCCTCTGACTCCTCCAAGGACTCTTTGACCGAGAAAGTTCTTCTGGTAAAGTTTTGAACTTGAGCTCTAATGCCTGCTCATAGATAAATGATATCTACTAAATATTTTAAAACAAGCCCATTCATGTCGGCTTAGGCTTTGACTGATTATCCTGATTCCTAAGTACTAGATCTGTCCTAATCTAAACATGCGTGCTATTTGCAATGAATAGTTATCCCAATTTGTAGCCCCTACCTATTTCACATGTACAGGTCCTTGTAGTATTTGTCCCGTAAACGCACCCGCCCTTTCGGGTCCAAAATTCCAAATCCCAAAAACTCCAAATTCAACCAAAGTCGGTTACGGGTACGGGTACGGGTACACAGCTTGGGGTACGGGTCGGGTAGGGTATAGCGCTAGCGGGTACGGGTGGGTAAGGTAAAAAGTTTTTCCACGGGTACGGGTAGGGTATGCATTTTGCTGTACCCGCACATCTCTAGTAGGGGGATGGTTGAGGGTCGGCTCTACTAGTCTAAGTATCAAGCGTTCTCTATATAGCTATATAACAAGCAGTCGTGCGTCAGACGGACTGGGACCCGCCATAGCCGTCCATGTTACTATTTGCAAGAAATTTTATCGGATAGATAAAAATATTGTTTAAAAGTTATTTAATGCACTCATTACGTGTGGGATTGTAACTCTAGCCAATTTTAATGTTGTAAAAGTAAAAGTTGTTCAGCTGTGTGTTTCACAGGATCGGATTAACACGAGAAGACGAACGGACGCGCCAGCAAAGCGACTTCTGTTGTCGTCAGTTATATAATTTAGGACAACTTAAAAAGTTGATAAATTTATAGATCATAATCATTATCATCATCGTCGTCGTCATCATTTCCTCTTTCCTTCAATAGTTGCGGATACGGTGACATCGTGAATCAAGCATTTCCAGGCAGTTCTTTGTTTTGATGCTTTTCTTACTGCTGTTATCGTCATTCCAGTCCACTCTTCTATATAGTCCACCCATCGTCTTTTTGGCCGGCCTCTCTTTCTTTTTCTGGAGCGATACCTTGTTGAATAGTTCGTTGTAAGTTATCTTTGGTGTTTCTTTGTATGTGACCGAAATAAGCCAATTTGCGTCTTTGGCAGATATGAAAGCATCTTCCTTTGGTTTTGATTGTTTTTTTAAATAGATTGGTCTAATTAGTTAAATTGTCTCTCAGGGTCGCCGCATTGCATTGAATTCCAGACGTGTTGCCCCTCTATGTTCAGATGCAGTTTGAGAGAGAAAAAGACAGAGACAGAGACAGAGACAGAGACAGAGACAGAGACAGAGACAGAGAGACATACAAATAGACAGAGACAGACAGACATAAACAGGGACAGAGAGAACTCGTGCTGCCACTTTGTGTCATACCTGGAAGAGTGATAGTAGCACAGACACCTCCTTCGCATGTATCACAGCAGCACTTTCCTCCATAATCAACCATCGTCGAACAGCTGTAGCAGGTGTAAGCGTTGACCGGATCCATCGCTGTCGTGAACATCGTTAGGCTGACGATCAGAAGCGCTGGCAGTCGCGAAGTCGACGCCATTTCGAACATAATCTCTATCGAGCTCTTCGGTTCGACGACACGACGAATACTCGATTTCAATTGGTCTGGATTTATACCATATCACTTAAAAAGTATCCCAGTTTTTGCACGAAGGCATGTACAGTAGACCAGAATACAGCAAGGCCTTCTGTCAAGTGTTGTGATGACGCAGCATCGAGACTTTGGAATTCACTGCATAGATGCGGTTTTGTCCATGGTGTTAGCCTGTTAGGACCTGCGGGGGAGGCATCTATCTCCTCAAGGACAATAAAGCGAAACTCGCCCAGCTTTGTTGTTGTCAATTTTTCTCACATTTCCGAAGAACTTTGCTGCATTTTGGCCAATAATTAATCTCGGAAATCTTGTACACCGCCTGCCCCTTTTCACGCAAAATTTTTAAAAGATCAACGTTTACCTTTTCCCCCGAAATTCGATCATCTATTTCTGTTTCAGAGTCTGAAATGTCAAAGATGGCGGTCTTGGTCATACTGTGATTTAGCCACCAAGTGAATCAAATGGTCGAGAAAAATTTGTAGAAATCGAATTTCCGAGGCAGTTGTGCACCGAGTGGTATTTTGAGTGTCACACCAGTGGGTGGATGTTTAATTGTTTCTTTATGCTATATCCAGATAATTAGTTACATAAGCCAGTGAAATCATGAAGCAGTGATCAAGTATTCCTTCCCTTCATCTTACAAATGCGGCACAGTTTGCGCACCATGATTAATTTGAACTTTATGATCTAATATACAATAGTAGGCCTACTGTTTGAGACTCTACAGTGTATTACAAGATAAGCAGTTTGATTCGAGGGTCAAGTATAAAGTAAAAGAATCCGCATCAGATTACAAAACTCCAGGCTTTTTAAAAGTAGAAATTCCTTAATGCGTCGTTTTGAATAACTGCAAGCATTGATGAGTCAGGCAACACTGACATATCCAAGGTTCCGGAATAGGGACGAGGCATCAAGGCTTCTACACGCTGATAGTTGCTACTAAAGGGTTTGGGGAGTGTCGTGAGCTTCCCCAGCGGGGTCTGAGGCAGAGTCCCAGTCGTAAAATTTATGGTAATGTTAGATTAAATTCTTGAGATTTGGAGCATATTTTCCAAGCTACACGACAGCACGTCGCATTTCGCTCACCGAAACTAAACAAATTGCTTTCATCGGGTTTGCACGAACCTCGTGACCAATTGAGACCCCCGATGGTGGCCCGCCGCCCTCTGCGCCCCTCTCGTGGTTACGCTAATGGTCATTATCTCCAAAGCTCGATCATACGTATCATACGTATTATATTTTTCGTATCATACGCACGTATTTTAACGTATGACACTTTATCATACGCGCTATCATACGTTAGCAAAAATACCTTAGACCTACATAGCCATGAAATTGTGTCAATTACCGCAGTCTGTTAACCATTTACCTTCACAACGAAATTAAAAGGGGTACAAGTGTTAACAAAGTGAATTTTGGGATCAGTTACAGTGACGTGGCGTGACGTCGCAATTGATATTGCTCGCTAAGTAAGCAAATTATAAGTAACCAAGCAGACTTATAAAATACGCCTATCATACGCGTATTTTATTCTTTTATTCATGCGCACGTATTTTAACGTATTTTATTTTGTCATACGCTTATGATCGAGCTTTGATTATCTCCATAGCGGGGTCGCCAAACATTTTGGATCAGAGTCCCAGCCGCCATTGCGCCAAATAGTTAGGACCATAGATTCAAATATTACACTTAGGAGCAAATTTTCACACTGTATGACAAAAGTTTAGATACTTATTCAAATAGTAAGGTTAGCAGGATTTCAGAATAGAGGGGGCACTTCGACGTTTTCCGGTCAAAAAGCCTTGACAAGTAAGAAAGGTCGCCGTTTCAAGCACGTTTTAAAATCTGCTTTATGGTGCGTTTTCATAGATCTAATACTACCCTGCCCCTAAATACTCACTGGTTTTGGACAAATCTCACGATCCGAATAGGGGGATCGCTTCCCGTTCCCTCCTGTGGCTACGCCAATGAAATTTAGAACGCTCTAAGTTAATTTCAGTTTTTACGAATTGTCGGTTTTTCTCATTCTCGTCGATTCTTGATTGTCATTTCTTCAGTGGCGGCGCCAGGTATATCCAAGGCAGGGCATAGGCCCTGCCACTTTTGGCTAGGCCCTGCCATGGGCTCTGCCAGACAAACAGTGAAATAGACTTTGGCTAATATGCTCAAATGTTCCCTGTTGACATATTTCATTAGGTCCCGAAGGTCAATTAAGAGGAAGACTTTAGGTCTGCAACAGTTCTCGGTCATTAGCTCATTCAGCGCTGTGAGCTGTGGCAGGGACATCCATATACATAGCCAGAGGTACCTGGCTGTGAAATCAGGGTGCGATTTGTGACCTGGAGCAGTGGGGGGATATGTCGAGCTTGGGGGAATGTAGTCGTTGGGAAATGTAGCAGTGGGGGATGTAGTGGTGGGGGATGTAGCAGTAGGGGATGCAGTTGGGCAGTGGGGGGAACCCCCTTCTCCCCTACAAATCGCGCCCTGGTTCTAATACACAAGAGTATCAATCGATGGCACTTCGAATCCATCCGGAAAAGATCCAAGTCATTCCAGAGATCAGTCAAAGAGGAGAGAGAGAGTAGAGTAAGACGGACTATGGAGGCAAAGCTAATTGAAAGAAATGTGTTTTAAGTCTAGATCTGAAAATACTCAATGAATTGGAATTACAATGTTAGCAGCCTATACTAGTTTTTAAAAGTCTAACCTCTCAGACGACGTTCGACGTCATCTGCCATTTCCATTTTCAAGTGTGGCCTATAAAGTACTGAATTATACAGTCGAACAACGTGTAAACATCTTTCTATCTTGCCTATTGCCATCTAGTTGTGGCAGGTTTAAGAAATAGCGTTCAAACAAATAGAAAACAACATCAGACTCCATTTATCCATTCACGTGATTTCATCATTCTACTGTGAATTGCTATGGTCCGGTAAGCACAGGCTACTGAATGTGTTGCCAACTACGTAATCTGGACTAACGCACTGTACATGGCGCCAATATCGTATGACATAATACAAGAATTTATGGCCATTTTCAAAGCATTGGCCTAAACAGAAGATCTATATTTAATTAACAAACTCACGAAAGTGAAACCCAACCCAACCCATGAATTTTTTAAAAATCTGGACCCAACCCAACCCATGGACAACTCTGATATCACCCATGTGATGTCACCCATAATTCGACATTTGAAGGTATACAAACTCTAAGTCAAAACATTAATTTTATTAAATAATTCGGTCTGTGGTTTATAAGAAAATGATATAATAAACTGAGTGGATCGTACACAAAATATCAGTCAGCATTGATATTCATTTAGGCCTACTAGTCTCACCCGGACGTATCGAGACTATGGACTCCAGAATCGGCGTCACTCGTGTTCTTAATTAATAGAAACCACAAACACCGAATCAGGCACGACGGCCTCGTTCATTTTATATTACTAATACTTATATTCTCATTCCTCTTGTCGATGCTTTGGTAACCAATTGTCTGGCCTATACTGCAACTCTCTCCTTGCAGGAATCTCAAAGTCCTCCCTTCAACGCTGTCAGATGATACAGAACTCTGCTACTGGATCCACTATAAACCGACCAAATGCGATCTTATCACGCGTATATAATATGTTTAGATCACTGATTACCCATCGGACAAGCAATCGACTTTACAATCTTCAAGGTGCCACAGTCAAACCGGCCATCATTGCTTACTGGCCAGATTCATGAACACGAGCTCGGCGATGTTTTTCAGATGCATTAACTCTGAAGATATCACACACTCGCGCCACTCTAGGTAAGCGCGCCTTGCCTTTTCAATGGATGAGCCGAGCATATGGAATTCACTCCCAGCATTGGTCCCATGGGGTTATTTCTAGGATTATCAATTGGGGGGTGCCCGTAAATTCTGTGGGCCACCTGCCAAAAAAAATTCTGACAAGCAAAGAAAAGGCGAGCCCATAGCTGAGATTGGGAGGTGTTGGGGGGTGGGTGTCGGTCTCAAATGGGTGTGGGGTGTTGGGAGGGTGTTAGGAGGTGTCAAAATGTCTCTGATTGGTCCGCTTCCGTTGAGTCTCTTGTGACATTTCGATCAAGACTCAAAACTTCCTGTTCTCCGAATGCAGATCCGTCATTACCAGGATCGGAAAATCGGACACTGACTTATTGGAGTCGCCAATGGGAGATTACGATTCTATACTAATAATAATAATAATAATGATGATGATGATGATGATAATAATAATAATAATAATAATAATAATAATAATAATAATAATAATTATTATTATTATTATTATTATTATTATTATTATTATTATTATTATGTGATTTTAAGTAGTTTAGGAGGCTAAGTAAGCCTGTGTGAAAACCACTGATGCAATCATCGAGTCGATTGAAGCAAAGAGCATTACTAAAGTGGCGCCATAGAAGTACTTCGATTAGTTAGAACTGAAATCTCTTCGTCAGGAATAGGAAAGTTGTTCTCAGCGAAAAGACATCGAATCAGATGCTGTATATATATTTATAGATTCGTTGACCCGTAAGTCTTAAGAGCGGCGTTGGAGGAAAGGACCGTGCACGGTTCGACCTTGACCTCAACGTCCCTGGCGTACACGGTGGTCTCGACGAAGCAGCGAGTGTTATCCGACACCGACGGAGACGGTAGGACCCTGACCTCGAGTCTCTCCAGTTCGTGATTCTCTTTAGACGACCGGTTGCACCGGAAGAGTCGCGATCGACGACTGCAGTCGCCGTTTCCGCCTGAGTGGCTGCCGCCGCCGCCGTCGTTGTTGCAGCGACTGCAGAGGGCGCGCAGGAATTCCTGGCGGAAGTTGTCGTTGAGCCAGCCGTAGAGAACCGGATTGGCGCAGGCGGAACTGAGGACCAGCAGGTGACAGATGGCGAACACCAGTCCGTTTTTGTCGAACGATAGAATCAGCGTCTGTTCGAAGTCCGCGATGACGTTGACGACGTTCAACGGCAGCCAACTGAAAGCGAAAACGACGGCGATCATGACCAGAAGCAGGTTCGTCTTTCTCTTTCTCATCTTCTCCGCCTGCAGTCGCCTCGCCCTGAAGTCCGACAGGGCGGCGGGGGCCTTCGATGATGGTGTCGTCGGCGGCGGCGGCGGCGGCGTCGTCGGCGTTTTGACGTCCTTCGACGGAGGAGAGGCGGCGCTCACCGTCGGCCTGCTAGCCGTCATCCGATAGCGCAGCTTCTTGCATATCTGCGCGTGCGCGATGGAGAGTATGGCGATCGGTACCAGGTACTGGACGATCACCGAGGCGACCGAGTACGTCGCCTTGGCGTAGTGATGATCGGGGTTCTCGAAGCAGACTTCGTACAGCTTCAGACCGGCGATCGGTTCGACGGACCGCGTCGTACTGAAGACGAGCATCGGCGTCGCCATCAGCATCGACAGGATCCAGATGAAGACCAGGGCGATCGCCGATCCGGACTTTCTCAGCAGGATGTCCGTCTCCGTCGGATGCACGATCAGGTGGAAGCGATCGAGTGCGATGGCCGTGATGCTGATCGTCGACACGAAGACGTTCGTTCCGGCGGCCATCGGCACCAGTTTGCACATGGCGGTCCCGAGTTTCCAGATCGGCATCGAGACCTTCATGAGGTTGAATGGCTGCGTGAAGAGACAGAAGACCAGGTCGGAGACTGCCAGGTTGGCGATCAGTAGATTGCGCGGCGTGCGCATGTGTCTGTTGGCGAGGACGACGTAGCAGACGAGACTGTTTCCGGCGGTTCCGAAGACTATGAGGATCGCGAAGACCGCAATCAGCGACGCCTGTGTCACCTGGTTGAAGTTACTCGAACTGATTCTGAACACCGGACTGCTGCGGATCAGGTCTTCCAAATCTTCGCGACTTAGGATTATGTCGTGGCTGTGCGATCCGTTATCGTGATCGCTTTGTTGCAAGGAGAGATTGCTCGAATCCCCTGCGGCGGTCAAACCAAGAGCCGTCGAAATGTCCGAGGCGTCCATGGTCTCTCTCTCTCTCTCTCTAATTATTCTGAGAAAATAAAAAAGACTTTGCTAACTCATTATTAGGAAGTCAGTACAATCTATAAGCTGCGAGGTAAAATGCGGGTCTAGGGAAAGTAATGGCAACCCACGCCAGATTAACGGCTTATACCACCTACGTCGCTGATTGCCGAGACCGGAGATAAGCGCCGGAATCCAACGCTCGGACTCAGTACGAGACCTACCTTACCTTTACAGTCTATTAACTCGTATCGCATTTTGGGTTGAGTCGCTACAATCAAACGGTAGCGTAGGTGTAGAAGAGTTTGGGCGAATGAAGTGTTTATTCTAGACCTTCTCTGGGGGGGGAGAATTTCTCCTCTGCCAAGGTTTTAAAATTCCCCAAAATTTTAAAATGTTGCATGGGGATGGAAATTTCTCCCCCCCAAAAGTGTGACGACGTGAGGGGGCTTTTTGGAGAGGGGAAAATGTAAGGATGACAATTTTTTGCTTGTCAGGGCATTTGAGAAGGGTTAAAAAAATTAGGAAGGATGGAAGGGTGACCTTTTTTGCTTGTCACCACATTTCAGAAGGAAGATAATCTTTTTTTGCTTGTCACCACATTTCAGAAGGAGGATAACCTTTTTTATGTTTGTCAAGATTTTTCGAGACTCAGACCTTGCCCCCCCAACATTTCAAAATCTCCCCCAATGTCAAGGTGGCTAGAATAAACACTGGTGAATGAATGAACAGATACAGGGACAGATGGATAGATTGATGGGTGGATGAATGGACGGATGGATGGGTGGATAGATAGATGAATAGATGAGCGTATCAAGGAACGGACAGCCAGATGTTTCTTGTGTAAGACAGATGGGCTTATTAGTGCGTGATAGGGGTGAAGGAGGGTTGATTGAAAGGCACAAAGGGAATAGAGTTAGATGAAAAGACATCTACTGTACATATACGCGCCACAGATATACACGGAAAGATATTATAAGTCCACTAGACTATTAAACCACACACAGGCACCTTATATACCTCAATTTATATTAAAAATTTATATAAAAATTATGTATTTTCGCATTTTATATTTTTAAATATATATATATATATATATCGAACTTCTGCATTTGAAAAGCAGTATGTACCATGGAGTTATTATTAGAGGAGACGGCATTACGTCATTTGGCTGAAGCCAACTATTTGGGAAATTCCCAAACGGCAGCCACATTGGTAGACCCAAAAAATCCACAGCTGAGCCATGGGGAATAGCTGAGGATATGTTTTATCAATGATCTAAGAACTTTTTATTAGTATGTAATGAAAATGAAGATTCAGATCAGTGGATGCTCCAGGATTTGGCAAGTGAAGGGGGCGCTGGGGTGGCAACTTCTAATCAGGGGTCCTACCGCTTGTTGTTAGGTATGTAGTATTAAGTATAGGGTTCCAATAGGGTGGCCACTGGGGGCCAGGTACTCAATAGGGGCACGGACCCACCCTGGGCCCAGTGGTGGCTCCAGGATTTGGCAAGTGGGGGGCCGTTGGGGTGTCAACTTCTAATCATGGGGGGCTACCGTTTGTTGTTAGGTATGTAGTATTAAGTATAGGGTCCCAACAGGGGGCCACTGGGAGGCCAGGCACTCAACAGGGGCATGCCCCCGTGGCCCCCCTGTGGAGCCGCCACTGATTAAGATGCTATTGTTCGACATTTGTGTTTGAAAAATAGCAAGTGGACAGTTTTTTGGATGACATCAATCGTGTTTTCAATAAGGCATGGGGGCTGTCCATTAATTATGTCGACAATTTTTGGGCAATTTTCACCCAGGGATATTTTTACACCCTCCTAACACCCCTCAACACCACCACCTCTATTTGAGGTCGACACCCCCACCCCAAAAAAATGGTAATGTGGCAATGCAAAATGGATACTAATTAGCTCTGAACACCCCTTTCCCCCAATGGAGGACACCCCTCCCCAAACTTTTATTGTCGGATAACCTTTTTTGTCAGCCTTTTTCCGGGGAGAGACTTAAAAATTCCGACACCCTCCCTCCTCCCCGAGTTTGACACCATCACCCCCCAAATTCAAAATCCTAGAAATAACACTGCCCCCTTGTCATCAACTGTCAACTTTCAGTTACCCCACCCCAATAATTATGTCAAAAACTCCCCCCACCCCCAAGATGAATGACAGGTCCCAATAACAAAGTTATTATTTATATAAAAAAATTAAAGGGAATGATATAACTCTGACTTATACTTCTGTATTCGTCCGATTCAACCACAATGGCCGCTAACAATGGAGGTGCAATTTTTAGCCTATGAGCTACTGGCTTCACGCAGCCTGGTTAGAAATTACGTAATGCCGTCTCCTCTAATAATAACTCCATGGTATGTACGATAAAACATGAAAACGTCTACTGTGGATACAGCTTAGGAACGATTCACATAAATGAGGAAATCAAGCTTTTATGTAGCACTTGCAGATCTATCTGCAATTTCCAGAACAGAGAATTGTCAGCATCAGCAGCTTGTCCTTGATCTTCTGCGGCGGAGATCTTCCAAGAGAGCGGAAGTTACGGTTTACCGAGGTAAAAGAACGGCAAAGTGCTATACGCAAGCATTTCGACCAGCGTCGCTCGCATCAATATATAGCGTCTCTTCCAGTGGCATTAGCGGCGGCGGCGGCGGCAGAGCGCGCAGCTGTCGTTGCAATTTTCCCCTTCAAAACGCCCGAAATAACCTCCTCAAAAGAAGACGAAATGGACGCCCGGCGGTCGGCGCGGTAGTTTCGCGATTCGCCACCCCCTAGAGTGCGGCAAACATCGCAATTACCCGAAGATACGGGAACTACTTCGTCCCTCGGAGTCCAACGACCCCGGCAACGCTGTGGAGTTGAAGGAGGAGGAGGAGGAAAAGGAGGAGGAGGAGGAATGCAGCGCTGCTTATTTGGCGATAAATGATAGACTGAAACGAATGCTTTCGGCGTTGCTACGGTCACCGACCGCAACTCCAAAGTCACTTTGAATATTCCGAGAAAACTTTATCGAAATCCTTAGGGTAATTATTTCAAAATGAAAACGTCAAGAAATTGTTAGCAGTTACACGTTGTAAGCCACTTCTGATACGAAAAATCGGAAATAGAAATATGAAAACACTGAAGCGTCCAAGAACTCATCGTGTCCGCTGTCACACACTATAAGCTTCCACCGGATCATAGAAAATATGTTGGGTTTCTTATTTCAATCTCTGTCGTTCCAGTGTCGTTCCATTCATCGCTCGCTTAAGCTTAACGGATAAAACGGGCTTCTTGAAATCTAATAAAAATTATTTTATATACTTTTTTGAAATTCTGGTTATACGCTTGCACGTCTAAGCATTTTTATGAAGACTTTTAAAAGAAGCTCTCTCATAAAAGCTAAAGTTTTCTGTTGTGCTAACAATAAATACAGCAAGTCTATACAGATATGCGTTATACGATGCACAATGTCAATGTTAAATTCATAGACCTATTGTGAATTTTAAATCAGACAATGCGCAAAAAGGTTGTTCGGTAGAGTCCTATTACTCTCGACCGTAAAAAATATTCTATTGACTGAATAACAGCATGATAAAACGCTGGTCTGGAGAAAGCAATGGTAAACTACTCTAGATTAATGGCGCAAGCCACCTGCGTCGCCTCTTTCCTATAAGACCGGAGATAAGTGTCGGGCCCAGCGCTCGAATTCTAGTCTGGGCGAACCTTTACCTCTACCTCTAGCACGTTCCAATACTGTCTTATCGATTTGTAATGCTTTGCGCATTAAGACAATAAAAATAAATAAAATGTATATTTACGGGAAACGTCTACACCACGGTCCCACAGTCTCACGGTTAGGGAGTGTCTAGTAATCGACATCATTCTTGACAATTCTAGTCTCGTAAAATTAAGTTTAGCGTTCCATTAACGCTGAATGGTTTTCATGTTAAAATTTCACTATTCAAGGACACGTCTCAGACAGGGTTGCCAGTTTTTAACCGGACTGTTCGGTATTATGCCTATTTGTACGGTGAAAAAATTGAGGCAATACCGGACATGCATGTATCCGGTATTTTCTTGCAAGTTACCAAACTACAGCAAGCAAGTCACTCCCAAACCAGTACAATGCAACACTGGCTATAATTCTCCTATAAATAATATTATCGTATTTTGGGAAAACCCAATCCTAAATGTGTGTTATTAAGCAGACTAAAACAGGGTTTTTCAAATAATTTGTAAACGAGACCCATTTCAACGACCCTAATCACAGCGTGTAATATAAAAAAGCATTAGGCCATCTGGCGAACGTTAGTTGAAAAGAAACTTATAAGTTTTGAATAAATGGCAAAACAAAAGCTCTGTATTAAACGGGGGTTTGAGTCCCCGTTCACTACGCGAGGAACTAGCGGAATACAAGTCGTTTAATGATGGTTATGAGTGTCCGGTTCGCAGTGGGGGCACTTTGTTGACTGCCCCCGGGCCCCGGGCGGGGGGCCCCCGAAGAGGGGTCTAAGCTAGGGTTAGGTTATGGTTAACCCTAACTTAAACTTAACCCTAACCCTAGAAATGATGGAAATGATGTGGTGAGGACCTTTTTTGCTCGTCAGGTTAAAAAAAGAGGAAAAGTTGGAGGTGATAACGTTTTTTTGCTCGTCAGGGTTAAAAAGGTGGAGACGACAACGTTTTGTTTTTTTTGCTCGTCAGCTCGAAACTCTGGGGCCCCCATGTCAAAGATGCCCCCGGGCCCCAAAAAGTCACGCTACGCCACTGCCAGTTCGCTGTGCTACCCTCTGAACACTATAATAATATTCGCAATGTTCTGATGTATGACCGCACGTTCAGAGGAAGCCCCTTACACAGCCTTTTATTAAAGACAATATCCAATAGCAAATCAGAGAATATCGTGCAACCAATCCATTTGTCCTAATACGTGACAGACATTAGACCTAGCCAATTAAGAGTTACTAATACTGATTATAAGCATTATGCTGGCATAGATCACTATACAAACACTATGCGATCCACTAGTCATAAAGAGAGGTGAATGGTGATGATTACGAAGGCGACTAATAAGGTCCGCCCCTGGTTATTTATAACTACAATTTCTCTCTACTACAGCTCTGATTCAATTCGAATGAAAATATGGCAAATATATTAGGCAGAATTATTCACGTTTTTGTCAAATAAGACAAGATGAGAGAAACAGATATTGAAATTTCTTGACAATTATCTTTTTTGAAAATTTTCCATGAACACACCTTTGTTACGCGTCTTAAAAATCCTATGAGTATGGCAAAATCGCTTAACCGCAAATTCCCTCATCTAAAATCTCAGAGATTCTTTATTGTTATTGGAGTTTCAGGGCAAAATGGTCGGAATACGCTTTCTTGCATTGTTGCGAAATAAGATTAATTTTTTTAAAAGAAGGCCTACTGTGTTTTATTATATTGTATTCTCCTGGATAGTCTTTGTAACGCTATAGCAGTGGCGTAACTAGGGGGCACTTTGTTGACAGCCCCCCGGGTTCCGGGCGGGGGGACCCCCGAAGAGGGGTCTAAGCTAGGGTTAGGTTAGGGTTAACCCTAACTTAAACTTAACCCTAACCCTAGAAATGAGAAATGATGTGGTGAGGACCTATTTTTTGCTCGCCAGGGTTAAAAAGGTGAAAGGTGGAGACGATAACGTTTTTTTTGCTCGTCAGCTTGAAACTCTGGGGCCCCCATGTCAAAGATGCCCCCGGGCCCCCAAAAGTCACGCTACGCCACTGCGCTATAGCATAGCTAAAGCCAAAGTCAAGAGCGTTTTACAAACGATGTTCGTAAGAAATGCGGAATACATGCGTCTTGAGGGCAGACGCGATTCACGCGAACACCTCGAAGGATGCAGTCGAAGTCACTGAAACAGGAAGCGCGTTCCAGAGGAGAGGATTGCCCGCGAGTCACGGATCTTTCCCTCAGCATCACTGTCCTAAACGGATGGGGCGACGTAGAGGCAAATTTCCTTGTTGGATTGCAACTAGAAGCAACAGGCACGAATTACGGTGCTCACATGGCTCGCGAAGGACAGAAAGTCATCGAGGAGTACGCCCAGAAGGCGCACCTCAGTGGACGGCGCGATGACGGAATCGCCGATCGTGAAAGGCGTACGATCTAATAGGCGAACCTTCTTGGGAGTGCTGATCCAAAGCAGTTCGATTTTACCGGGATTAAGCGCGAGGTGGTTTGTCACTGTCCATAACGTGATCTCATGTAGGCAACCTTCGAGGCGAGATCCCAGATGACCTGTTTCTGAGGTACGGCAGGAGGCATACACCTGCCCATCGCCCGCAAAGGTAGCCTATATGGCCTCTAATGTCGAGTGGGGCGGTTGCGCAGACTAGGGGCTTTAAATTTTCAGCTTCCAAAGTATTGACTGGTACCAGATCAGAGGCGTAAAGACCTTAAAGTTATCTGTATGTTGCTTGGTCAGACAGAAATGCTAGCACAAAATGTCATGCTTTCTGTGCGAGTGGGACAGTCAGAAGTCAACACTTTAGTTTTAACCCAATTTAAATAACAGATTAGGGTTTTCATATCTCTGTCTCCGAAATACCGGACACCCGTGTAGGTGGCAAAAAAATGAAACGTAGCAAGATGGTCTATTGAAAAATTTCAATTTTATATTTAGTCAAAGCTAATAATTTGCAACTTGGTGATTTTTGAGTTCATTTCATTCCAAACTTCAAATCCGTTTTCTCAAAATTTAACTTTTTTGGTTAGGTGACTATGGTCCTCATGCAGTCCCTCAAATGCGATGTAGGCCCTATTGTAAATAAAACAATAAAATTGCCACTGTCTCCTTTAAATAATTATATGCAAACTGTACCGTTTATAGCAAAGAAATAAAAGAAACTATTACCTGACTTTGTATTTTATTACCTGACTTTGTATTTATTTACTGGAATCGGCTGCTTTTATTAATATCTTATTTTTTCTATTGCATAAGATTTACTTTAAAATTGCATCTCGAAGCCATTCGCTTTAAAAATTCTATGTGTATCTAGTTACATTTACCGCAAGACCATCACTGGACAAATGAATGCGCATGAGGGTCCAACCCGCTGTGTCAAAATTCATCTGACATCAGCACTCTTATACTTCGGCATTTTACGCTATTTATACATTACTAAACTTCAGATGACGTAAACATGGTTACTTCAGCAATTTACACTCCAGAAATTAAATATCTAGGTCAGTGGCGTTTCCGGGAATTCTTGGTGGGAGATGAAAAAATTATAGGAAGTTGGTGGGGAATGCAAAAATAAAATGAAAAATAAAAATAAAAAATAAAAGAATAAAAGAAATGAGAGAAAAAAGGTAAATCTTCTTAGTGTTTTGTCCACTATATGTTAATGAACCTTGCCGGAAAAAGTCTGACAAGCAAAAAACTTCACCCGCAGCAGTATTTTTCAGTAGTCTTTTTTCTAAATTTACCGCAAAAATAGGTTGACAAGGGAAAAAGGTCATCGCGCATCCGCGGTATTAAATTAACCGAAAGTAAAAAAATTTAAATTTTAAAAAGCTTACGAAAATTATAATGACAAGCAAAAAAACTTCGGTGGGGGATGCCAGTGTTGTTAACGAGACTTTTGAAAAGGTCTCGAGACCAAGACCAAGACTTTACTCCTCTGGTCTCGAGACAAGACCAAGACTTTACTCCTCTGGTCTCGAGACAAGACCAAGACTTTACCTCTGTGGTCTCGAGACAAGACCAAGACTTTACCCCTCTGGTCTCGAGACAAGACCAAGACTTTACCCCTCTGGTCTCAAGACAAGACCAAGACTTTACCCCTCTGGTCTCGAGACAAGACCAAGACTTTGCCCATCTGGTCTCGAGACAAGACCAAGACTTTGCCCATCTGATTGTATAATTCCAATAGGGATGCTTGGCTAATGTGCACAGGCCCACTGTAACCTAGTGCGTAAGAAACTGAAGAAAATGTATTAACCCAGCTAGAAACAAACATTCCACGGTTCCAAAACTTCCACCTACCTTACAAATCCAGATGTAGTTCCTCTGGATTCCATAATGACATTTTTACAATGGCAGCATTGCGCCTGCCACTTGTTTTCATCTTTCGAAAAGATGCAGAACGAGCTAAACGCAAACGAAATGATGCGCAGTGTCTTCAACTTCACCCCATTTGGGCCATTCGGGTCAGGTATTCCCTTTTCAGACTTGTCCGCCATTAATTCTATTTAATTGCAGTTTAAATTATTGTTGGACACTGACCTGATTATCAACTTATCACTAACAATAAAAACGGTTAAAAACGGAAACGCAGATAACTTCCGGTCAAAACATAGACATAAATAATTTAATGAAGTTGCCATTTATTACAGAGAGCGAGGTCTCGAGTTAATGAGAACTCGAGACTTCAACCAGGTCTCGAGTTTCTGTGAGAACTCGAGACTTTCCAAAACTCGAGACTTTTGGCTCAAAGTCTCGAGACAAGACCAAGACTTTACCCTGTGGTCTCGAGACAAGACCAAGACTTTACCCTGTGATCTCGAGACAAGACCAAGACCTGCTGTGGGCAAACTCGAGTGCACTCGAGTTCGAGACCTTGGTCTCGAGATCACAAGTCTGGGGGATGCATCCCCAGTCATCAACATGGTGGAACCGCCACTGGTCTAGGCCTAAAAATAATACACAGCAGTAAAAGGACCATTTTTGGTTACAATTTATTATTTTGTAAAAAAATCTGTACGTGATACGCAATAACTATTGTCATTTTCGGAATCAGCATATACGTATGTGAAAACATAAAGAGCTGTTACAGTTCTTCAAACATCAAAATGTTTGCAGCATAGCGAATTATTAGTTGTACTGTACTACCATTATCATCAGCGTTATTTATGCTATGTCAAATTAGCCTACTGTATTTTCACTTGCTAGGTGTTCTGGCAGTACTTGTACTCCGACGATATTCCACCCTAATCAGCTCATTATCATCTCATCTCAAAAAAACTGCGGCAAAGGTGGGCTCGAGGAACAACATCATTGCAAGACTGGCCGGCTCTACGTGGGGAGCAAGCGCTTCTACATTAAGAACATCAGCACTGGCACTATGCTACTCTGCTGCAGAATACTGTGCCCCAGTATGGTGCCGAAGCCCCCACGTCCATTTGGTCGACTCCAAACTGAATTCCTCCATGAGGACAATCTCTGGAACCATCCATTCTACCCCGGCTCACTGGTTGCCAGTCCTTAGCAACATCTCTCCGCCAGCTATCCGTCGTGAAGCCGCAACATCCAAGCTCACTGCCCACATTAATGCCCGACCAGATCTACCAATACACGCGGACATCTTTGACCATCCTGCTCAACGTCTGACGTCTCGTCATCCAATCTGGTTTCCTGCGCCTATACTGCACTTCTCTGTTCCGGACTCATGGAAGCAGAGTTGGCAGTCTGCTGAGGTCAGAACAAACACCTCATCACAGACCCTGCAAGCGCCAACCCGGCTTTGACCTAGTGCGCTATGATTGGGTCCACCTCAATCGCTATCGAACAGGCCATGGCCGATGCGCCGCTATGCTTCACCGTTGGGGAGCCAGAGATGACCCGAATTGCCCTTGCGGCATCAGACAGACTATGAACCACATAGTCAATGACTGCCACCTCACCAGATTCGAAGAAGGACTCGAGACCCTGCATCAGGTTCAACCTGATGCCGTTGAATGGCTGAGAAAGAAAGGCATTCGCTAGAAGAAGAAGAAATCTCATTATTATTATTATTATTATTATTATTATTATTATTATTATTATTATTATTATTATTATTATTATTATCATATTATCATCATTATCATCATCATCATCATCATCATCATCATTATTCATATTATTACCATTTTATCAGCATTATTATCGTTATTATCTTCGACGTCATCCTCTAATGTTACACTACTGCCACTACTACTACTACAAATGTCCCTGCACTTCCTCTTCTCTTTCTCCTCCTCTTCTTCCCAATTCTTTTAATGCTACTACGGCAACTACTGCTTTGCTGTTGCTATGGCAATCGTGGGTACCTTCGCGTCTTTAAAGACTTCCTGTTGCAAGAATGGTTTCGCAGCGAAGTTCCATTACGGAAATTGCTTTATCCTTTTCACTTCCACTCGAATTCTACAAAAATAACTAGTGTTGTTTTTTCACAACTCCCCCCTACTTCCGTTTCCGTCTCTGTTTGTGTGTGTCTGTCTGTCTGCCTGTCTGCCTGTCTCTGCCTGTCTGCCTGTCTGCCTGTCTGCCTGTCTGCCTGTCTGTCTGTCTCTCCGTCTTCTCATTTTGCGTTGTCTTCGCATCGACTTATTCTGACTAAGATTAATTGCGATTTGAAAAGTCAAGCAATCAGCAAATTCGCCCGCAACGACACAGACGACATCATCATCATCGTCATCATCATCATAATCATAGTCGTCGTCGTCGTTGTGTCGTTATCAATCCATCGACAAAAATGTGACGATCATGCGATAATAATGAAGTCGTCAAAATCTGAAGACTATGGATCAAAATAATACAACGATGCGTAGAAACGACGTCTTTTATTTAATGATTTCCACTACGAGCGGAAAGATCTCCGGGCATTTTGGAATGAATTGCCTTTAGTCAGTGGCGACTCCACAGTGGGGGCCCGGGTTGGCCGTGTCCCCTATTGAGTGCCCACCCCCAGTGGCCCCCCTGTTGGGACCCTATACTTAATATTGCATACCTAACAACAAATGGTTGCCCCATGGTTAGAAGTTGCCACCCCAATGGCCCCCCAATTGCCAAATCCTGGAGCCGCCACTGCCTTTAGTTAGCGCTTTACAAGTCTATTCCACGTGCATTCAAACGCGTTCCAGAGAACAGAACCAATGGACGCAAAACGTCTTTCTATATAATAAGAAGGAGGCGCGTGATCGTAGGACATGGCAGGGATGTCCATGGGTTGGTTAACCCATGGATTGAGTTGGGTTTGGTTGGAATGGGTTGGGTGTCATACTTTTCCATATTAATGGTGGGTTGGGTCAGAAACTAAGTCATGGTTTAAGAAATTGTATTGTATTACGGTGGGTTGGGTCGGGTCGGGTCAAGTAACCGCCTTATCTTTCGTTCAAGATTGAGAGGGCACATCACTCCACTCAGGGCCGCCGAGAGGGGGGTAGGAGGGCAACTGCACAGGGGTCCGGCGGTCTGGGGCCGGGCCCATGATGAATACGTATAATTAACAATAAAATGAATAATAACACTAAAGTAGAGGGGCCCGGCGAGGAAAAGGGGGGCCCGGCGTGAAAAGGGATTGACAAGCAAAAAAAGTCAAGAAATTTTATTCTGCACAGGGGCCCATAATTTCTCTCGGCGGGCCTGACTCCACTCCTCCTGAGGGACCGATTGACCGAGGGCTAAAGATCCCTGAACGGGTAGCGTTCAAGCGACGTTGGCTTACGTACCGCGTCATAAACGACCCTCATTGTCCGAATAGGGCCTACCTCTCCGAGCTGATCGTGAAAACGACGGCGATCGAACGTCGTTCTCTATACTTCGATCCGAAAACAGCAATCAACTAGTTGTCCCTCCTCCTCTCAGGACTGTTGGTCTCGGAGACAGATCCTTCCGGCGCGGGAATCCTGCTTTGTGGAATTCACTCCCGAAGACAGTGACAAATGAGACACTCCCTGATCGGTTCCGGAAACAGTTGAAGACGCATTTGCTTAACAGCTCGTTCTTGTAAAGCGCTCTTGACTTTGCATAGTTGTCATGTTTACTGCGCTTAAGAAATTGTCTTGCATAATAATAATAATAATAATAATAATAATAATAATAATAATAATAATAATAATAATAATAATAATAATAATAATAAATAACTCTATTACCGGCATGGGTTGGAGATTTTATGGGTTGGGTTGGATTGGGTTATAAAAAATGGACCCATTGACATCTCGGGGACATGGAACGTAGAAGAGGGACAGGATCGACCAGATCAGGACAGATAGCGCATACACTCGGGCATTCTGTGGATTCCTGGGCGTTCTATTGTGAATACCCTTTCATTGGTTTATATCAGGCAACGACATTGTATGTGTTTTCATCATCATCATAATTGCTCTCTGCTAACTCATTAGTGGCAATAACTAGTCAGAAAACATTTCCAGGCCTTTTTGTCATTTTTCTCCTTCTGCGATTGTCAGTTGTCTTTCTTTAAAATCTTCTTTTATGTTGTCTATCCATTTTTTCTGGGCCTGCCTCTTCCTTTTTTACCTCCCTTGTATGTATAGAGTGCTTTTTTGGGAAATCTCGAGTCTTCCATCCTGTTTACATGTCCATGCCATGTAAGCCTCCTTTTTCTGAGTTTGTCCATTATGGTATTCTTTAGCCCAATCTGCTACCGTGTATCTTCATTTCTAAGTTTTTGAAGTCTGCTAACTCCAAGAATTCTTCTTAGGCAGCTCATTTCTGCAACGAGTAGTCTTTTTTCATCTTCCCTTCTTGTGACCCAGGTTTCAGATCCATATAGTATTTGTGGAATGACAACGGTATTATAGATTTGGACTTTGGTGCTTATTTTAATTTCTTTAGAGTTCCAGATGCGTTTCAGTCTTCCCATTGATTGTAATCCTTTTGCTACTTTCTGTTTGATGTCTTCTTTTCTTGGTGGCTCCATTGCTTGTTATTAAATTTGTCCTCCTACATACGTAAAGCTTTTGACCTATTCAATTTCTGTACTTTCTAGAGTTAATCGCATCTTCTTTTCTCCTGTTTTGCTGGCCACCATGATTTTAGTTTTTGCTGCGTTTATTGTAAGGCCGAATCTTTGGCTCGTGATATTGACTTTGTTGTCAGTTTTTGTAGGTCTTTCCTGGATTCTGCAAGCAAGGTGACATCATCTGCAAACTTTAAATTAGAAATATTTTCTCCATAACACTTTACACCAATGTTTAAGTCTTTGGTTGCTATTTTGTATATGGCCTCAAAGATTATGATAAAACAGCATTCGCGAAAGAATACATCCCTTTAAATAACATTTTTCGCTATTTCCCGCTTATTTTAGTTTAACTAGGCAGGGGTGCTACACGTTAAGGGCGTTTTAAATTATGTATATATATGACATTTCCCCCATTCATTTATGAGTCCAAATAATGGAAACATTTTAAAAATCGTTTCACACTTGCCACAGTTATGAACAAATATGCAGTTATATATATATATATATATATATATATATATATATATATATATATATATATAGTGGCGTCGGAACGAATTTTCGTCAGGGGATGCAGATTTTCTCGAGGTCAAAGTTTTCTCTTTCAAATCCTTGGCAAGCAAAAAAGGTCGTCGACGCCCAATTTCACCCTCAAAATACCTTGACAAGCAAAAAAGGTCATTAGCACACTTTTTAAGGGTACAGGGGGTGCAGACAGGATGCAGACCATCTTCTTTCCAGGGGTGCACTGCACTACATTTTTCCAGGAGGTGCAGCTGCACTCCCTACACCTTCACTTCACTTGTACGGGCCTGTATATATATATATATATATATATATATATATATATATATATGGGCTTTTCCGGTTCAGGAGTTGCTAAGCAAAGTGAGAGCTTTATGTGTCACAGTGGTTTAAAGGGTAGAGGCGAATGGAAAAGCGAGTTAAGTCCTGGATGACTTTTGCAGTTTAACGCTTCGTTTGCGCGGATTTGGCTCTTGGGACACATTCGACCATCATCGGAGATTCTGAGCAGGGCGACGTGAAGCGGTTCAGGACTTCGGCGTCGTAGGAAGCTACGGTCGGGCCTCGAAATACTGCTGACGCATGCATTATTCATCACAAGCTGGCGCACTATAAATGTCCTATCGCTATACGTCATATATACTGTATATCCGACGTTTACAAAATGAAGAAATCCCGAATTCCCGGAATTCCTTTCGATGCGCAGACGCTGGATTCCAAAGTTCCCCCGAGGGGAAGTTTAGAACCGCCAGCAACCGCCGCGTATATTCGTGCATAATTTACCAGGGTTGGCGCGATTTTGGCGAAACGGGTGGCATCGTGATTAGGCTACGCCAGAAGGAAGTAGCGGGTAGTCTAACGGCTCAACGGTTCAGGAAAATTGTCGAACTGACACCGGATGCTAATGGGCGAGTGATGGCTGAAATGCGCTCGGAACAGGTCGAAGGTTATTATAACCAAGTGAAACATCTTCTGTATAAAGGAGTTTAACGATTGCCGCGAGACCAGAATGCAGAAGCTTTCATGCGAACGCATTTAATCTGCGTGAAAAAGATGCTTTGCTGATCTATTATTATTCATTATGTGTTTATTAGTTTTACTTTATGGATCCCTGTCCACACCGGAGGCAACATTAATTAAGTCCGTCAATGGTCGTCGATGAAGATTTTGTTCTGATTGTTCAGTTGTATTAAAAAGCAGGAGAATCTCTGTTTGTCTCTCTCTGTCTCTCTGTCTCTGTCTCTCTGTCTCTGTCTCTGTCTCTGTCTGTCTGTCAGTCTCTCTCTCTCTCTCTCTCTCTCTCTCTCTCTCTCTCTCTCTCTCTCTCTCTCTCTCTCTCTCTCTCTCTGCATTTCACAGAAACGAACGAAGAAAGAACAAAGGAAAAGTCGACACAGACAGAAGAGGCATTCATTCGTCGTCGACGGGGCATCGTTTAACATCACTGCTACAACGGTCCCTCATAAGTTAATCATCGTTCATTCACCTTCCAAGTTAATACGTGCTCATTCATCTCCTACGACCTACGGTAATCATTGTTCATACGTCATATCAGTGACAGAGACGTTCTAAGACACGCAATATTAATACAGGGTTAATATCGTAGGTTCTGATCTAGATACCTTATATTCGGAAGGACGGACTATACGCACCGTTTCCCTGTACGGCTCAGTTTGTGTGTCTTCTCCATCGGCAGAGAAGCCCTGTGATGACAATATCTCGCTTCAAGCTAATTAATTACTAACGGTTCCTGCCCAGACAGTCATTACGTGCTGACATCTACAGTGTACATGCAACACATATCGGGAAATCACTAGTCGCTGTCCTCGCATTATTGATAATAACTTGTATGGGTGTTTGTGTGTGTGTGTGTGTGTGTGCGCGCGCGTGTTTGTGTGTTTGTGTGAGGAACTGCCTCATTTGTCTATCGACTCAGCAGGAGCTATATAATTTGCAAAGAGGAAGTGGACTCTTCGAAATAACGCTAAATAAATGGGGCATGTTAGAAAAGAGATGGATCGTGATCGAGAGAAAAAGAATTTGAAAAGTGAAAGGTCAAAGAAAGACAACGGGGTACAAGAAGGAAGAAAAGAAGAGAGAACCGATAGAAGGATCGATGCATAAAATAAGAGAAGCAGACAGACAGACAGACAGACAGGTAAGAAGAGAGGATAGGAAGTAAAGAGAGCAACAAGAGAGAAGGAACTTGGAAAAGAAATGCGACTCCTGATCGAAGCTGGAGAGTCCCTAGCGATCCTGGAATTCGTTTTCTGGACAGATTGTTTATTGCGTTTTCAATCGTCCGAGAGATCTTAACGACACAAAGCGTTGCGTGCAGAGGCTGTCAATGAGAAGTGCCCTTGCTTCGTCAGCAGCGAAGGATCGAAGCTGCCTAAAATATCCCGTATTAAGGTCGTCGCCACTTTAACCAGAAAATCGTTTTTACCTTCCTGACAACGCGTCCTCAAATCCGCTGTCCTAGATTTACAAGGTCAGTTCAACGTCTTGATCGTCGCGTTTTCTTCGCCTAATTGTCCATAAGGGGCTGTCCATCAATTATGTCAACAATTTTTGGACAATTTTTGACCCCCTTGTCAACAACTGTCAACTTTCAGTGACCCCCTATAATTACGCAAAAAACTTTTGACCCCTCCCAAGATCAATGACAGGTCCCAATAGCAAGGCTATTATTTTTGCATTTTTGCGGTGATGACCATCTTTCCCTTTTTTGCTCATAGAGTGTCAAAATGTGATGGTGATGACCTTTTTACCTTTTTGCCATGCTTTTTTCCATTATAATAAGTAGTATTCCATGAAATTTCCTATTTTTGATTATTTGTAAAAAGTGAAATTGTTGACGTCAACTTCTCTTGACACCCTCCTCCCCCTGTCAACAACTGTCAAACTTTTTCAACCCCCCCTAAATTGTTGACGTAATTGATGAACAGCCCTAAGCTTAATAGTTTCAGGGACAGATGTAAGCACGGATCTGTGACATCATGCATTTACAAATCGTTTTGTTTTGCGAGAACAGCGTAGATATGTAAGTTCAACGTCTTCTGCCCGGACTTTGACAGAAAAAATCTGTATAAAATCCAGCCGGAAGTGCGTTACAGATTTCGATTTGCTTTTTCTCCAAAGAAATGGTTTATGAACGCAGCGTTAATTGAACCCCGTAAAGCCGATTCTAATGTACTACTGAGGGCAGTATTTATTCTAGGCCTTCTCGGGGCTTTTATTTTTTGGAGAGGGAAAAATGTAAGTATGACAATTTTTTGCTTGCTAGGGCATTTGTTTGAGAAGGTAAAAAATATTAGGGAAGTCGGAAGAATTACCTTTGTTCTTACCTTTTTTGCTTGTCACCACATTTTAAAAGGAAGATAACCTTTTTTTGCTTGTCAAGGTTTTTGTAGAGTGGGTCTGTGCAGTGTGCATGGAATAGCCGAAAGCCTATTTTCATTTTTCCCCTTACCCTTCATTCTCGAAAGGTCGTCTCACATATGGAAAAATCCGTAATTACGGTTTCGGCGAAGTCCGAATGATGAAAATCTAGACACAGAAGAGAGGGCAAATGCACAAAAAAGACAGCAGCGCTCCGTCCTTCCGTCCGTCCTTCCGTCCGTCCATTCGTCTGTCCGTTCGTCTGTCCGTTCGTCGTGCTCATTCATTTGCGACTTCTTCTTTTTCTTCTGCTGCGATGGAAGTCGACCGCAAACGAGCGTTCTTAAGCGAAAGAGAGGTTTAGCCCTCGACGGTAATCCTCCTCCGTCGATGGCACCTGTTAAAACAACTCTAATCGATGAAGCTGAACGCATAGAACAGAAGACGGCATCAGACGTCATCAGCGCCTCCTCCTCTTCCTCCTCCTCCTCCTCCTCCTCATCCTCCTCCTCCTATCGTCGCCGACTGTTATGGCGAAATCACACCCGACTCCTCTCTCTCTCTCTCTCTCTCTCTCTCTCCTGCTTCTTTCTGTCATTCTTGTCATCGTCTGTACCTGCCTCGCTCGCTGGTACTTTAATATTTGTGCTTTGCACGACTAATTTAAAACAAAAGCATGGTTTATGGTCAGCGAAGCACTTCAAAACTGAAAAAACACGAAGGGGGTGTAGGCGGTAAGCGAGAAATCAAGACAGACTTTAATTATAGAAGACGAAGTAATTGAAGAACCTATATGACATCGTAGAGGCGCTGTATAAATTCCATTTTTTGCAACGTATCTCCTACTTAAAATAGGCAGCGCTACAGAAACTAAGCAAAGAGTAAGTATTACAGAAGAGGATGCACAGTTTATTACAGCTCATCTAAGGCGTCATCGTTTATTCGTTAATTGGTGATAAAAGCTTTCCACGCTGTGAGATAATTAATTACTAATTTGTGTTGCCACCGTCGATCATCGCGTTTTCTTCTCCTAATTGTCCATAAGCTTAATAGTTTCAGGGACAGATGTAAGCTGGAGGTATTATCCCAGGAGACGGCATTACGTCATTTTTAGCCCAGGCTGCGTGAAGCCAGTAGCGCGTAGGCTAAATATAGCACTTCCATGGTTAGCGGCCATCTTGGTAGACCCAAATCATGTGTTAGCGGCCATCTTGGTAGACCCAAACTGTGGCTGCCATCTGGGAATTTCCCAGCTAGTCGGCTTCAACGAAATGACGTAATGCCGTCTCCAGGGATAATACCTCCATGGATGTAATCAGCATGGATCGGCGTCATGCATTTACAAATCGTTTTGTTTTGCGAGAACAGCGTAGATATGTAAATAGGAAACGCACGATCTCAGCGGATAACCATCGTAAAACGTGTTTATGGTCGTCAATTATTATTATTATTATTATTATTATTATTATTATTATTATTATTAGTAGTAGTAGTAGTAGTAGTAGTAGTAGTAGTAGTAGTAGTAGTAGTAGTAGTAGTAGTAGTAGTAGTAGTAGTAGTAGTAGTAGTAGTAGTAGTAGTAGTAGTAGTAGTAGTAGTAGTAGTAGTATCTATAGACTGCACTGTTCCATTTAATTAAAGCGTTTAAAGCAAACTTATTGGTCCTAACGAAGAGACCCTTTTAGGATACTGAATTGTCACCTTGGTCGCCATCCAGCCAGGGGCAGTGTTTAATCTAGACTCCTTGACTCCGGGGGAAACTGAAAAAGCCGGGGGGAAAACTGACAAAGCCGGGGGGAATTCTGCTAGGGGCCGCTGTTAGTCCATGTAGTATTCCAAAATTTCCGGGGGGAATTTGAAATTTCCGGGGGGAAGGGCAATTCCCCCGGAAACGGCCTAGATTAAACACTGGCCAGGGGCAAGTCAACGTCGTTGTTTAAACTTTAATACATCATAGTCTCCCTTTCGTGAATGGCTGATTGCAGAAGTCGTTTGCCTGAAGTAATTCTCGCTTGTACGCGTGTATTTGATGCAATTTCAATATCCTTTTTTGAAATTTTTTTCTTGTACTTTTCCCAGTACGTTTTAAGTCTTGAAAATAACGTTCCGCCCCTTTACGCTTTCCCCTTCGGACGAGTGTCTGGAACCTCTGCGTCGATCCGACGCCAGCTAATCCCTAAAAAAGCCGGAGGAGGAGGAGGACGAGGAGGAGGAGGAGGAGGAGGAGGAGGAGAAGGGAGGTGGTCGACGCAGAACTGCGCTTAATCGATTCTGCCGGGGAATATTCGCGAATTCCGTCCAGCTGACCGTGCCGTCCATTACGGACCCCGCGATTGTAACGTAATGGATACTATACGAAGGCAGACGCCGTTCGGAACCGACGCTGCTGGGACTGGCGGACGGTGCACCGAAGAGCTCGAAGGCGACGGATTAAGGGGCGGATAGGATCCGGATCGGATAATGGATAGCGCCGGTCCTAGCAGCGCTGCCGTCGTAGCTGCTGCTGCTGCTGCTGCTGTTCGTAGTCGTCGTCGTCGTCGGTTAACTTTTACGAGACGATTTATGCGGCGCCTTTTAAAATAACTACTGAGGCGTGGCGCGGAAAAATGAATTCGGGAGGAACGATAAAGCACAGCGGACAACGGAAACAGACTGTAATTAAGTGAATATTTGAATCGCTCTTGGTCTCTTTCTCTCCGTCTGTCCGTGCTTCTCTATGTCTCTCTTAATCTCTCTGTTGCAGTCTGTCCTTATTCGTGTCTATCTGCGTGTATGGCCCTCTCCCCTTTCACCTCCGCCTCCCTCCCCGTTCACCTCCACCCGCTTTCTCCAGCTCTCCCTCACGACTGCCATCGGGCTAGTGATCAATTTGCTTCGGTAATTACTTTCACGAACCAATTTAATGTTTCTGAAACCCTTTCCATTCATAAAGCTTAGGCATCCTAATAGATAGCTAATCAGTTGATCTAAACCATTTGCTGAATAATCCGACTTCGCGGTTAATAATCCGTTTTAGTCGGAGTTTGCCACTTTGCCTTTTGTTTTGCGTTAGTTTCAACGGTGAATTAAGTGAGGAAAACGCTCGACGATTTTGAGGCTCGACTTGGAATTTGTTTAAAATAAAAGAAATAAAGACGAACAGACTTTGAATCGCAACATACTTCCAGAAAACTTCTGTCGACTGATTGTCTGTGTGTCTGACCGTCTTACTGAATGTTCGAATCTGGCCGAAATCACCTGAAAACCCAATGGTTGTAATCAGGAGTATGATCCAACTAATTAACAACCGGTTCGTCGCTGATGCAGAAACAAAAGTTTTAAATATGTTGCCAATGTTGCCTATTAGATAAATAATATGCTAGATCTACATTAAGAAAATAAAAAATACTGTATCAATCAATAAACTTTTACGGCGCCACTATCATAATGCCCAGGGCATCAGCCGATGGCGCACCAAATCCAAATAGAATTTAGAGCCAGGTCAATCCAGAAGATCAGTCAGAACAGCGGGGGAGCAATCTAAGGGGGATAGGTCAAGTCAAACAGGTATGTCTTAAGACCAGATCTAAAAGACGATAAATTGTTAGTTTTACGAAGTGATATTGGTAATGAATTCCAAAGCTTAGGTCCACACACTGAGAAACATATGTATGTGCCGGTATATACAAATTTTAAATGCCAAATAGGCTTCAGCTGAGATGCTCTTACACGATTGCCGTTGGTAAGCCAGTGGTGTCAAACCCGCGTCCTAATCAACCTAATGTGTTGGGTTCAGCAACAAATTCGCTGATAGGCTCGTCGACTATTTAAACGGCCCGTTTTGACGTGCATTAACTCAAATGGTAAAAGTTTTAGCTATGAAATGCTTACATTCATAAAAGAAGACACAGTAGAATACCTTGGTTTATAACATGGAAGCCTAGATTGAGCACCTAGAAGATTAACTGCAGGCATTACAGGCAACCACCAAAGTCGGCCTAAGTTGGTCAACGATCTAAGACGCTTATGAAATCAGCGTTTTCGCGTATTTACACTAATTTTGGATTGTTTTCAACTTGCAATTGCTCGAAATCTTCGAAGGCTAACAAGTTGAGGTATACAACAATGTTTTGCATTTTTATTCCTCTTCAAACACCCGTGCAAAAAGTTAAAACATTTGCGAGGAGGGTCCACTTTCCGGCCTAAAATAAATCGTCCTCCAAAAGTGTTTTTTGGTTCCAAGCTGTGTAGAAAAACTTTTTGAGTGGTAACCTACCTTTGGTGAGCGGCAAAGTTTTAGGGGAGGGAGTGTAATTGGAACAAAATTAATGAAAAATTTTGAAAATCTGACTATATTTGGTTGAGATATCGTGTCCCTGCCCCGAGCACTGTCTGTCACAACCATAGGAATTATGCTCATTGATGGCCTAAGTTAGTCAAATTCTTAAATTATCTGCCCGACGTTGACCTTCCAGATGCTTTATCTAGGCTTCCATGGTTTATAAATATCACTGCTACAACCAGTGTTTCACTTGTATGGGAAGTGGGAGAGATTTCTGGTCACTGCTCGGTGACAGTACTTTGACAGTACTTGTATAGAGTCCACTCTATACATAGCAAGGGAGAAGTTTCATGCCTGAGAAGTTTCATGCTGTCATTAACTTATTTATCTAACCAATTTAGCATAACCGAACAAATCTTTTCGCCCCACTGATTTCATAACACCCAGGTGACGACATTAGGGAGGAGGTCGACCGGATGACTTCAGATTGGTCTTTTCCTGAGCGAGCATATGACTCATCTACTTCGGCTTGGCATTAAGAATCTTCGGGCGAATTTTTAAACTCAATTTTTGCATACTTAGGCCTACTTAGCACAGATTGTTTTGCATTCCTGAGTAAACCATCTGGACATATCCTCGTCTCTTCCTTATCGTTTGTTGAGCATCTCTGCCATCTGACTCCTCCACGTATATTTTTCTACTTTTCAAACAGATTAGACATTCGGATCCTTCTCATCTCAGGGCACTGCTAATGCTCTCCTTCATGCCTTCTTTACCGGTGCTTTTCGCCTGGATTATTGCAATTCACTCCGCTTTGATCTTTCTAAATCATCCTCATCCGGACTTTCAATCTGTTCATATGCAATTCTAATGTTCACAATTAATCCATGCAATATTTCTCTTAGTTTAGTTCAGGGGTGACCAACCTTTTGTTACAAGGGACATAATAATTTTGATCAACACCCGGCCCCCAACTGCGGTCACGTGACAGCTACAATTATACTTAATAAGTTAAAATCAAATTAAAATTTAAAGTAATTTACTATTTCCACATGAACTAGAATTCTTACTCATATCTCAATAGTGTATGCATAAATAGGGCCAGTAAAATTTAGTTCGAAAGGTGCCGGTGTCCTGCCATAAAGTGTCCTACCCGAATAATGTCCGGGCGGACACTTAATTGCAGACACAAAGTGTCCGGCGGAAGGTTTATAGTGGCATAAAATGTACCAAGAAAATGTCCGAGTTGCCAAAAAGTGTCCGGCTCATTCTAACAAAATCTGTGACAAGTTTCAACGTCAAAGAGACAATGTAGGCAAAGCAGTGGACGGAAGATGGCAGAGTGGGTTACGTGCTGGAGCGTCAGGGTGATGGAGCGGGTTCAAACCCCGTTAGTGCCCCTAGTGGCTTTCACACAGGCAGTAATGCCTTCTAAGTCACTTTAAATCATGCTGAGTTAGTGCACATTAGTTGTTAACTTCATGGTGTTAAATTGATATAGAAGTCAGCTTGCACAGCGATCAAATTCAAATCCCATTTTGAACCGCTGTACAAGCGGTAAACGTTCTTCGACAGACATTACCGTGTAAAACGTTTTGTAGTTTGTTTACGTCCATTTTTTGAATATATTAAAGGTTATATTTTCATTGACTTTTATTCCTCTGTTTAGCATGACTCACTAGACTGACCATGATCAATAATCATATAAAAATAATCACATAAATCAAATCTATTTCATGTTTAATTTTTCCCGGAAATTATATTGAAGTAAATTGTCCCGAACACTTTTTCGACAGGTCGGATACTTTGTGGCTGCAAGGAAGTGTCCGACCGGACACTTTATGGCAGCGGGCACTTTATGGCATGACACCGGCGGGCCGCATGCAGCTCTCGGGCTGCGGGCTGGCCACTAGAGATGTGTGGGTACAGCAAAATGCCTACCCTACCCGTACCCGTGCAAAAACTTCCTTACCCTATCCGTACTCGTACCCGCGAGTACGGGTACGGGTACGGGTACAAGGACTTTACCCGTTTATTCGTTCCTAGAGACTATAGAGAATGCAACAACATTAATGTATTAATGAAAGCAGAGTACATTTTTTAAAACGTCATATGTTGACAAGAATCCTTTTTAAAAAGAGGCACATGTTTTGATTACGACAGATCTAGGGCTTATGAATCAGGGTAATCCACTTGGCAAATAGTAGGCCCGGTATCTTTCTGGGATATTGGACTACTGGTAGGTAACATTGTGTAATACAGCTAGTCATCTAGCCTAAGCCTACATGAATGTCGGACATGGAATAGAAGACTCGATAGGCTTGTTTAAAATATTTAGTAGATATAGTTTAGCTATGAGCAGGCATTAGATCCGAAGTTAAACAACAAAACGATTGACCAAAGGAACATTATCACTGCAGGACGCAATTACAATGATTTTGCTTTTGATTATGTTTGCTACTTTACTGATGACGTCATGTGACGTCATTTGTATTTTCTTTATGCTTTCATTAAGTAAAATGCATGCAGTGGCATATAACTGTCTGACAAACTGAACGCGATATACAAGTTACACTAATACACTTTACTCAATAATATTTTTCTATTACTGCATTGCTAATTTGCTATAGTAGTGAGAAATGAAAACAGCATGTTTTACGGGTAAAAACGGGTGTACCCGTACCCGTAGAGCGCTATACCCGTACCCTACCCGTAACCGTAAAATGTGTACCTTACCCTAGCCGTACCCGCGAGTACGGGTAGGGTATACCCAGTGTTGCGCGGTAACGAGGTAAAAGTAACGCGTTACATTACTTAAGTACAATTCTGAGTACTTCGTACTGTAACGAAGTACACAACTTACCAAGTACTTTTTACTTGTAACGAAGTAAGTTTTTATTCAAATATTAGTACTTTTACTTCGTTACATTATGTCTTTCAAGTTTCGTTACAAGTAAAATTTCTCATCGCCAAATTTCGATACATTTACTGGAGTATCTGTTTAATTCTTCACAACTTCCCGTGTTTAGTCGTACAGGGTTGACAATGACCAATAAACGTACACGCATGACTGACAGATTGTTTGAAAACTTGATCTTTCTTAGACCTACATGCAATCACAGAGCCGCAGTTAGAGCAGTTGGCGCCCGGGGCAAGGTATAAATTCTGCGCCCCTAAATTCCGGTGATGGCCTTTTTTTGCTTACCCGAGTTTTCACGGCAACGTACAACATACAAATTTTTAACCTGTGACAGTCTGAAAACCGGCGATGACCTTTTTTACTTATCAACATTATTTTCACGCCGGAGAAAAGTGGTATGAAAAATTACGGACTTAGTGTGCAAATTGCGCCTTCGAGGACGGCACCCGGGACAGCTTGCCCCTGTCCCCTAGCTACGGCTTTGTGAAACCAGCATTTGTGCTAATGCAGTTAATGGTGTAAATGTGTACGTGCTGACTGCTGAGACTTCTGTATGTTACTTAAAAGTAGTAATAAAAATGTGATTTAGCATGAAAATGTGGAGTTGTTGATGCTTCTGTCTGTCACGGTACTTTTTACTTTTTACTTAAAAAGTAACTTTTTGAGGAGTACTTTTTTACTTTTACTTGAGTAACTATTTTTATAGGTACTTTTTACTTTTACTTAAGTAAAAAAATGACATAATACTTGTACTTTTACTTGAGTACTTAAACTCAGTACTTCATACAACACTGGGTATACCCGCGGGTACGGGTATACTCGCACATCTCTATTAGGATATACTGCATTTCATTCATTGCATTACAAATGCACATGTCCGCCTAAAATGCGAGTCGTGGACATATTTTGATCTGTCGGGTGACCACCTCTGCTGAAGGTCAAAAGAATTATGTTGCTTTTAGTCATTCTACCCCGCCGCTGGTTGTCGAAAATTTGTTCTGGGACTGGGAGGTGCACGACCCCATTTTGAAGAATTGACTAATGAGTCGTCGTGGAGTAAAGGGCTTGAAGCAGTAGACGCAGCACGAGTTTCCTTCTCGGGACCTATGAACTGACATTGCTGTTCTAGAAAATTGTCAAGTTCTGAAAATTTAATTTCTTTGGAAAAAGTCAAGCAACAAAATTCTCAAAAGAGCCAGGTGGTAAATCTTCTGCCCCTTCTCTAAATGCTGAGATGTCGACCAGTCATAGGGGGGAGGGGGGCGCAAGCTTCGTACTCAATGACCATCGTAATCTTGTCTTCTCTTCCTAAGTTTTCGCTTTTTAAAATTTCCATTTAATCGCCATAGTCTTTTTTCTCTCGGCTGCGACGAAGAAGATGATTATGGACTTTTCTTGCTCGTCGTCGTCGTCGTCGTCGTCTGTCCATCAATACCTCAATGCAACCAATTAGACTTTTGGAGCCCGACGTCTCAGTGCGCATGCGCGACGACGGACAGGAGTCTACCGCTAGACGGAGCTTATGCAACCGAATAAGTAAGATCGCGAGAACGACGCGAGACAAGTGGAATGATGAATAGCAGAGGATCAAAAAATAATTATTTTCTGAAGATATTATATTCCCTTCGCATTAATTCATCAAATTATTCTGCCTCTTCGTACATTTTCGTTTCCCCTCTTCACCTCGGATTTGTCTAGAACGTCTTTGTATTTTTTTAGCCTTCCCCATTAAATTTTTATCTGTCCCAATGTTTTCCCTAGCTAATCTCGTTGTTCTTTAGCACCCAAATTGGTCGCTCAATCCGGCATATAATTTCCCGTGGGATCTGTTATAGCGGGCGCTACAGGGATTTAAAATTTATATCATAAGTTCACCGAATGTCTTGTTTGTTTTTTCTTATACAAGTTAATCCGATTTATACTGTTTCGAGACTTATTCCAGTTCTTGGCCTGTCGCGTCTTGGTCTTGCAATCACTGTTTTCCGATGCTTAATCTCATCTTTCTTTCCTCCTTTCCTTATTTCTTCATTCCTCTAATTTTTATCCTTCAGTATTGCTGCCCGTCTCTTCTGTACCTTCGTCCTTCCTTCCTCCCTTTTTTTTCCTTCTTTCCTTCCTTCCTTCCTTCCTTCCTTCATTCCTTCCTTCTTTCTTCTTTCCTTTTCCTTCCTTCCTTCCCTCCATTTTTCTGTGTTTCCTTCATTCCTTTCTCCGTCCATTCTATTCTCTG
The DNA here is from genome assembly GCA_018105865.1 of Metaphire vulgaris. Lineage (NCBI taxonomy): Eukaryota > Metazoa > Annelida > Clitellata > Crassiclitellata > Megascolecidae > Metaphire > Metaphire vulgaris. Next base: position 11,736,389 of record CM030833.1, on the reverse strand, counting down.
TTGAGGCAATCACCAAATCGCCTTTGAAAGGGAATCCTTTGTGGGTGGGTGGATGTGATGAAGGAGTGTGCTGGGAGAAGAGGAGACCCGCTTCTCATCAGCCTGTAATGTTGATCTGTTGTCTTCGTTGGCGCATGGCAACTGAACTGCGTCTTCGTTCAATCGCCGCTATTCCGCTTTTAACATTAACTGAAAGCAAGAAATATCTTGAAGATCACAAGGACTCTCTGCTCGTCCGATATTCTTGCTTCGATTGCATCTTATGTATAAAGATTCGAAACAAGTGTCACTTCAGATCAGTCAGAATGGTAAACAGCAAAACGTGCTTATGGATGAAACGCAAACTGCACGAGATGCTCTTAAAGTCTGAATTTGAAAACGCTCAGTTTGTTGGAAGATCTAACGGACGGAGAAGAGAACAGTGTTATATATTATTTAATTAGCTAATTAATTAGAAGATGTGCAGATTCTAATTCTATTTAATTAGAAAAACTGTTTAAGTAATTACAATTATAATTAGGCCTAATTAGATGTTTAAAGCTAATTCTAATTAATTAGAAATCATTCTAATTAAATCGAAATATTATTTATAATCTTAATAATATAACTTTTTGGAATAAACTACTTGCTTACATACTTAGATTGCCATCCTAAAAAAGTATTCCCTTTTCTGTCAATGTTTCAATTATAATATCAATGACCTTATAATATCTCTTTGTAAATTGTTGGTTGATCATGGCGAATTTTTGGAAGAAATACCTGACAATCTGGACAATTTTTTACGGACTTTACAGTCAATCAAATAGACAATAAAACGCACATTTCTGGATCCTGCAAGACATGCAAGAAGAGGATAACTGGCGATTGGAAACCAATAAGGGTGACGTTGAATTTTATAAGTCACGCAAAGCTATGTACACCTTGCAAGTACAAAACTTTTGATGCAGAAAAGACAAAGAAAAGGAAGGAGTTGCTTGTCATTGCCAAGTGCAACAGGTACAAGTTGATTAACATTGCCATCTGACTGTTAAAAATAATAATGTTTATAACTTGACTTAATTATTTGCCATTTGAAACTTATAACTTGACTGCATTATTTGCCATTTGAAACTTATAACTTGACTGCATTAATTGTCATTTGTCATTTGACAATTCGTAACCATCGTCATTCCTGACCTAATTAAGCAGCTAATTAACTTAATTAGATCAAAATAATGTACTAATTCTAATTAATTAGATATTTCGTGTACCTAATTCTAATGCTAATTAATTAACTGAAAGGACTAGCTAATTCTAATTCTAATTAATTAGCAAAAGCGCCAATTAAAAACAACCCCGAAAGAGAATTCCAGAGTCATTGGCCAGAGACAGAGGCAGAAAACACCATCTTCCCAACGCCGATGTTGGTTCTGGGTACAATTAAAGACAAAGAGAAGGAGATGTCAACGAGGAGAGGAGAGAGAGGGGCAGAGGCAGAGACAGAGACAGAGAGAGAAAGAACGAGGAGAAAGTACAGGGAAGCGGAAAGACAAGAAAAAGAAAGAACAAACGTATCGCTGCAGCTAAGAAAGTGGATATATTATGTGGATTGATTGTTATGAAGCAAATGAACGGAGACGGAATGGTGGTGGGGGGAGAGGACAGCAGAGATGTGTAAGTCACGACCTCAGAGGTTGTTCTTGCTTTGTTGGCAATTTCAGTGAATCAAAACATTTCCGCAGATAACGGGGCCCCTTTGGTTGAGCCGACAATCTCTAGGCCAAAAGCCGCAAAGCGTTTTCGAGTGTAGGATCGAATCGTCGTCGTCGTCGTCGTCGTCGTCGTCGCATGGAGTAGAAACGGAGCTGTAGACGCCGTTTGGGGCGTCAAAGGAACCGACGCAGCCGCCCCCAACCCCTGGTGCGTCTGATGGGAGTCGTGCAGAGGCGCTGCTTGTGTATCTCGCTAAAAGCTTACACGTAGTCGATCTGTCGACCAGCTGAATACCCTCTGGCAATAAACTACCGTTATAAATCACGTGTTGACTCTATCGCCGGTGACACACAAAACCTTTGTGATGCGCTGACGACCACGGTCTCCCATAGGTCATCGCTCTCTCTGTCTCTGTATCTGTCTCTGTCTGTGTGTCTGCGTGTGTCTGTGTGTCTCTCTGTGTGTCTGTCTCTCTGTCCGTCTGCCAACAGTTCGGTGAACTTCTGACCCCTTAGGGTCCTTCGATTATAATTAAGCAAACTGATTGAAATGTTCGATGCATGACGCGTAACAGTTCAATGACAATATAGGCAGCAAATGTCTTACACATTTGAAGCAGAACATACTCAAAAACAAATAAATTCATCTTTTAAAACCGGACATTTTAGCTTAATTATTTTGCGAAGCTCTCACTGAGTCCCATCGCTGGCCATTAACAGCGATACCGAAAGTGGTAAACAAAGTTAGTAAACCGTGAATATTATCTACATTCTACAGTCTAGATAATTTTAATACTAAGTCTTTGGTTATGAAATTCATGGTAAATGTCTGCCTAGAACAACAGAATATATTAACTATATAGCGCTACTTTTGGGATTTGAAGCATCGTCAAATTAATTAAAATTGATTTGCTGCAACCGACAGGCGTATAGATCAGTCCGCAGCTAATTGCACAGACGCGAACGTATACAAGTAATTAAAATTTAGAATGGATGAGCCGGGGGCATCGAATTCCCGGAGCCGGAATTCTTTCTCGCGAACGCCGACAGTTAGCGCGATCATCATGCCAGCGCCTAGACTGTCTGGTGTCGGTGCCGAGCGAGCGAGCGAGAGAGCGATTATACGCTTACTGCATCGGGTCTCGAAAGACCTTTGGCTCAACCACTAATTTCACTCGACTTCGTTTCTGCTTCATCGAGCAAACTGGCCATGCACTACTCTCTCTCTCTCTCTCTCTCTCTCTCTCTCTCTCTCTCTCTCTCTCTCTCTCCGCGTCGCCGCAATTGTGGCGATGTCGTCTTTACGAGACGTCCGGCTCCTCCACCCCTCCGTCCGCTCCGCTTTTAAATGCTTCTAACGAATCGGCGAACAGAGAAGAATCAATTCAACCGGAAGTGAGTTACTGCGCATGCTGAGCGGCAGCCATTGAGAAACGCGTCGGCGTCCAGAGTGATAAATTTTTAATTGTGAAAGATGGCGACAATCTGTGCAAAAGCTCGCTCTCTCTCTCTCTCTCTCTCTCTCTCTCTCTGTCTCTCTCTCTCTCTCTGTCTGTCTCTGTCTGTCTCTGTCTGTCTCTGTCTGTCTCTGTCTGTCTCTGTCTGTCTCTCTCTCTCTCTCTCTCTCTCTCTCTGTCTCTCTCTGTCTCTCTGTCTCTCTGTCTCTCTGTCTCTCTGTCTCTCTGTCTCTCTCTCTCTCTCTCTCTCTCTCTCTCTCTTTATCTCTCTCACACACAGAGTTCCGCTCTAGTTCCGAAAACACGGAATTCGTGTCGGACCATCAGAGGCGCCGGCGCCGGAGCCATTATTAAAAATTGAAGTAACTGCAAGTTGCTCGACCCGAAGCGTTTTGCCTTTCGATCGAGCGTGCCAAGTCCATTTCTCTTCTTAGACCGATTAAATGAATGGAACGAGACTTCGCGAGAGTAGAGTAAGGTACGAGAGTCATGCGAGATTTGAATGGGTCTTGGTGAAGATTTATTTTGTTTGTTTGACTTGTCGGCCGATGTCGCCATATAACTCGTCTCGCGCAGCGACCCCTTTTGGTGTTGGTGCCGTCGACCCAAAAGTAACGCTATAGTTAGGCCTAATATATTCTGTTATTTTAGGCATACATTTACCATGAATTTCATAACCAAAGACTTAGTATTAAAATTATCTAGACTGTAGAATGTAGGTGAACAAGCGTAAGCAGAACGCGCGTTTGTCGCTCAATCTCTTTTCAACATCGTCCGACGTTATTGTCGCGTATCCATGACAGCATTGAATATGGTCGGTAAATAAATAGAGCTGCGACACCATTCACGCCAACCGGTCCTTATTCATCCGTCCAGTCTAGCAATTTATTGTGCAAAGACGTCTTGTAGAAGTCGCTCTCAGTATTTCATAAAGTTCTCACTGTCTCATTCGTTTGCTGTCCGATTGACTACTGAGGGCGCAACCAGAATTTTGGGGGTCGTGACATTTTCCGTAAAAATTAATCTACAACCTGACAACCCTTTAATAGAAAACTTATTCGTAAATCCCCCAAAATGAAAAAGTTCTCCAAATGTAGCATACTTTTCTTCCCTGGAGTGCTGAATAGGAAACGTTGATCATAAGATTTTAGAAATTCCCTGGAATTGAGAAGAACCACGAAGTGACAATTTTTTAAATTCTTATTTATTATTATTATTATTATTATTATTATTATTTTAATGGAACATAAATAACTGTTTAAATTGATCCGGTGTAGCATAATATATTAACTCTCATATAATAATAACTCCCTCGTCATTATATATATATATATATATAATAACTCTCCAGTCATTATTATATATATAATAATGACAGGGAGTCATTATATATATAAAATGACGGGTTATATATATATATAATGACGGGGAGTCATTATTAAATGGGGTCATTATTATATACTATACCCGGTCGTGTTGACCCTTTTCTCTGTCAACACCTAATTGCCGTTTTCCTTCGAAAAATCTGCCTCCGGCTTAACCAATCGTCCGTATTCTGATCGGCGCACATTACCCGCACAACATCACAAAGCTCTTCTGCGATTATTCGTCCGTCTTTATATAGCGCTATGACCATAACGCACCGGACATCGAACGGCGATCGTCGTCGGACACATGACAATCGCTGTCCGGTCACTTGGAACGAACCGTTTCCGTGGCAACGCGACTTCTTCATAAATTGTCACGTGACGTTCGCATTGCCGTCGGAGAATCGCACTGAATAACGGTATCAAATTGAAAATGCAGCGACTTTTAAAAATATTTTTTGCTTTAGATGAAAAAAACTGTAATGTCTTTAGAGTAAAGATCACGACTTCGAAATTCCAGAGAAGAACCTTTGTCCGCGATTACCGGTGCAAACGATTGGTCAGATGATGACCTTTATGACCTTTCACAGTCCGAATTAACTCTGGATCCAGGCAACTTATGGCGTATAGTATGGATGGCCTTAATTCTGTGTGAGAGCTGCATCGGCTCCTCGACATTGTAATGCTCGCATTTTTAAAGCTCTCGAGCCTCGGTTCAGATCTGCATAAGGACGTTGGATCTTTTTACATCTTGCGCAATTTTTGCACTTAAGATTCCTGAGCAAAAAATAAAATTCTATAATTTTTGTTGAAATATTTTCTTACACGATGACAAAATTCCTGAACCGAAAGTGACTATTATAATTACGCAATGCCAAAGGTCAACTACTGTATAGACTCCATCACTTTATTTCCGCCAAAAGATAAATGGCGGAAGAGAAACAGTAATAAATTCTGTGTGAAAGTTGCTGTATTCTCCCGTTGACATGCAAAATGCCTCAGATTCTCGCGAAAGAAGACGAGAATTCGTGGCTAATTGCTATTTTTCGTTACTGAAATTTCTGGAAGAGAAGAAATTTTTCACCAAATATCCTGCGACCCTATGACCAATCTATAGCAGTCGTATACTTGTGGAATTCGCCCAGACGACGTAACCGTTGAAACTAATCAGATTAAAGCAATCTAGGGCGGCGAAAATTTTTCATTAACGCTGAAATGCGAGCTTCTATTAAATTGGTATCGAATTAAATTCGTTGATTTCCGTAATAAAATGTAATTTGTGTCAAGAAGGCGCAAAATAACCGCTTCACATGGAATAGTCGGCTATTTACAGTCTATTGGTTCGTGCTGTTTTTACGTAAAATTGACTTCGCTCCGAGTTTTAAGCGCATGAAATGATTCGGGGGTAATATGCGGAAAATTGGCAGAGTTTAGATCTTTCGCACGGGCCGCAGTTTTGCTGGAATAAATCGCGTCTTACCTCACTCAATGCGATTTTTCGTCGTTCTTTTTTCACGGTGAGAATAAACCGGAAGGGGAAATTGCAGATTCTTCAAAGCGGACGATTCCAACATCGATTGCAAAATGCACCGGCGACGACCATTGGATAGAGACCAGAAAGCAGAAGACACACACAAACACACACACGCCCATCGACACGCTCAAACACTGTTTATTTCATTTCAAACTCTGTTCGATATTCTGTCGGACGGCAGCGGAATCTACAAAGCAAAGCTCGAAATCATCGACGACGAAGCGATGACGACGTCTGTCCTTACGTCGTCAGGTGTTCGCAATGACGTCTAATTAAGAAGAGATTCAAGTTGACCGGTGACGCTTGCGTCTCCGCGCATGCGCACCGAGCGATGATCCTCTCTCTCTCTCTCTCTCTCTCTCTTTCTTTCTCTTTCTCTCTCTCTCTCTCTCTCTCTCTCTCTCTCTCTCTCTCTCTCTCTCTCTCTCTCTCTCTCTCTCTCTCTCTCTCTCTCTCTCTCTCTCTCTATCCGATGGCGTCGAACAGCCGCGCTGATGGAGGAGAGGGAGGAGACGGAGGAGCGTTGGACTCCGTGCGAACGGCGCCGACCACGAAACGTGTCCGCCTTCATTTACGTTTCTTATTTTCGCTTATTGGATAGAAATTCCGGGAGCGCGGAGACGGGAGCGAGAGAGAGAGAGCGAGAGAGAGAGAGAGAGGAAACTCGAGAAAATTGAGGGGAAATCGTAGAAAAGACGCATCATGAGCCGTGAAAGCCACAATGGAAGCACGTTGTCATGGAAACTAATAGAAACCTCATCGTCGCCGTCGCCGTCGCCGCCGGAATGGCTGCTGCTGCTGCTGTAAGTGACGTAATGGAAGAGTGCTAACGGCGACGGCGGACGACGACTCTTGGTCGAGCGGGGTTCGATTCGAAGCAGGCGCCGCTGCCTCTGCCGCGATTCGAGGAACCAACGGCGAACGGTTTCTCGGAGCCAACCATCCGGGTGTTGTGAGGGAGGGGAGGGGCACGAGGAGAATCTAATTAATTCCTCTGGGAATTGAATTGGGAGTGAAATTTACATTGCAGCGCAATGTTTACCCTTTCTAGAGAGGATTTTTGATCTACGTGCAGTGGCGTAGTCAGGAATTTGATTTTTTGGGTGGTGGTGATGGTGGTAGTAGTAGTAGTAGTATAAATCTTAACTAGTCATTGCTATTTCAAAATCAAAACATATGTTAATGTCCCACTTGTGAACAAAACGGCTACTAACAGAAGAAGCGACGAATGGTCCCACGGGAAACACTTGTGAAAAATGTACACGTGCACGTCTTAAACGAAAACGAATCAACTGAATTTGGGATGAATCTAGGCTTTTGATGTGTGTTGCTCGTCAAGAATCATCTGAATCGAACCCTGGACCTCTGCAGAAACGAAACATGAATCTATACTAAGCCAATAAAGAAATAGAAACACTCATTACACTGGTCTACGTCAATTTTGCTGACTTGAAGACAACATGTGATCTTTATGTATTTTGGTGTGCTGAATCCAAAAATCACACCCATTTTCTCCTATCACGTCCAGTTTTTCCGCAAAACGCTGTTTACTGATTTACTGTTTACTGTAATAATGTAGCATTATGTATTATAATTCTTTAGCTATATTGAATATGCAAAAAGTTAAGGATGTGCAAAAAGATATGCTTAATATGCAGTGGGCATAACTATTTAATAATACAACAGTTTAATAGGCAGTTTTAAACTGCAGACGTCAGCATTTTATGGATATAGGCCTATATAAGCAGCGTGAAACCGACGGCAGCATTCAGTCGTTCATGAGGCTTACAACAGTAAATTTAACTATTCTAACTAGCTTTCTGTGGAATATGTCACCCAGCACCCGAACACTTCGTGAGCAGTGCAGGAATGATCCTGACAAATTTTGCTACATCTGAGGTTGCTTTACAACACCTAAACAAAGGAGATAGGTGTCTGAATTTGTGCATAAAGCTTAGCATGCATATTTCGCAGTTAAATTGAGTGACCAGGAAAACCTTGGGCACCACATAAAGTGTGCAGGACATTGTTGAAAGCCTCAGACAGTTCATAATGTGACTAAAGGTCAGAGAAAAGTCTTAACTTTGGAGTTCCAATGGTGTGGCGAGAGCCTCGAAACCATGCATGTTGATGACTGCTACTTCTGTCTGGTAAATATTTCAGGCATGTCCACAAAGGCAAAATCTTCCATCCAGTACCCAAATCTCCCCTCTGCTCTGAGACCAGTTGCTCACTGTGACAAAGTTCCTGTACCTATTTGCACTACTTTGGGAGTTTCTTACGAAGATGAATTTTGTTAGTCAACAGACACCGATTGCGAAGATTTCATGGCCTTAGAAGTTGACGCTGGAATGCACCAAACATTCAAGCAAGCTGAGTTTAATGACCTAATATGAGACCTAGATCTGCCGAAGTCGTCAGCAGAGTTACTGGGTTCAAGACTGAAGGAAAAGAATCTGTTCAGTGTTGGCCCCAGGAACCACGCTTATGTATCATGGCAGAGAGAATGAATCTTTTCAAACATTTCCATATGGAGGAGGAGTTTGTATACTGCATCAACATCAAAGGACTTTTTGAATCAATGGGATGTTATAGTTGTAGACAAGATGTTTTTTGCGACCTGATTACTGACTTACTTGGCAACTTAAGAGTCGAGAATTATGACCTTTCAGTTAAAAATTCGAAGATTGCTTTTCGAAGACTGGGAGCAAACATGAGTGTCAAGTTGCATTTCTTTCATAGCTATCTGAACTTCAAATCTTGGAGCTTGAGTGAAGAACAAGGAGAATGCTTCCATCAAGACATCAAGACCATGGAACGTAGATATCAAGGCAGATGGAACTCGAACATTATGGCAGACTAAGTACTGCTGGTGTTTACATGACAACTGTGACCATAACTATACCGGAGCATCCAAAAAGAAGATTCCTTTCTCAAAACTTAAATTTAAGCAACTAGCTATTGCTCTTATTGCTCTCTTGGTTAGAAGACAGACTCATTTTTGGGCTGAATAAAAAATATTACGTGTTATCGGTTCTTCAGAATTTCCTATTTTCCCTTATGTTTGACTTTAACACCTTTAATTAAGCATTCCTAATTTGCGAAAAAAATTTGACGTGTTGCATAATTTTTGACTTCATATCTGGAATCAGCACCTCTCAATTGGGTAAAATCAGCAAAAATACCTAGGTCAGCAGAAATTTTTTTAAAAAATGTAGACCAGTGTTATTATTATTATCAACATTAGAAAGGAGAAGAGAGAGAGGGGGGATTTGATAGAAACATACAAAATAATGACTGGGAAAGTAAATGTGCCATATGATCGATTCTTTACATTGGCACACTATAGCAGCACAAGAGGCCACAAATGCAAATTGTTTAAGCAGAGGGTTGGTCCAAGAAAGAAAAACTTTTTTAGTGCAAGGGTTGTGGACAAATGGAACAGTTTGGACGAGGTGGGAGTGACAGTTGAAACAGTAAACGGATTCAAAGGCTATCTAGATAAACTAGGTTATTGAATGCAGATGGTTACATCAGTGGTTTTCACACAGGCTTACTTAGCCTCCTAAACCACTTAAAATAACATTATTATTATTATTATTATTATTATTATTATTATTATTATTATTATTATTATTATTATTATTATTATTGTTACTCGTACAGGTGTTCGAGAAACGAAGGCAAAATCCTGGTCCATACCTCAAGAATGCAGCAGCAGCAGCTGCTGCTGCTGAGCATATAATGGTTGATGGACGTGTTCTGCACAACGAACGCTGCAAAAATTACCCTCCTATTGATCCAAGTGCCCCTTACGAGAAACTTAGCGAGTTAATATCAGGGCTGCCGAGAGAATTTTCGGGCCCCGGTGCCAAAAGCAGTCACGGGCCCCCCTCCTGCCCTGACAAGTGTGTGAAAGAGTTGATGACTTTTTTGCTTCTCGGTCTTTTTATGGCATTGCTTAACATGATTGGCCCGGGCCCCCTAACAGACATTCGCCGGGCCCATGCAGTGCTCGTGGCCTTTTCTTCCGCTGTCAGAGTCTTTTTCAGCGTTCAGACTATTGCTAATACATCATCATCACCGGACCCGGGCCCCTTCGAGCTTCATGGGCCCCGAAACAATGTACCGGCTGCACCCCCTCTCCTCAGGCCTGGTTAATATTGCATAAAGATTACTTTCCAATGAGGATCTTGAACTGGCTCAATGGACTCGCATTCTAGATCAGAGAAGCCATTGGACAGATAACGTTAACGATCAATTGACTTGTTGATAAATGGAAATTAGAAATGTATGCACCATGCAGAAATTCCTAACTGAACGAAATAGAACTCATTTGTGAATTCCGTGAATACCTTATGGAAAGAACATATTCAGGTAAAATACTGCCTCTGATACATGCTCTTAATACAATTTCCATTTCTTCAAGTGAATGTGAAAGAGGATTCTCGTAAATGAATTGTTAATCACCCCGAAAGAGCAGTGGCGGTTCTAAGGTGGAGCAGGGGGCTATAGCCCTCCAGATGTCAGCTCTGCTTTCAGGTAATAATAATAATTCTCAGTTTTCTAAGTTTCTTCGTGTTCTTCTGAATCTGTATTTTTTTAAATAAACGTCTCGACAAACATACATTCGCATTCAATTTTGGATAGATTAATTGAATGGACGTATGGACTGTCGAGTGGATAGATTGATTGATGAACGGATGGATTATTGGATTAACTGGTAGATGATTAGACGATGGATGGATAGAGGGATGGATTTATCGACTAATGAATGAGAAATGAATGTCACAGCTCGTGAGGTTTTCTTCAGTCGGATTGTTGGGCTAAAAACGACATCCCTGCATCTGTCCTCTTTACCATTCACCTTTCTGTCTTCCGTTTTCCCATCTGCTCCTTCTAAGTCTCGCCTTTAGGCAAGAAATCCAGGCTGCATCCTGAAGCTTTCACTCCGTATTTGTTTATCCAGATGGATTCTACGTTTAAACCAACGGACTTGTCGCTGTACGAGATGCCAAATAAACGTCCCCCCTCTTCGAGCAACTCTCGACAGCTGACCAATCAAGAACCATCCTCGTCCATAATTTATACTTCTCTCGATTTCACCTTCAGCGCAAAAAGACCCAAATACTGTATCAGTCAGAGAAAACTCACCGATCTCTAAAGCGGAACATCACTGGCGATATACGAGTATTTTATCGATGTAGTGTACTACAAACGAAGTAATACTGAATCTCAAAGAACACGACGGCGATAGCATTAACCCCTTAACTGGGGATCCCAGATATATCCGTCCATTTTACATTGAGTTACAGTTAAATACACGGTTAAGGGGTTAAAACGCATCAAGTATGTTAAAGATAAGTGCGCATATCAAGTACCCAGAAGGATCTACGCGCGATCACTCTGTTCACAAAATAAAGTACAAACGTAGGCTATCTGCTGAGCTAAACTAAGCGCCAGTAATAAGAAAGTAGCAGAATTATTATGCTACCAATGTAGCCAAGCAATGTTCGCTGTAGCATTTGGTTTAGTCTTTATTACCATAGCATCCATCAGTCCAATCTACTTTTGTCTCTCGGTCCCTAAGTCGGATTTATCCAAGTTTTTCTTTCACGTTCCATCTTCGCACCACCAACGACAAAGCGGACACACATAGGGGTGGTTTACACTTAGTACTGATAATGATCTGCTCCTGACTGGTGGTTTTACTGTAGCTGTAAAACTGGATTACAGCATAATATTATAGTCTCTCTTGGTGCTTAAATTGCCGCATATATATTTGCGGCGGCTATTTTAACTGTATAGACATCTATGAACAGTATGATATATAGGCGTTGAAGCAATCTTCATTAAGAACAAGCCGGGGCCTTCCGTAACACTCTTCATTTTTATGTGGCGCTATTATTGTGGCGACAGAAGCGATTCTTCGCTGCCTTACAAGCGACCGCGGCGGAATCGTTCGTGCCGTTCGAAAATGCGCAATATTTTTTAATCAGAGCGAAACCGGTTTAATCTTCGGGTCGATGTATTTCCCGGCGGCGGCGGCGGCGCTGCTGCTGCTGCTGCGTTGCGCGTCTTTCGCCTAATCCTCTGGCACGCAAACTCTTCATTTCCGCTGTCTGCCGCAATTATTTCGAACCCAGATTTTATGACCATAACGCAAAGTGGACCGGTTGCCCTCTTCTCGACCTTCGCGTATCCACCCTCCTCCCTCCCTACTCCTCCTCCTCCTCTCTTCCTCCTTCCTCGAAGTCGTCGTCCACTAATACAATTTTTAGGCAAAATATGACACTTAACAAGGTCGAGAAACCGACGGTAGATAAACTGCAAACATCCATCTAATCCATCTACTCCTCACGCAGTTTTCATCTTTCTCCTCCTCCTCCTCCTCCCACTTCTCCTTCCTCCCCTTCGTCCCTCCATCTCCCCCTACCCCACCAGTGGCGGTTTCACGTGGGGATGAGTGGGAATGCATCCCCCACCGGACTTCTGGACTTACTTTTTTTGCTTGTGAAACCTATTTTTGGGTAAAAGTGTAGTAAAACTATGGGGAAAACTGCGGATGACTTTTTTTGCTTTTCAGCCTATTTTTGCGGTAAAAGTATAGTAAATTCAGGGATAAAAATTCCTTTTTCCAGCCTTTTCGGGCAATTTTTTTTATTTTTTCCTTCTAATTTCATCCCCTCTCCACCAACTTTCTATGAATTCATTTCATCCTCCACCAAGAAATCCTGGAACTGCCACTGTCCCCCATTCTTCACCTTCTTCCCTCTGTCTCTCTCCTATTTTCTCGTTTTCTGTTAACTTTCGCTGCCTTTAACGGCGTATTTTCTCCTCTTCCTCCTCCTCTTCTTCCTTCAGGAAAAATCCTCCGTCCTCTTGTGCTTTTCCAGGTCCTTATTGTGCAGTTTCTTCAGCATAATATATCATCGTTTTCATTTTCTTCATTTTCTACTTCATTTCGTCGACGACGACGCCTTAAGTTGTGACGGGCAGAACTGCAGAAGAAAGAGCAGGAGAACGGAGAGACGGGTAGGAGCAGGCGGCATCGTCGTCGTCGTCGTCGTCGTCGTCGTCGTCGTCGTCGTCAGTGTCCGAATTGAACTGGTGCCGTTGCCAGTGGGGTGGCTGGCCCACCCTGTTGCGCCCCCCATGGCCGATGCATCGACGGCGTCTCATGCGCCGCCGCACTTGGCGCCATTTCAACGTCTCGATACCGTATTCGACAGCAGTTTTCGTCATTGTTCCTTCTGTCTGTCTGCCTATCTGTCTGTCTGGACTCGTCTCTTTCCGATGCCATGTTTTATATATATATATATATATATATATATATATATATATATATATATATATATATATATATATATATATCGAAATATTGAAGCCATAAGAGAAGACCGAGTGCCGGAAACAACGGATCGAATGTCGAACGAAGGAGAGAGAGAGAGAGAGAGAGAGAGAGATAAGAGGAGAAGGAGCAGGAGCTGAACAAGCAACGAAATTTAAGTCGTCGAAAATTAATTTCAATAGCGACAACGTGTCTTAATAGTGATGCACGAGCAGAAAACGGGAAAGAAAAGAAGACAATTAATATTAGAAGATAAGGAGAGATTGAAGAGAAGAAGAATGACGAGGAAAAAGACAGGTAAAAATGAAGAGGAAAAAAATGAATCGATGAAGAAAGACAAAGAGGAGAGATAATAGAGAAAGGGGATAGAAAGAGGGTGAGGGGAGTCGACGGCCAATTCTTTTTCTGGTCACATGAACTTATCCGTCGCATTGTCGATGCACCGTTTCTACGTACATGTATTGCATCTCTGACTGGAGCAGGAGGAACTGGAGGATTATGAGAAAGGCGAGACTGGAAGAGACCAGTTAAAGTCGTCGTCTTTATAATTATTTTGACAATTATGTAGCGCCTTTTTAGTTGCAGTTTTACCGTCTACCCATGGACACAGCTGTTTGTTGGAAATTGAAGACCACAGAGATCGTAATTACGACATTCGTTGTTAGATTTGAGGGGCGTTTTGCTCTCTCTCTCTCTCTCTCTCTCCTCTCTCTCTTCTCTCCCTCGCCGGTTGAGGACGAGTTTCACTGATCGGATGAAATTTGTTTTTTTGGCATCTACGCCTCCCCACCCAAAAATAATCAAGACTCTTGGTCTGGGACTAGTTCGAACTCCCACCCCAATCTTCCCACTGCCTTCTGGAAATATTTGACGAGCACCAAGCCACGGAAACAGATTCATCTTCGCAAGCGTTCGATTACACTGATTTTCACTACACACCTCTGGGTGTCGTATTAGTCACAGGGCACAAAAGTCAAAGGTCTTTGTTGATTGAGGTCAGTGGCGTAGCCAAGGGGGTGGGGTTGGGAGTTAACCCCATTGACTGCCGAAAACAAAATATTTTTAATGAGTTTCTATGCATTTTTAATTTTGCGACGCGATTTTGGGGGTCAAAACCCTCTTGGCTATAGAATGTAACGGCTAAAAAGTGAAGACCTTTTTTGCTAGTCAGCGCGTGGGAGGAAAAAAGAGATGAGGTGGCGACATTTTTTTGCTTGTCAGGAAAAAATAGAGGAGATAACCTTTGTTTGCTTGTCGAGATTTTTGCGTAGTTGGTCGCAGTAAAAACCGAAAACCAAACACCCCCCTTCCGGAAATCCTGACTACGCCACTGGTTGAGGTTGTCGCGTCTTTACTTCGACAGTAGCTGATCGAAGGCTATCAATATATAGGCTAGACTTGCATGATTTTCTCACAATTAAAAGTGGAATTAAGTATTGTTCCGAAAACTTGGAAATTTTTAAGGATAGTTTTACATGTTTTTGAAGCAAGCACTTTATAGATCTACAGATTGGAGAAAGCTGTAAGAATCCATTTACACATGTCAACCAGCAAAAACGATCGAGCAACACGTAATGTCCATATTGTTGAAATATTATGGAAATTGCGTCATTGGATGAAAATTCGGAAATAAAATTAGCTATTTATCTCTAAAACATGTTGCCTACTTGAACAATAAATAGCAATTACTTGCGAAGATAATAATTGCCAGCCAATAATGAATTACAATAATAAAAAATACAATCTATGTTGCCAACAAATGTAGACTTGGCAAATTGATTAATCCTCAAATGCAAATAAAAACTTAACTCAGACTGATCGCTGACCACAAGTCGTGAAAATTCTGTGTTTGTCGTGCTTGCACCAAATTGATAACCGTCCGTGGACATGTATTTATCTTACGGCCAGCTGAAATATGCTCATCTCTTTCGCCACGGAAGGGGTG
Organism: Metaphire vulgaris; assembly: GCA_018105865.1. NCBI lineage: Eukaryota > Metazoa > Annelida > Clitellata > Crassiclitellata > Megascolecidae > Metaphire > Metaphire vulgaris. Next base: position 11,721,044 of record CM030833.1, on the reverse strand, counting down.
ACATGCCGCTTGTCACATGACCTGGCTGGATCGCGCTGCAGAAGGGAAATTGCCACCTTCCCGTCCGTTCCGTCTCCCTATATTCCGGGCAATCTGGAGACTGTTTTCGATTGATGACAGATCGCTAATAATTGCCATCGCGTGACGTTCGCTGCCGGATCTCGCGATTTCGCCCCCTCATATATTCTAATTCCGACACGGACATGGGTTGGGTCCACCCGTGGGTTGGGTTGGATTGGGTTCGGCCAGACATTTCCATGCTTACGGTTGGTTTGGTTAGGTTGGATCAGAAAAATAAGTCATGGTTTAGGAAATTGCAATGCATTATAGGTCAGGCCTGAGGAGAGGGGGTGCAGTCGGAACATTGTTCCGGGGCCCATGGAGCTCAAAGGGTGATGATCAATGCCATAAAAAGACTGACAAGCAAAAAAGGTCATCAACACTTTTTCATACTTATACTTGTATATGTACTTGCAACGAGGACCTTGGAATTATGCTTTGAAAAAGACCGAGAAGCCAAAAAATGTCATCGACTTTTGTACACACTTGTCTGGTCAGGGGCCCGTGGCTATTTTCTGCACCGGGGCCCGGAAATTCTCTCGGCGGCCCTGATTACGGTGGGTTGGGTTGGGTTGGGTCAAGTAACTCTATTGCTTTCGTGGGCTGAGTTAGGCTGGGTCTGAAATTCTGAATCATGATGGGTTGGGTTGGATTGGATTTTAGAAAATGGACCAATGTCCATGTCTGCGCTAATCAGTCTTGTTTCTATATGAAGTTGGAATGTCTGCATTGAACTTTGGAAATTAGACTGTGAAGCGATCACAGTCAGTTCGAAGGCAGTTCACAGTTAGCGATACATTTAAACCACGATGTCGATTTTCTCAAGTTACTTTTTTATAAGTTACTTTTTCGTCTGCGCAAACTCAGTTAAAAGTCTATTGGCGCTACATAATTTGACAGCGACGCTACGTGCAGCGTTTGAACGCACTTTCCGGGATCTTACTACACCGGATATAGAAACACCGACAGGGATACGTGTGACTATTGAGCGGTAAAGCTTCGATCAATGAATTTACTTCGTACAGCACAGTCACAGCACAGTCTTTTAAGCGACACTCAGCAAGACACGGCATAATAACGGAGACTCTGTAAATTACCGTACCCGATGTGATGAAGCCACGCGAAAGCACTTCTCGAACGCCAATTACTGCACCGAGTGCGATAATTCCATCGGCCAACATCGTGAACAGTCGAGAAGACCGTTAAACGACGAATATTACGGTGGCTCAGCATTCAACAAGCACCCGTAGTAGAACTCCATTCGAGACAGCGCTGTATAAACTCTTCCAAGACTGATCTTAGTGGAGTTTATAGCCTACAGCGCCGTATCGAATGGAATTCCGGATGGACGCGTTAACAATTTTGATGCGGATGGAGATTACTTACTTGATGGGTGGCATTGGCACCTGTCTCAGGCGGTCAATATTTCTTCGTCAACTCTATTTGAATCAGCTTTCTTCTGGGTTTCTAAGTTCGGATTTCTGACAATCAGATCAATTTCTCACCGCAGTGCATTTAACGCCTTAGATCAGCGGTTCTCAACCTTTATAGTGCCGCGACCCTTTTAATTCAATTCCCCATGATGTGGCGACCCCCAACGGTAAAATTATTTTAGCTCACAATGTAAACTGCTAAAAAAATAATAATAAATACGACAATCAAAATGTTCGAAATCGTTATTATTTAATTGTCTCCATGTCTATCCTCGAATGACAATTATAGTAAAACAACTAGTACGTCGTAACTACCGCTGAGGAAATTTTGTACAATAACAAGAAAAGAGACAACCCCATATTTCTGATGGTCCCGAGCGACCCCTGGCAAATCGTCATTCGACCCCCGTGGGGGTCGCGACCCACAGGTTGAGAACCGCTGCCTTAGATCTTCCACCCAGTGGCGGCTCCGCATGGTGGACCCACGGGGGCCCTACCCCTATTAATAATCATCTTTATTCGTGACAAGCACAGCATAAAAAAGAAGTACAAAACCAGTAGTACACAACCAAGGAAAACATAAATCAATTTAACAAAACTAAATAATAAAAAATAAAATAAACCTAATAATAAACAAATGAACTAAGCACAAACTTTACACAGTACAGCCTCTGCCCTCAGACAAATTCTAGTAATGCACTGAGCAAAGTACAGTGGCTTCTTCTCATATCTATTAACAATGTCTGACAACTCCAGTGACCCACCTGTTGGGACCCTATACTTACTACTACATGCGTACCAACAAATGGCTGCACCATGCTTAGAAGTTGCCACCGCAACGCCCCCCTCCCCCACTTGCCAAATCCTGGAGCCGCCACTGCTCCCACCACTAAAAGCCGATTGTGATGACGGTAAAAGTGATTTAGATTTTACCGACGCTTTTTATCGTTGCCTTTTCTTTCTAATCACGATTTCTATTACACTAATAGAACCTAACATGAGATAGTACAGAACTCTCTAGATCGATAGGCTCGTAAAACTGTTGCGATGTTTATTTGCGATATTTCTTTACCTACCTTAAGTCAAAACACTCAGACGAACACACACACACACACACACACACTCTCCCACCCATCCTCGCCAACAAACATCACCTTCCCAATCACTTCCTAAGTGACTGGTTTTGATGTTTGATGTACCACTTGGCACCTGCGCTGCCTGAACTGCTCCATTCGAGAGGGTTCTGGACTCCTGGTTGAAGCCTGGAAATGATGACTACGCTCTAAAAAAGACCTTCGACAAGAAGCTGCGATGCAGATCAAAAATAAACGGCGCGTGACAACAAATTAAGTAAGTAAGTAAATAAGTAAGTAAGGAAGGAAGGAAGGAAGGAAGGAAGGAAGGAAGGAAGGAAGGAAGGAAGGAAGGAAGGAAGGAAGGAAGGAAGGAAGGAAGGAAGGGAAGGAAGGAAGGAAGGAAAGGAAGGAAGGAAGGAAGGAAGGAAGGAAGGAAGGAAGGAAGGAAGGAAGGAAGGAAGGAAGGAAGGAAAGGAAGGAAGGAAGGAAGGAAGGAAGGAAGGAAGAGGAAGGAAGGAAGGAAGGAAGGAAGGAAGGAAGGAAAGGAAGGAAGGAAGGAAGGAAGGAAGGAAGGAAGGAAGGAAGGAAGGAAGGAAGGAAGGAAGGAAGGAAGGAAGGAAGGAAGGAAGGAAGGAAGGAAGGAAGGAAGGAAGGGAAGAAGGAAGGAAGGAAGGAAGGAAGGAAGGAAGGAAGGAAGGAAGGAAGGAAGGAAGGAAGGAAGGAAGGAAGGAAGGAAGGAAGGAAGGAAGGAAGGAAGGAAGGAAGGAAGGAAGGAAGGAAGGAAGGAAGGAAGGAAGGAAGGAAGGAAGGAAGGAAGGAAGGAAGGAAGGAAGGAAGGAAGGAAGATCAGGTGGATCGAAGATGTTATTTTATTATCAGATTTCGTAGGTAGACTGGTTTTGATGTATGAAATGAGTAATAAGTCATCGATATAATTTAATATTATTTAATTTTATATTTATAATATTCAGTACAGAGACTTCAGTTGGTCTAATGGTGTAATATGGCAGCATTTTGGCGATTTGGTAACTTCACGAGGAGCTAAAGCGTTTTCAATCGATTGGAGTTTACTTATATGGAAGTTTTTGGAAGATTGCGAAGCAAAGTCAAAGTCGAACAGAAACAAAGCCAATGATCGACCGCTGATGACGCGCCGAGAATGGCGACAACCGGAAAATGGAAAGATGAAGACGTGGGTTACGACGAACAAGGACAACGCAATTCAAATGCACAACGCAAACTGAACGACAACAAAAGTCTCGAAATTGTCGAATTCACGCATAGAATATTTGATGCAAAATCAACGCTTGTTTTCATGTATTTATCACGAAATCTCCCCCCTCACTTCCCCTCTCTGTGCGCTGCAGTCTCGACAACAACGATTATTAGTATTGTCGTCGTCGTCGTCGTCGTTGTAGCCATCATAACCACTCCATCCAACATTGTAGTCGTTGCCGTCATCATCATTCTTATTACCAGCAGCGATGTTGTCGTTGTCGGCAGTGACGTCATTTTATCTAATACACTCTGGAGAGGAAATCCAAATCAAATACGTCTTTAGAGCCATTACGATAATGCACTTGGCATCAGTCGATGTTGGCTCGAATCGTTCGCCACAGTGGCGGACCTAAGGGGGCGGAGAGGGCGGTCCGCCCCGGGCGGCACTTTTTCGGGGGCGGCATTTTTTGGTGGTCAAATAGATTTATCGACGAATGTCTATATTGTCTACCGCAAGAAACGACCGCAGTCATATATATATATATATATATATATATATATATATATATATATATATATGTGTGTGTTCTGTGTGTGTGTGTGTGTGTGCTAAAGGCCACCGTTGTGTGGAAAGGCAGTCGAGAGCGGATATGCTTTGAGTCTTGATCTAAAGGCGATGTTGCAATTCAAGTGATCGGACAGAGGCAGGGAGTAAAGCCAGTCTGCATGGGTCCAAGAAATAGACAAACGGCATGCGATTAGTGATTCGTATATTATTACATGCTTCAAAAATTCGTATCAATATATAATTCAACGAAGCTCATATGGGCGCGGACAGAATTTTTTCCCAGGAGAGGGCAAGACACAATGATCGCGGTTACGCCAAATAAATTTTTCCAAGAGGGACAAAACACATTTGAGCACAATGGTCACAGTTAATATTTTAGCAAGATCTTCAAATTTCAATGTGGAATATTGGTATTTGCATTTTCCAAGGGAGTGGGCAAGTGCTCCCTCTTGCCCAAATGTGCGGACGCCCACAGAAGATGAGCGTCTGGGGCAGCAATTCCTGCCTTCCTCCCCACCCGTTTTACTCAGTGTTTAATCTAGACTCTGGACTCCGGGGGAAACTGCCAAAGGCGGGGAAGTCAACTAGAGGGCTGCTGTTAGTTGATGTAGTATACCAAAATTTCCGGGGGGAATTTGAAATTTCCGAGGGAAGGGCAATTCCTATCCTCCCCCGGAAACGGCCTAGATTAAACCCTGGTTTTGCTTCGTGACAATCCTCGAAACAGTGTGCGTAACATGACGCTTCTGTAGTGTCTATGTTCTCCTAGTAAGACTGGATAAAGAGCACAGAGAAATAGCCAGCACCAGAATGCACAAGAGTCTTCGGGGGAGGGGGAGGGAGGAGAAGTAGTTCCCGATTGATTGAAGAATACCTCATACTTGCGCTGAGATTAGTAGGCCAAAGGCGCACTGAAGATTGTTATAGACTTTCGAAACGCAATTCGAGCGAGAAGTCGATTACCTGGAGAACCTATCTGAATCCAGGAAGTTCTCTGGATATGCTTGCACAGGTGTAGTTGGCGGCAACTCGAGCTTGTACTGAAACCTTTCGATGCTGCTTATACAGTTACGCTATCGCATATTAATGAGGCTATGGATCCTGTTTCAATAATTCCAAGTATACAGCCCCACACACCAGGGACGTCATTTCATTGTTTTCCAGCAAGACTTTCGACTGCAAGACAGACAGTATTTTTAAAATACCTATGCATTATGCAAATTGGCTTTTGTCCATAGTACATGCTACATGCGATAATACCAGGGATATTTTTACATCCCCTACCCCCCAACACCGCCCCAATTTGAGGTCGACACCCCCAAATGGTTATGTGACAATGGTATGCATATAAAATGCATATTAATTAGCCCTGGACACCCCCCCCCCCAATGGAGAAGGACACCCCAACTTTTATCCTCGGATGACCTTTTTTGCTTGTCAGACTTTTTTGGTAGAGATTTCCAAACTCAGACACACAATCCTACAATCCTATAAAATAACCACACATCCCAGATTTTTCCGACACCCCACATTCACAATCCTAGAAATAACCCTGGACAATACTCAGTACATACCAGTGATTGTAATAAAATTATAAAAACAATTGAGAACACAATGAATTTAGAAACAAAAATTCGCCAAAATTTCCCCCTAAAAATCAGGGGCAACGCCCTGGACCCCCAAATGGCGTTCCTGCCACACACGCAGAGTTTCGCGGCTGTTATGGATCAACAGGTACATCATTGATTCCTTTCCGGTCTTCATATCTAACATAAGAATTTTATTGAGAAAAGCTTTCGTCGTAGAGTTTTATCGAGAGTTTAAAGCTTCTTTATTTACCCAATACCTGTATTTCTTTCTCCAATCGAGACACACACACACACACACACACAATAGACGACTCAGAGGATCAGGACCGTCATTTCTCTCGCGTTTACTTAGATGCAGCACTTCGTGCACACATTCTTTATTATTATTATTATTATTTTATTATTATTATTATTATTATTATTATTATTATTATTATTATTATTATTATTATAAGTGGGTCATTGGGTCTTATTTTATTTTAGAGTAGTCATGTACTTTTATGTTCGATTGATGGTCAGCATTAGTTTCAACATGTCTTAACGACTTTGAAAGGATGTTCTAGATGATTAATTAATTGTCCATAGCCATGGGTCATATTGATTGACCCATTGCCATTCTTTGGGGTCCGCCCCCTCCTCTCCCCTCCTTATCTCCCGGAGGCTACTCTAATAGTCACCATCGAAATCTCTTGCAATGATGGCGATAAACTGGTTTCACTTTTAGTCCCCCATAGACGACTTCTTTTAGTGAATATTAACTCTATGACGATATTTTGGTGGTTAGTCCATCGAAAAGCAGCGGAAGCTCAACGAACAAAGCCGAAAAAATTGATGACGATAACCTAGATGTGCTGCCAGTTAAATGTCGCATCTGGTTTGGTTTAGTTGATTGGCAAAATGGGTTATTCTTTTGCTTCAGGGTCCTTTGCATCAGTTATTCCTTTGTGTCAGTGTCAAAGTCATCAGTGCAGCCACTACTATAGTGGGCAAGGGGGCCGGGCCCCTATTGGGATCGGTCGTGGGATTTGCGCAATATTTAGTGTCGTCTATCGATGGTGGAATTGGGACATCGATTTCCTACGTAACAAAAAAACGAGGGTTAGGTTGAGACGAAAACTGGTTCAAAATTTGCAAAGCGATTTTTTTACTCACATTAACTCGAGATTTATGGATTTTCCCAAACTATCTTAGGGGATAGAAGGCGCTGCCTAAAAGTGGTGAAACTGGTTTTGTTGATAAAATAGACGAAAAGCGGAACAACAATAAAATGTTTTTCTTTTAAATTTTCGTATCCTCTTTCGCCATTGTTGCCAAGACTTTATCGACACTGCAAACCCATCATATTATTTTACGTCTTGTCTCTTGTATTAGGTTTGACTAGAGCTGTCATAAATGCAATAGCAAAGCATTATTCAGATTAACATTTTAAGAAACTCTTTCCAGTATTCTGTCAAAATAACTCCAACTGTCATTAATGCTACAAAGGCTTACAAACCTTGGAAGACCACCCAGATGGTTCCTTTGTCGTGATGTGAACTGTCATCTTACTCTGTTGCAATTAATCTTGAATCAGAATGTCACTCTTAATTCTTTGTTTTAAAACAAACGTTGGGTTCTTTGTCAATAACTTTGAAAATTCGTTTTCTTTGTGATGTCGCAAATATGCATTAGGATTTATAATCCATTAGTAATCATGTTGACTTCGCAAAGTTTAAGAGTCAGACAAACTTTCTCTCCCGTTAATCTTAGGTCTTAGATGTTTAAAAAGATTTTTTCAATTTTGGCACAGATTACGTGCGCGCTGTTTATATCATAGATGTAAAAAACGTTGGGAAAATAAAAAACGTTAAAAAACGTAAAAAACGTTACAAAAAAAAAAAACGTTAAAAACGTTTATTACATCTATGGTTTATATCACGTGCGTCGCTGTCAAATTTTTGTTACTGTATTAGTGACGATGGAATGTTGAATGTCCTAAAAATTAAGCTGTCGTTACTTTCCTGCTGGTTGGTCAGTAAGGGTGCAGTACAATTCAGAAGTTTCAGGCTGACCAGTCTGCAGTGATCGACTCTCAGTGGCAAAGAGTGGGTTGCCAGCCCCCCTCCCCCGGGGCAAAAGAAGGATTGCGCCTTCAACTTCTCCCAAAAATGTCTTGACAATCAAAAAGGTCATTGTATTCAGTGGCGGTTCCACGTGGAGGATGAGTGGAGATGCATCCCCACCGGACTTCCGGACCTTTTTTCGCTTGTGAACCCCTATTTTGGATAAAACCTAGTAAAAATACAGGGTAAAAACTGCCGGTGACCTTTTTTGCTTGTCAGCCTATTTTTCGGTTAAAGTGTAGAAAAAATAGGAAGAAGCTTTTTTGTCAGCCTTTTTCGGCTAAGTTTATTGACTTTTTCGTTCTCTTTTTGTCTCCCCACCAACTTCCTAAGAATTCGTTTCACACACCCCCCCACCAAGAAATCCTGAAACCGCCACTGATTGTATTCGCTCATTCCTATAATAAATACCAATAATAGATTCTGAAAAGTACTTAAGCTCTTCTTTGTGAATGACGTATGCCACCTCATTTTAATTTTTATTATTCCTTGGGGTTTTTCACTTGGAATTTCGCACCCCCTTAAAATGTTGCGCCCGGGGCGACCTGCTCCCACGCTACGCCACTGTCGACCCTAGAAATGAAATCGTCTTATCTTTTGTCTTTTAGAACACTAACTTCGTAGCTGCTTGATATGCTAAACTGCTGTCAACACGTTCTAAAACATCGTTATTTAACAATTAAGACTTGCTTTAATTCCTCTGCGTCTATGTAAAAAATGTGTTCATCTTTCAAGAGTTATTGTCCACTTATTGGCTGTAGTTGGGAAATAAACTATTTCGCATAACCTTAAGCACCTGTCATTCAACTCTTTTGGCTATTTTAGGCAATGTTCATGGAATTTCTATATGTTCATGTCACCAATGCTGAACAATGTGATATTTGTAGTAAAGAAGAGAAATTACTGGTCACTGCTACTGACTCCCCGATTGGCTCACCTGATTCAAAGTAATGGAAGTTCCATGCCGTCTCTAACTTATTTAGCATAATAAAGCAATTTAAAACGTTTCAAGTTTTTCCACTGGTCTGATTCTTTCCCATCCCACCTCTCTCCCCGCCGGTTTGACTCTCACTCAGATCTGACGTTGAGGTGTGCGCTTGTTTTTCACCTGTAAGTCCTTTGCAATCACGCAGTTTCCTCATAAGCCTTCGTAACAACGCACGTTTTACTACGTTTCAGTCGAATCCAAATTATTCTGTAAAAAAGACCCAGATGGATTTATCTGCGGACGTTTCAGAGAATTACAGCGCATCATTTGTGCGATATTTCCTGAGAGAGAGAGTTCGTGATCCGGGTTCAGAGCTGCTGCTGCTGTTCGTCACTGGGGCTTCTCTAGTGCCATCTGGTGACAAAGTGACAAATCAACGTCGAAGAGAAAGTGCGTGTGTGTGCGTGTGTGTGTGTATGTGTGTGTGTGTGTGTGTGTGTGTGCATGTGTGTGTGTGTGTGTGTGTGTGTGTGTGTGTGTGTGCGTAGCGTCATGCACGTAAAGCGAGAGGTCAGTCACGAATAATTCTGTGACGCGTCGCAGTCGGTCGTGCTCACGAGTTTGATTATTTCTTGCCACGAGGCAGCACCTACATCTTCTACCGCGCTGTGCCCGAGGATTAGTAGCTTCACATCAATCGAATCGCCTCAGATCGGACCGTCTTTGAGAACTGGGTTTTCTCTTCTAATCACTCTAATTTGACAAATTGCAAGGATTTCTGTCACTCTGCAACGTCTTCCGGTGACGCTAAATTTCAACGTCTCCGTATATTCTCGCAGTGTTGTCTCTAAAATCTTTCAGGATACGTAGACTATATTTGACAAGTTCCATTTCAGAGCATTTATGACTATAAATTCTCCCTGGTCATAAATATTTAGCTTAGAAGTGAATTTCACGAAACAGATAAAAAGGTAATGCTGTCTTCAGGCATGGACTCCATTCTTGAAAAAAAGATTTGGAGCTTTTAGAAAAAGCGCAAAGACGCACAACAAAGATGGTCAACGGATGCCATAATTTAAGCTACTAAAAAGACTTCAATATTGTGGATTTACAACATTAGAAAGGAGAAGAGAGGGAAAATTTGGGATTCGATAGAAACATACAAAATAATGACTGGGAAAGTAGATGTGCCATACGATCGATTCTTTACATTGGCACACTATAGCAGCACAAGAGGCCACAAATGCAAATTGTTTAAGCAGAGGGTTGGTCCAAGAAAGAAACTTTTTTAGTGCAAGGTTTGGGGACAAATGGAACAGTTTGGACGAGGTGGGAGTGACAGTTGAAACAGTAAACGTATTCACAGGCTATCTCGGAAAACTAGGTTATTGAATGCTGAGTTAGTTACTAGAGTGGTTTTCACACAGGCTTACTTAGTCTCCTGAACCACTTTAAGTCACATTGCTGCATTATAAGAATTCTTCACTTTGGTGAGCAAATAAGGTCGTCGTGAAAATGTTCAGAATACTGCTTCTCTTGCGGAAAAATGTCAGGAATAATAATGGATCCGTCAGTTTGTGTGCGGTACTCTGGTTTTTTGTTGTTGTTGTTATTATTATTATTATTATTATTATTATTATTATTATTATTATTATTATTATTATTATTATTATTATTATTATTATCATCATCATCATCATCATCATCACTTAGCTGAAATTTATTACATAACTGGCTTGGGATATAGGCTAGCTTCTAGCCTATATTCTGCAATATACTCTGCAACAGGTCTCTTAAAGAAGGCTGCCTACCTGCATCGCAGAAACTGGCAATAGTTAAGCCTAGGCTTAAGCAAACTGGCCTTTGATGAGTCTGAAATGTCAAGTTATCGCCCTATCTCAAACCTCAGTTTCTTATCTAAGGTCCTTGAGAAGGTTGTCACTCTTCAGCTGCTTCCATATCTTGAGGCTAATGATTTGCTGCCGAAATACCAGTCTGGTTTCCGTGCCTCACACTCCACTGAAACGCTTCTCTTGCATCTTCTCTCAGATCTCTATAGGGCCATCGATCGGTCAGAAGTCACTCTTCTTGCCCTATTTGATGTCAGTGCTGCGTTTTTGACACTGTTGACCATGATATTCTTCTACAGCGCCTCTCTGTCTCATTTGGTGTCTCTGGTCTTCCTCTGGCCTGGTTAAAATCCTATCTCTCTGAACGCCGCATGATTGCATCACTTGGTTCTTCCTACTCCCGTGAAGTGCCAGTCACTTGTGGAGTCCTCAGGGTTCGGTTCTTGGGCCGCTTCTGTATATACTTTATACTGCTGATGTTGCACGCTTGTTTGCACCACATAATTTTAAAACACATATGTACGCTGATGATATTCAGGCCTATTCACATTCCAGCCCCACTAATGCGCTGCAGATCACTCGTGAATTTGTTGAAGCCTCTGACTTACTTCATTCATGGATGCACTCAAATCGTCTTTTACTTTAATCCAGCTAAAACTCAGCTCATCTGGTTTGGTACTCGAGGTCAGCTCTTAAAAATTGATCATATGTCTGTGCAGGCTGCCTTCCAGGATACGGCCTCTCTTTCTCCTCCTCTGTCCGTGATCTTGGTATAATTCTTGACTCTGAGTTAACCTTTATGGATCATATTAACTCACTTTGTCGCAGTTGCTTCTATCATCTCCGCCAGCTTAGAGTGATTCGACGTACACTAGACATGCCATCTGCTTCTACTTTGATTCATGCATTTATTTGCTCAAGGCTTGACTACTGTGGTTCACTTTTTTGCTGGTCTTCCATCGGTGCGACTTGATAAACTCCAGATGGTTCTTCGTTCAGCAGCCAGGGTGATTGCTGGTGTCACAAGACGTGATCACATTAGTGATTATATGACGTCTATTTTACACTGGCTGCCTTATCCTGCTCGAGTTGAGTTTCGTATGTTGAGAGCGGTTGCACTCTCTTTATGGTGCCACTCCATCTTACCTTTCAGAGCTACTCCATCCCCTTAGCTCTATCCCTGGTTAGCCATGTCTTCGGTCCACAACCAATGGTCTTCTCAGTGTGCCTTGCGGAAAGCACGAACTTCCATGTTCCTGAAGCGAGGTTTTGAATCAGTTGGCCCTATTATTATTGGAATGCTCTTGACGCCAGTATGCGTGGCTTAGCAACTCCTAATTTCTATGGCCCTCTTTTTGAAACGACTTAAAACTTATCTCTTTGTTAATATACAGTAATTTGCTGAAAAGCGCTTCTGAGTGATCTTTCAGAAGAGGCGCTATACAAATATTTTGTTACATTACATTACTATATTTGATTCTTGCATTAGCAACTGAAGGCCATTACAAGCGTTTCTTGCAGTTGGAACGTGGTCTTTCAAAAGACAACGTTTGATTCAATAGACCTATGTTGGTTGGCTTCAGGTCGATCAATTCTTTTGCAGGATATAGGTCTCGAAGGTCGCCAAATATAAAACCGACTGGTTTACTCCGTGCGCCTACAGGAGACGCCGCGTGTAACATAAGAATCGACGTAAAAGGACCGTCAGTAGACCGCCTCGTTGGTTGCGACCTGTCGCTTCGAAAACGACAGTTGAGCGCTTTGTTAACGAGTGTCCGTGTTGGATTCGACTCGAGCAGGCAATAAACACAATTAGGACTCGACGAGCTATCAACGATCGCACTCAGTAATCGTGTTCGCCAACTGTAGAATAATCAACGGATATATCCGCCTGAACAGAGAAAAGCTCGACGGAGTCACGCTTATGCACGGCAATAAAACCCATCCTCTGCATAGTTCGTCGAAGATGACCATTATTTCATGCCGTGTCAGTTCGGAATTATGAATAGGGCTGGAAATGGGATATGAAGACTTGGTCGTTTTGTCAGCAGCAGATTGTATGATGTCGTTTCTCTTCTCACGATAAAACATTCAGTGCTGTAAACATCTCGTGGAAAGCACTCATTTGGGGCTGTCCAGTAATTATGTCAAGCAATTTGGGGGCAACTTTTGACCCCTCCCACCTTGTCAACAACTGTCAACTTTCAGTGATCCCCCTCCATAATTATGTCAACAACTTTTGACCCCTCCAGGACCAGTGACAGGTCCCCCCTAAAAAGTTTAGATTATTATTTTTGTGTGGTGATGACCTTTTCCCCCTTTTGCTCATCAAGTGTCAAAATGATAACTTTTTGCTTGCCAGGCTTTTCTTCGTTGCAGTAAATAGTAGCATATTCCATGAAATTTCCTATTTTTTATTATTTGTAAAACTTGGAATTGTTGCCGTCAACTTTTCTTGACCCATCCCCTTGTCAGCAACTGTTAAACTTTTTAAGCCACTCCGTTTTTATTTTGTTGACGTAATTAATGGACAGCCCCTTTATACGAAAGTCAACTTTTTGACCACTTGGGAGCATTTTGATGCGAAAACGTAATCAAAGGATAATTTAGGGAAATTGCTCCAAATGGACGTTATATCGCAGTGTTTTCATGCGGAATTTTCTGAAAATATACGAGTCCTTATCGAATATCCAAAGACTATGTATGCCTTGTACAAATCAATCACTACGCAATTCGAGCATAATTGTAGACAAAATCTGTAATATCTTCCAATGCCTGATGTTTAGCAGCGATGTTTAGAAAAATGGTCGAAAAATTTTTATAAAGGAAGGGGGTCAAATATAGAGTGAGTTAGAAGCTTTTCAAGCCACAAACGGAATATGCAAATATCTGCTGTGAGCAGGGCTGAAGAACTTAGGCTTTTATAAGCCTAAATAAAATTTAGGTTTTTATGCTTTTTAGTTTTTAATGTTTGGCATGTCAACACCCACAAACCCTTCGCTAAATCAATGATGCGCGGTATTAGAAAAAGCTCCATGATAACATACTGTGGAAAAATACCGTGCTACCGGTATACCGCGGTATTTTGTGGCGTCATCACTCTCATATGCAGGGTTATTTCTAGGATAGTGAATTTGGGGTGTCGGTAAAATTTGGGGTCTCTGCCGAATGGGTCCTAAGACCTAAGTGTGGAAAAAAGTCATCCCAGAAAGTAGTTTGACATGCAGACAACTCAAAAGCATTATAAAATCTCAAATAAGAAAAGTCTAACAAGCAAAAAACAAAACGTCATCAGGTCTCAAAAAAGTCTGACAAGCAGAAAAAAGGTCCTCACAGAAATAAAGTTGGGGTGTTAGGGGGTGTTACTTCTCGAATTGGGGTGGGTGTTTGGGATTAGGAAATTTGGGGGGTGTCGACCTCAACAGAGGCTCAACTTGGGGGTGCTAGGGGGTGTAAAAATATCCCTGCTTATATGGCACAAGCCAGAGCTCGAATTGCTGAGGGGTTGGGGGGTTGGGGGGTTGAGCCCCCTTTAAAATGGCAGACCCTCCCTAGATAAATGCAAAAATGACAAAAGTGTAAATTCTTAAAACACCACGCTCGCCATGACCCCCCCTTTCATTTTCTCACAATTCGAGCACTGGCACAAGTTACATGTAGCCTACATGCCTATTTGCCGTAATTTTGGTCAAATTTCGATATTTGCCTACAACCAGCTGCGGTTTGAATTGTGTACCTTTTTGTCGATAATTCGGACAGAACTTTGCGTGATTTTAAGACCTAAATGAGGACAATTGTGAAAAATAGACCGCTGAAAGCCTATTTCACTGGCCATGAAAGACAGGCAACATATCTAAAAATTCTTTTAAAAGCCTGGGCGTTTAGCTCTAAATGTTCCAGTTTCTGGAAAATACAGTAAACTTCGGTCTTTTTAAATCCAACTTGGCATTGCCGCCGCTGAATTTTTAAATCCATGAACTTCATAAACCATTCAAATCACTAATTATCATGTCACTCAAAATCAATAGTAATCAACTTCTGTTCACTCTAATTCAATCCTCGTGCACCACAGTGGCTTAACTGGAATTGCTATTTGAGAGTTGAAACATGAATATCCACGTGTCTACCTGATTTCATACGTTCATGACAGTGCTTTAAAGTTTAAACTGATGCCTAATGCGTCACCATCAAGGTACAATATAAATTAAAGGCACATATTTGAGGTGTTTTTAAGGAAAAATTACTAGGGGACTGATGAAAAAAACTAATTTTGGCATTTCCCGATTTTAGTTTATCCTTGAAGCATGCCATGAACTTACAACACTATACATTCTACACTCCCATAGATTGCAAGAGCAGGCGAGAACAGCGAACAAAGCAGATAACAATGAATGTCTATTATGTCCAGTGCTTCACTGAAAAGGCTGCTAAAGCCCAATAGAGAAAAACTAGGCATAACCTCTAGGGGCCTTTGTATGAAAGGCAGACTGCCATAATTACTGCGGAGCCAGGAAAACAGCTAGAGGGCCGTGGCCCCCATAGTTTACATGTTAAAAAACATCATGCATATATTTCTCGCAAATTTTAAACAATCCTTAGAATGTTACAATAATTACACCTAATTATTGGGTGGGAAGATAGATGAGTGGTAATATCATTGGGCAGGCACGCCGACGAAACGGGTTCAATCCCGTAGGAGCCCCTAAGGTCGACTCAGCCTTAATCGCTAGAGGGCGATAGTAACATCAAAATGAGTAGCAATGGCAACATTGCGAAAGTAACCATGGGGTCGGCGGAAGAGGTTGGCCACCGTCCGCCGATGTATGGCTTAGCCACCTATTGGCTGATGGCTACAAACGGGGATCAGCACCGAACCTATGGGCATTGAGCCTAGAGTGAAAATTTACTCTTTTTTTAACTTTTATTGTATTCTTGAATTTTAAACTGGGATATTGACTCAGTCCAAAGAACCTCCAGATTCCAACAACTCTAACTCCAACAACTCAAAACTGTTCAAAAATGATAGGAGTTAGAATAAAATTACAGTAGTAACAACAAGAAAAAGTTATTAACACAAAGCAGAATTCAACTTAACTTTATTTGATTGGATCAACTTTGCAGCTATGAATGTTAACTTTCTTAAAACAACAAAGCAATCACTTCAGCGATGTGAAAATAACTGCAAAAGTACAGGTTGAGATGCTCCAAAGAACGCTCAATTGTCCGGTTCAGTTACTGAACCATCATTCGTGGTGCTATACTCATCGACATCAACTCTTGGAAGAGAAGTTTACAAGCATAAGGCATGCGCAGCTGTGATATCTGGAGAAAATAAATGTAACAGCAAGCAATCAAAACTGCAATTAAAACTATTAAAATCCAAAATGCCACCACAAGACAAAAATGTTATAATAAATACTAACTGTAAAAATACCCAATGCCGTGGTATCTAGTAAAAACTCTTTCCTACTTATCTCTCTGGAAAAAACACTGAGACGTCCATTCATACTGTAGATGTACAGTATGAAAGGCTATACTGTATATATAACTGTAGTGGTCAATTTTTTTCATGGAAGCAGTGAAGATCATGCCACTCCCATCCCCAAACTTTTGACCTCCAGTGAGTGAAGGGGTTGTAGAGCTAAAGGTTGTACAATTTTCTGCCTCCATTTAGGAGAGGGTAAGTCTTGACCAATGGGGTGGGGATTAAATCTCTCAACCACTGACAAGATGAACCCATTTCCAATATGACAAGCAAAAGACCAAATAATATTTAAAAGAAATCTCTGCAATGTGTCTGAAACCAGCGAAATCATTAGACACAGATTTTTACCTCAGCAAATGCTTTATGGACAGAATAATTTAGAATATGGTCTGCATTACACAAGACAGATGGCTGTCTTGCATATTTAAAGCAGTACACTAGTAGAGGCATGCCCTGGGAATAGGGAGAGTGCAGCGCATCTAATAAGATATGAATTATAAATAGATGCATTAGAAAAAAGGCTAAACAAGCAGTAAAGCACTTTGATCAATGCATTCTTTAAAAAAGTGTGTGTTTGATGTGAAGACTGTTATGTTTGTCAGTAGAATTAAATGGAAAAAAAAAGTGAAAGCTTTTTTGATAGACGATCAAATGTTGAAAAACCGTCTGGCAAAAGTGCATCCCCCAAATTCTTGTTTTTTTGTCTTGAAACAAACTTGCATCGCCTTATGAGAAAGATAGCTGACAAAGCAACCATACACAAAGACTTGCATAACAGAAAATTTTCAAGAGGATTACTACAAAATCTCTTTATGTTATTTTGAGGTTATAAGTCGAGTAATAGAATCACAGTCAACATAACATACCTGTGTTTTGTTCTTGCAGCCTCTGCATTCGAATGAGTTGTTTTGTAGATTAGCAATGGCAATGAGGCCGCACAAATTGCAGACGTGAACGCGATACGGATCGGAGATCTCAAACAGGCGCTCTCTAAGAAATTGTGCGGCACCATGAGCAATCTGGCAATCGCGCTCCATCTCTCCAAATCGAAGACCTCCATCACTGCAAAAATATTTTAAGCCAAATAATTTTTCATAAAACTCCTTTGTGAGACCTTGCCAATAAAAGGCACAATAAGCCCCAGATGAGCAAAGCACTGTGCCAATTTCCTGGATTCCATCTTTCCCAGGTGAGCAAACTATTTGCTCTACCTATAGCGTATATATCTCTATCAGACCACTTCATGAAGCAACATTCAGGCTTTAAAGTGGTTAGTGTGAAGGTACAATTAGTGGCAACGCTTGCTTGTTAATGTATGAAAAGTTCATATCTTCATCTATCATTTCACTGCAAATCAATTACTGCATTTTCATGCATATAACAAGTAACATCATAGCATATTAATTTGTGAATTTGTGTCTTACTGGTAATAATTATTATGATAATCCTTTATTATGATAGTCCTTTAAAAAGTGATCTCAAAATTAGTATTTTAGTAATAATATAATTTTTTTATATTCACAGGTTCTCTCAATACATGCTTAAACGCAAAACTCCATTTTCGTTCTTTTACAGCAAACAAAAAACTTTTAAATCAGAAAAGAAACAAATCAGAGAGACAAATTGTGATACAACACTGACCGTGATCTACCCTCCATGGGCTGCCTGTTAAGAATCTGAACAGGGCCACGGGCTCGTGAATGAATTTTGTCGTCTACCATGTGCTTCAGGCGCTGATAGTATGTTGGACCGAGGAAGATCTGGGCCGTCATTTTGCGACCGGTGTGGCCGTTGTACAGAACCTGCAACAAATTATAACAATAGTACACTGACAGAAAAAGTTTACTCCAATGATAACAGTACAACATACCAATCTTATTACAACAGACTTCAGAGGAACTACATATATAGTACATTACATCCACAGCTTGCTATATAATGGAATTGGTTTCATTGGGAGTAGCATTGCAATGGATTGGCAGACCCTGTTGTAATAGCTGGAATTTCATTATAATATAATTCTTAACCTTAGAATTTATTTGAATTTTTATACACTTCCTCTGTGCTCATTATTCAAATTGCAACCCATCTAACATAGAATAGTGTCAGAATCCATAATACGTATTTGCCTGGAGAAAATAATAAATTCAACATGCAAAAGTCGGTGAAAGGTCAATGATTGCAAAACTCACTTCGTTTCCACGTAAATGGTAGTTATAGTCAACAAGCATATCGGAAATCTTTTTCACATTGACAGCATCGTTAAATGGAGTAGCATCGCCAATTTCTCCACGAATGGCAGAAACCTTTCCTTGAAGACACTCGATCAAGTGCCCCACTGTCATTCGAGAGGGAATGGCATGAGGATTGATGATGATATCAGGGGCTATACCCTCAGCTGTGAATGGCATGTCCTGCAAGAAAACATCCTCAAATGAGCTATTTATTTTGTAGCTGATAGCCATCCAATGATTTCAACAATAACAACAAATAAATTTCAGAAAAACAAAGTAAAACTTTAAACCAAACAATACAAAATAAATAACTTGAACAATAATCATCAATAAAACCCTATGCAAATGCAAAATATAATCGCTATTTTCGCACAACTATACACCACTTTACAAAAGCACTGATATTATGACAGCAATAACCTCTTGTCTGTAACGAATACCGCAAGTTCCCTTTTGTCCGTGGCGACTGGCAAATTTGTCACCAATCTGTGGAATCTTCACCGTTCTAACACGAATCTTACAAAATTTGTATCCCTCTTGGTTAGTTGTAAGCATCACCTGAACAAAGAACAGAAAGAGAATCATAATCAGTTCATTTTAACCATAAATAATAAGATTACATGCAGTCAAGCATCCAGCCAATCATCAATAGCATTTTCAGTTTAAAACAATACTCCACAACAAACAATGCAGATCAAGATAAAGAAAATAGTTGCTGTTTATAATATATATATGCACATAAAAAATGGATGGTGATTGGATATTTTGAAGTGCTACGACATTATGATCTGAAAGTGATCTCTTGGTGAGCTCTTAGCTAAGCAGGTCACTGAGCCACAATGGGATTTGCATTAACCCTTTTGCTTCGGTGTTCTGTATAACCAACATGCTATGAAACCAAAATAGCAGTCTCACAGGATGAAAGGGTTAAGAGGTTTTCAATTGCCTCTCCATCACAAAAAAATAAATGGTTGATGAAGTGTCTCTTATTAAAACTAAATGCAAATAAATTCTAAAAAGTAACAAATACATTGTGGCAGTGTACCTGATCGACAATTCCGGTCTCACTTCTACGCATAAAGACGCTGTTATCTCGCTTTGTGTACCGTCTTTTAGTACCTTCAAGCTAAAATTCATCAAAACATTAGTACCTTAACATTATCATTCATAAAATGGTTATGCATTTAAAATTCACTACAGAAACAATTACCTCAGCAATATTGACAGATAAATCTCATCGATATAATGCAAACCTCGTCTTCATTTTCGGGCAATGTAATTGTCTTTCCAATCAGAACGTCATCTCCTGAGACTCGAACACCAGGAGATATGATCCCGTCGTCATCGAGTTTGTCATAGGATGCATGCTTCATGCCTACAGAAGGAAAAATATTAATAGTTATGACAATTCTATAGATCTCAAAATTAATCGTTCATAAATATTTATTTCTTTTGTCCTCATTCCCAAAAGACTTGTGACAGGAAACTGTCTGTAGATATGCGTACATGTGTGTGTGTGTGCATGCACAAAATAACTTCACTGCCCATAAAATAGTAATTTCTATTACAAATGTTGCAATTAACTTGGACAAAAGAAGAATATTGCAAAGAGTCGGGAAATCACTCATATTGCACGCACATACAGTGAAGCCAATTAATGACACATTCGAAGAACTGTTCAATGTGAGTGACAACAACAATAAAAGCTGACATTGGCAGCATTTAATCATAGTAGTGATACTGGCTGGAAATCAGAATTGATGAGATGCACTGTACCATACCACTGGCCCAAAAAAGGTAACAAACCTTGAACAAAAGATCTGTCAGGTTTTTCAAAGACCTCCTCCTGGTCCATTCCCTTCTTAGACTCGGAGTCCTTGTATGAACGGTAGAAAGCTGATCTGAAAAAATTATCAACACTTGATATTAAATACACAGCTGAGTCCAGCAGCAATGTTCGCTCTGGAATAAAGTGCGATAATAAACATAAATGCCTTTTTACAAAACTAACATAGCCACTTCTGTAGCAATTTACCAACAGTCAAACCCACTAAAGGTGATATTCAAAGACTGTTCAAACTAAGGCATTAGGCGAATACTACTTTAACAGGACACAAGATGCTGTATAGCACTGATAGTGACTATGAATCACAAATACGTTAACATTAAGAACAGTTTGACATCACGATGATTAATATTAAGCTGCAAAATTGCACAAGATACGTACCTGAAGAAACCTCGGTCAACGGCAGACTCATTCAAAATGACAGAATCCTCTTGGTTGTAGCCTGTGTAGGAAGCAATGGCTGTGATTGAGTTGATACCTATAGAGCAAAACATGAAACAATATTACAGCAAACACACACTTAACAAATGAAATAGCATTCAAGTAGACTATGTCTAACCCATCAAAGATACCAAATGCAGTCAAATTTACTTAACGCTCCTCTTAGCAACGCACTACACTTACTATCGCACAATTTCCAATCCCAAGGCAGCATCACCTTCCTGTTAATGCCAAATATGTCTTATATTGCACAATTTGGGCAGAATGTGACATTAACCAAAGTGAATTCAAAATATTATTAAAATTGCCCACATTACCTACTAACATATTTTACCAAAAAAACACTACAATTTCTCTAACCTGCATCTAACTCTACAGCAGGTTAATAAAATAAACCACAAAATATTTCAAAAATCAAGAGATAATAAAAGGTTTCAAAAGTCATATTTTGGTATTGTTCTGATTCTGTCTTAAAGTAACTATTCAAAATGTTACTTGGGCATAAATGTCACTAGTCCATCAATGAGTGATGAACATGCTTTAGAGAAATATATTTCAGTCACCATAATTTCTACAAAATTTCATAAAATCTGTGCAACAAATTTCAAACATCAAATCAAGGAACAGACAACACAGAACAGACCCTCAATTTAAACTGGAATTTTTTTATAATGATGGGAATTCATCTGAAGAAACACTTTAATGAAAATTTCAGCAAAAAATATTTAGCGCAACATCTGCTTTAATAATTACTTTCATTTGAAGTCTAGGCATTGGAGTTGGCAATATGATTTAAACAAACGAGTGGTTCAAAATATGAATCTTTAGAAAAATGATAATTGGAAGTCCAGTATTAAAAATACAGCCATAAATTGCATGAAACAATTCTTCACAAGTAATTTTCAACTAAGACTCTTGAAATTTTATAAATTAATTAATAGTAATTAATTTTAATTATATAACAAACAGCTTCCATAAAATATGCTAACGTAGAAAAACAAATCACCTAAAAAAGAATTAATATTAATTATATAACAAATAGTTTTCATGAAATAATTCACAAACCTGCTGGAAGCTCTCTGAATCTGAGGTAGTCCATAGCTCGAGTGGTTACGAGTGGCTTCTGTGGGTAGAAGAGCACATGAGCAAGTGTGTCCATTCTTACGTGATAATTCGTAATGTAAACTCCCATGGCTTGTTTCCCCATAGCAGATTGGTAAGTGTTACGAGGCGACTATAACCGTTACATAAAAATATAGCAGAGTGAACTGCAGTGAAATCATACTTATCTTTTTTAATGATAAACATCATAGGCCAATAAAAGATTATGGACAATTGCAGATGACAGTAGTATTGGAACTAAGCTATTTGATCAAAATTTCTGTGAAGGAGGCAAGTTTCAGTAATAACTCTGGACTTGAGCAACATTCTGAGACGATATTCCCCCATTACTCAGTGTTCTGAATGGCAGAAGAGCAATGGTAACCAACTTTTGGCCATATTCATAGTTTGCATTATGGCCTAAAATTTACCTCGGCTATAAGCAAATGCATTATGTATTTGTGCAATGGAATGAAAAGTACTAAAGGGAGAAAACTGGCCACAAACCTCCTAAACTAAAGTCACCAAAACATGATTCAGTCAAATGTTGCCAGATCTAGAACCATCTTGGATGCACTTTATACTGGGCAGTGAATACAACCTGAATGAGTTTTCAAATATTTATCACTTTAACTCAAAAGCAAATAAACTGAATAACTTATATAAGTGTCTCCATAATTTAATTGGGCCTAGGAGTAGAAATAGAAGAGGTGCTATAAAAATCATACATTACTTACATTTACTGAAAATGCAACATCAATCTCAAAAACACAGTCACAAATGTCAAAACAATGCCATAAACATTTACTCATGAACAAATTGAGTTACAAAACACAGTGACTATGAGATCCAAGTCTTGCCTGATTGTGATCAGGGAACGGAATAATTGATGCACAAACACCGAGGATCATAGATGGATGAATTTCGCAATGAGTGTAAGTACTACAGTAGCTTCCCTTTTCCAAAAGTTCATCAACAGTCATAGAAATCATAACAGTCTCTTCTTCCATTGTGTCAATGTACTCAACCACACCATTGGCAACCAGATCTTGCCAACTACAAGAACCAAAATTGCAAAAATGCAGACACATTGCCGATTAAGGATAAAATATTTGAAAGATTTGATTTTGACTTCAACTTGATAATTAAACCAAACGGTAATTAGAACAATTTGATAAACTAAAAACCAATGAGTAAAACAAAATATCAGAAAAACATAAAGACAATAAAACTCGCATATTAATATTCCTCTAACTGTACAAACTGCTCATGTTCAATTAATGCATATTTTTCATTAATTTCTTTAGTCACAGCAAAGTCTGTCTGTTGTTAATCCCAAAGTCAGGTTTTCCGTATTCTGTCAAAACTTTTTTAAAAGAATGAAAAATTGCACTTTTAAAGAAAGCTGCCATCATGACCTATAATTGTTGTATTCACGCTCTTTAAGCAGCTCAATGTGTCTCTTCTTAAGAAGAAGCTTCTGATTTTCAACAATCAACAACGGACGGCAAATGCGACCAGCGTCCGTGTAGATGCGAATTTCACGATCACGTATGTCACGAATCATAGATACCTTTAAGAACATCCAAAACACATATTTATGAAAAACAGAATTCAATATTCACCATTCAGTAACCAAGATTTGATTTAATTAATTAATTCATTCATTTATTATTCCATTATAAATCATCAATGATGAAGACAGATGCATAGTTTAGCAAAACCTGGAGCACATCGTTTTGACATCGTCAGTTCGATGCCGTCATTTTGACTCCAGCTTATATTTATTTGTTAACCATTGAACTGTCTATATTTTGTAGAGGGATTACATCATTTGTTTTTTCGTTTCTTTCTTTTAACATATAAACGCCAATTAAACTGTCATTTCTCTATATTTTGTCAAATGTTATAACTCAAATTTATGAAATTTTCACAAATTTAACGCCTTTCACAAATCAATCCAGATACTTAATTACACCATCTGACTTCTTTAAATAATAGTTATAGGTCTACAGTTAACAAATACCACTTAGACATAATACATGTAATTCATTACACAATTGACCTAATCCCTCTACCTAATATCATATACAGTTCAACGGTCAACAAACGCGTCGAACTGAATGGCATCGACATGACATGTTCCCAGCAAAACCTATGCAGAAATCAAAGAGGCAAGGCAAAGCAAGGAATGGAAACAATAGAGCCCTGAACCTGTCTCAGGACCTGATGATGATGGTGGTGGTGATGATGATGATGGTGATGATGATGATGGTGATGATGATGGTGGTGGTGGTGATGACGATATCATCATGAGTGCATCAATAGCAGCAAGAATTGAATATTTTAGATGTCAACCTCTGATACAATGATGTCCATTTGACGACGCAGTTTCTTAAGTGTGTTCATAAGCTGCTCAGGGTCTCTGTGGATTCCAACCCAACAACCATTCACAAAAATCTTCGTTGCACTAAAATCAAAAGAAGTGGAAAATTTGAACCAACTGACCAACGCTTTATTGCCAGAATGTCTGGAATGCATTTCTCATATCTAAGTTCCTCAAATGCATTAAATACTTTTAAATCAAGCCAAAAACATGTTGCTTTAGCATTTCCTCCACTATTTGTCTGTCTCCTATTTCTCTCTAAAACCGTTTCTCTGTGTTGAACTGATCTCTGCTTCAATGCATCTTAAGCAACATCTGAAATAACTCCGATGTATTAGAACTTTAGCAATCAAAGGGCATCAATGTCATTATCAATACTCAGTGAGTAAATATTTTACAAGTGTCCAAAAAATAATACATTTACACACTCCGCAATCGCAGATGGTGATATTTCTTCTAGATTTTCCATGCTCCACTCTTCCAAGAACTCCAGAATTGGTGATGGTTGAGAACCAACAGAAATGTAAGCCATCAACGCCAGATTCTTCACCAATCCGACAGCAGCACCCTAGAATTATTGTGAAATCAAGAACGAGATGACAAAACGGCAAACACAATATTGGATCATTCAAGTGATTGATCACTTGATCACAAACTCATTTATTCAATGCATCAATCAACCAGCTAATCACTCAGTCAGTAAACCTGCTAGTCACTCATTCACTCAAAAAGTAAATTAATCAGTTGGTTAGTAAGTATCATGGAGAAGTCAATAGCTGGACACAGCTGGAGGACAAAGACCTGACCTGACCTAGTAAGTATCAGTAAATCAGTATGTATCAAATCACGATCAAACAACTTCTATGGCACCATTACAGTGAAGCACTGAGCATTGAGCATCAGCCATTCGACTCTCCTAATAAAACATCGCATCCAACATCACGTCAGTGGCACTTCATGACTCATGGGCTAGTCATGCATGCTGAGTGACTCAATTTACTGCTTTAGGCAAAACACACAGAAATGATTCAACCAAAAATGAATGTTTCTTACTTATTAAACAAAAGTTCTAATTTTACACAAAAACCCAAAACCGACTGATTGGTAAAGGTCACTCAGTTCACGTACCTCGGGGGTTTCAGCTGGACAAATCATACCCCAAAGTGAATTGTGAAGTTGCCGAGGACGAGCGAGCTTACCATCTCGACCAATCGGTGAATTAAGACGTCTCAGGTGAGACAAAGTAGATGCAAAAGTCAAACGATTCAACACCTAAAAAAGTACACCTAAGCAAAGGTCAAATGAATTAACACTTTAACACAGTTAAAACAGATTCAAACTTTGGAATAATATCTTGAATTCCAAACCCAACCCTCCTGCACAATTATAAGTATCTAATGAAGATTCAAACTTGTATATTATAGTGAAAATGTACTGGTGTAATTAGATTACAACAGATATTATTATTCTTACTCTTGTTATAAAAACTACTGTCGTGAGAAAGGAGGACTGTCACAAAGTTGAAAAAGAAATTACTGTTCAACTTACCAAGTCAAACTGAGTAATATTACAAGTTGACATTAAAAGGAGTTGGCTTAACAATTGCCAGTTTCAGCAATGTGGGTAAGTAAGTAAGTAACATTCATTAAGAGACTTATAACAAAGCAACATTAAAAAGGCAAAAACCATCAAATATAGTCTTACACAATGAAATACTGATGCCAATCAAGTACCACAGTAACTGTGACATCACAGGAAGGGTGACTAAAAGGAGTTACATCACAAAGATTTCAACATAGAACAAAATTTCAAATAAGAATTATTAAAATTAAAACTTAAAACTTGATCAATCTCTCGCACGAATTTCAAAGCAGATAAGTTTACAGATGAACATCATAATATATTGGATCAAATCCGGTAATTTCTTTGATTCAAAGAACCTGCACCTCCTTAAGAAATGAATTTCATATAATTAAAACTAGGGCATTGCAAACCTGTGAAACTCCTGCTCTAGCCTGATGTGCTTTCTTCTGATCACCCCAGTTGCCAGTTGCAAGTGAATACTTCAGGCCATCAGTAATCGTTGCTGTCTTGATGGCAAGCTCCAGGTTAAAGTCCTTTCCACGGTCAATAAACTTCTGGGCATATAATCGAATCTCTTTGGACAAATTTTTGAAAAGCCTACAAAATTTTAAGTATGGTAAAATATACTTGAATATTGAATTTCTTCTGTCACAACCATCCCCATATTTCTGTGCACAAAGGTTTTATAAACAGCTATTTATTTATCTGTCTGCCGATTGAATATTTCATAAATTTCTGCGTTCCCAAGAATAACACCATAAAGAAAGTTTCATGTGTCTGCACAACCATTTTATCTAATACTACAAAAACAATGCAAGAAAATGTTGTACATATGCAGTTATGCACGCTATCATAACGTGACAGCATAAAATACCAACTGTGAAAATAACTTACGCCCTGAAAAGATAAGCCATAAGTGGCCCGGCAAGATCAAGTCTTTTGTTTCCATAATGATCTCGATCATCTACTTCACGACGACCAAGAGCCGTCATAAGCAGTCGATGCACCATATATCTATGGAACAACAAAGACAGAAAGTTCATTTGTATGTAAAATCTTCTTGAAAAATAGTT
This sequence comes from Metaphire vulgaris, assembly GCA_018105865.1. Classification (NCBI taxonomy): domain Eukaryota; kingdom Metazoa; phylum Annelida; class Clitellata; order Crassiclitellata; family Megascolecidae; genus Metaphire; species Metaphire vulgaris. The sequence goes on along the minus strand of CM030833.1, from coordinate 11,694,070 downwards.
GATAAAATAGTTGACAAAATCTCTATTACCTTAACTCAAATAAACCATAAATTTACACAAGTAGAAACTGCACAGGAATTCAATCAGCTCTGAACATGGAAAATCAAGCGATGATGAACTTAAACTGCTTCTTTTACCTATCAAGAAGCGTAAACTAATACACTTACCCAAGAAAATAGGCTTTTTTTGTCTCACAGAAATCACTCACTCCCACATGAGGCAACATCTCCTTCTGTAGAATCTCTTTAGCATATTTGATGCGTTTTTCTTTTGTAACACCAGGACGAGCTCCTCTGGCTCCTATGAAGTTCAGAGCAACATTCTGCTCCTGCACAACAAATGCCTCATCCAGCGACGGTTTCACCTTAAAACATCACAAATGAACATATCACATTGAAATTGCAAACAGAAGCTTATTTCTAAACAAATCTGACAATTTCTTATAAAAATAAACTAAAACCTGAATATTTGCAACAACAGTATTGCACGGTATTACTCTATAAAACTAAAAATCAACAATAAATTAATACAAAAGCCTAAAACGATAAATAATTTAGTTTTCTAGATTCATTTCTAGATTTACCATTTCCATCATTTCAGGGTCTTCAAAATCATAGATGATGTGTTCAAGTATATCTCTGTCTGACACAAAGCCAAGTGCTCGGAAAACTATGATGACTGGGATTTCCTTCTTGATGTAAGGAAGAACAGCAATAATACGCTGACCAATGGCACTTTTACGCGCTCCCTGAAGGACACAAAGAATTTACATATTAAAATGTCATCAATGATATAATCACATAACTTTAGGTATGTACAATTTCATTCATACTAGTCATGTAAAATTAAATTTATGCAAGAAGCATTACTAGAGAATCAAAATGAAACAAAAAGTAATGATGGAAAGAAAAGCTAACTAATCCATATGCAAAAAATAATAAAATAATTGAATATTGCAGCTAGAACTTAGTTTTCATATAATTGTATATATGCAATCAATTTACTAATATCAAATAAACTTTTAAAACTGACAAAAAACTAACAGACAACAGAATGCTATCCAAATGCTACATTTTAAAAAATTTTAAATAGAAAAAATTTAGAATAACATTGAATAACGTCTCTTTCAATGCATATGATTTGTGAAATGACATATCTATAAGAATGAGACATTCAAAAATAATGTGAAAAATTTGAATGCTCTGCAAACTTTACCTGACCACCCCTGGCCAACATATTGACATACATTGTACTTGTGGTACGAGATGAATGTTCCAGGCATGATCGAATTTCTGTCTTGTATGCATACTTTGTGTCCTTTTGACTAAAGACGTAAACTACAATAGATAATCAGTATCCTTCAACAGATTTCAATTGATGTAGGTTGTGCCACGTTTACAATTCCATTCATCATTAGAGATGTACTTGCAACATATACCTTGGCAGACATCATTCACCATACCCGCCAATGCCGCCATCATCTTTATTGCTGCACTGCGCAATTCAACTCTGTCTAATTTTCACTTAGAGAGGCACAAATCTTCAAGCATCTCAAAACCAGTATGTTACATAACATAATAATTATGCACTTCTACAGCACCATTTCTAATACCCAAGGGTATCTATCGATACTTCAAATCAATCGACAAAAGACCAGGTGATTCCAGATATCAGTTAGAGGGAAACAGCAAGACAGATTATAGAGGAAATGCTAATTGGAAGATAAGTGTTTTAAGCCTAGATCTGAAAATACTCAGTTTATTGGAAGGTCTGACAACCAGAGGGAGAGAGTTCCAGATTTTTGGCCAAGAAATATAAAAAGCTCTCTTACCAATTTCAGTGTTTGTTCTAGGTACATTTAACAATGTAACAGTATCTGTTACTGTGTAAAAAAACACGACATAATTGGGATTTTTCTCACAATACACCACCACCACATATACACTATTTTACTGTTCTCATGCAAAAAAATATTCCATATCTGTCGATCCTGAATAAAATGTCACAAGTGCCAAATGAATAAACAAAATACCAGTATTTGTTGCCATCTTTTCCTGAGCTATCAAAACCTTTTCAGATCCATTGATGATAAAATAACCACCAGGGTCGAGTGGACATTCGTTCAACTCAGTCAAATCACGATCAGTGAGACCACTTAAAAGACAATATGTTGATCGCAACATGATTGGGATTTTGCCAATGAAAATCTTCTGGTGCTGGGTTTCTATTGGATCTTCTCCCTCCTTGATCACAGTCTTTGTAATGTCAACATACAATGGAGCCGAATATCTAAATGAATTAAGTCATTGTCAGGTACAACTGCGATTCAATTATGCATAATGCATAGTTTGCAGTCACACATACAATTGGACTGCTTGTACCTGAATGTCTATTTTTCTCACTAGTTAAATAACTGAATATGGCACATCCTCGCTGAGAAGGACTCAATTACGCTGAGCATTTGGTCTGCATAATTTGGAAAAGGATTGAAATTAAAATACCTCAAGGTTCATTAAACAAATTAAATAATAACACCAAAATATTTTAAACACAGCAATAACAGAGGATAATGAAAGTGGTTGCCTAACATCTACATGCTTATGACTCACGTAAGATTTCTTAATCTGGCTTCGTTGGGCATCATAGGTGACGGTGCTCCATCCTTCTCCCAATGTGTTGGTTTTGACAGATAGATTTGCTCAAATTTTAGCAGATAATGAGGCTAAACAGATTAAATAAAAAGGTTTAAAAGAAATTATCAGACAGCACAATAATTCAATACATCTTCAGAAAATAGAATAATAAATATGACTATTATCTGAAAAATCTGAGAAATGATGCTCTAAAATTGTATTAATATTCAACATTGAGCATTATATTTATAATTCAAAGATTCACATTTCATAAATCAATTTTATCTGGAATATAATTCAAAATTTATGGTCAAGCAATTTTCATTCTTTCTCAAAATACAGTCAAATCCAGATAATGTTACACCCTACTTAATATCACATTATCACATCATTTCTTATCAAAAGAAATATTATCACTATAATTCAATTCCAATTAATGTAAACTACACCTATGTCTCACAATCAAAACATTCCTCTGAACAACGTGTTAAGTGGTCTTGCCTGTACTTTTATGGTAATCCAGTTTCAGCAAACTCACAATGAAAACCTTGTTTATAATGTACTAAATACTGACATGCCACAAAACATAATCCCCTTAAAATGTACTCAGTAATGGCTGAATAAAAAATATGTAGAGCGATATCTGTAGGTTCCATGAACTTCATGAATTCTGCTACGATGGAATTCAACTCTAGTAAAGAGGTTATGACAGATGCTTGATCTTATACCGGCGTTTCAACTGTGCCACCCGAGTGCTGGGCCTCTGCCTGAAGGTCAATTGGTGGCGAGTCTTCAACAATTCTTTGAACTGACATCTGAATAAATTCATCGAATGAGTCCAGCTGCTGTCTGACGAGACCTTTCTCGTCAAAATAGGCGCTGATAACACTCCAGCATGCTTCCTGATAAAGTTCTGGGGTGACTTCATCACTTTCATCATCATCAATTTCTGCAAATAGGATTGTTACAATATCCATTAATTTTCTCTCATCATAACTTTAAACTGTGTTCTATCACTACGGATCAAATTTAAATGGTCCTGGATAGAGTCACGGAAGCCGTGACTTTATCCACAGGGTTAGAGTCACGTGAGTGCTCCCATTGGCTAAAACCTTGTAAGTGAGCACGTGAAAAGTGTCGTGACTTTATCAGCATAGATATAGTCACGGCTTCCATGACTTTATCCACAGGGTTAGAGTCATGTGAGTGCTCCCATTGGCTAATACTTTAAGTGAGCACGTCTTGGTCTTTGCCTAGCGGCAGTCGTGATAGCCAGTGAGTTGGTCTTGGTCTTTGCCTCGCGGCAGGGTTTTCGAAGCCTTGACCTTGGTCTTGAGGTCTAATGTCTTGGCCTCGTGGGTTAGTGCCTTGGACTTGGTCTCGCAAGTCATTGCCATTGTCACAGCACAATTAAGGCACTACACGTCCGTGAAATCTCGCGAAACTAAAAATCGGCCTATCAGTGCACTCACGGGACTCTAGCTACATGGATAGAGTCACGGCATCCGTGACTCTATCCACAACGAATTTTTAAATAGACATTGCAAACTGCATACAAAAAAGGCTAAATTGTGAGTCTGGTTATTTCGCTATCTCCGATACGACAGTTTTTATTTCTAATTGTCAGATCACCGTCAGGATCAAAGATGAGGTCAGTGCTAGCGTAAGGTTGTAATTACGGTAATACTTTGCATATAACCGAGCGGCCTGACGTTATCACATTCATTCATTCATTTATTTTATGAATTCCGCCAAATAAGCGGAAAAATAAACGCTGCTAAGACAAGTGTATCGGCCAGGATCAAAATACTTCACAAAAGCCTTGTGAGAGACACAAAACACTGCATTCACCTTCATCGCGATCGTACATTGCGCTAAGTTAAAACAAAAGCGAGCTAAAGTTCCGAAATTATAATTAATACTCAATAATCTTAAAATGTCTTCAAAATTTCGCTACGAGAGACTATAACAATCTTTGTACGACTTCTTTAATCGATAACAATTTCTTTTATAGCGCCAACTTTGTTATTAAGTAAAATCTCGTCGATTTATATAGCACTTTTGTGCACTCAGTGTTAGCAGATTCCATAAATAAACTTATGGGTAGGCTACTTACAATATTGCTTTACTTGGTTAGGGGCAAAACATGAGTATTGAAATCCATGGTATATATCTTACATGGTCTAGTGGTTAGGAATCCAGCGTTGGCCGCCTGAGTTTGATAACTGGTGTGGGAATCATTGCTTTAGACTCTAATTGATAACCTAGTTCCGGTAAAGCTTTTGGAGTGCTGCCTTAAAAATTTCGTAGACTTATCTAACACTTGCTACGTGTTAGTTGCTTATTGTTGTTTATAGGGCATTCTCAGTCAATCTTACTTGAGAAATAGTTTTCAGTTCTTTTACTCTGTATATCCTTCATTACTTAATATTTATCAAGGTCATATTAACTTTTAGTCTATTTTAAACCGCTCTTAAGTCTTAACCTATGTCATCATAAGGATTGCAAACCTTAGACCAGTGCTTCCCAAACTTTTTTGAATGAGGTACCTCCTCATTCCCAAAATTTTGGGAATCCTGGTATTACATAACTATAATAATTTATATATATATATATATATATATATATATATATATATATATATCGTTGTTTTCGTTGTAAGACTTCAGGTGTAAGGCCTTAACCCTTCTCAGGCATGTCAGAACGAATTTTCAGCAGGGGTGCATTTTTTCTCAAGATAAAAGTTGTGACAAGCAAAAAAGGTCATTATCACTCTTTTTCTTCTATTTAAAAATCCCCACGAGTAAAAAAATAAAAACAGCCTTATCTTCCAGGGGGTGCACTGCATGCACCCCCTGATTTTTTCCAAGGGTACAGCTGCACTCCTGCACCCCCCCCCCCACTTCCTACAGGCCTGTCCTTCTAATCATCAGATATCGTAATGATCAAACCTGCCATGTGCAAAGCTCTTGGTATAATAATAAAATTTAACATTTTCAAAATCTTAAGGGTTTTCACAGATCCTCTGATGCTGTTCTGCATGATAACCCCTGGGTTCTGTGGAACCCATTTTAGCAAACAATGCCTTGGACCAGCGGCTTCTATCCCCCCTTGAAGCCGGGCTCAATTCCCCCCCCCCCCAATTACAAATTCCCCCAAATTACAAATTCCCTCTGATAATTTGCTCCCTTGTAGACTTTTGTACTATTTTCAGCTTTTTATCCTTTGTATTAGGCATAGCTATCATGTACCAGTGATTACGACCAGTAGCGTCATTTCACCCTTTTATTGGGGGCAAGATAATGTTTTGGCTAATTTTTTGCAAATTTTGGCAAATCTTAGGCATTTTTTGCAAATTTTTGGCAAAATTTTGAAAAATGTTGGGCATTTTTGGCAAATTTTAGGGCCAATGTTGGCAAATTAGCAAGTTTTTGATATTTTTTGCAATTTGTTTGCAATTTTTGCAATTTTTTGCGCATTAATACATTATAAATTAATTTGTTCATTTCCTTTGGGGGCCACGGCCCCCTCCCCAAAATGACGCCACTGATTACGTCACGATCAGTGTTATTTTGATTCAATATCAGTGTCAGTTCAGTTAAGATAAGTATCATCATTTAGCTTATTAATAGTTTATATAACGGTGTTGAAAGCAAAATATTTCCTTCCCCCATCTTTTTTCCGGGCGCACACTGAGCCCGCCTTAAATAGGGATAGAAGCCCCTGCCTTGGACCATTTCCAAAATCCTTTTATAAATGAAGTACAGTGCCTTTTAAATTATCAGTTAACACAGCACTTTGACAATAAAGCACTGGACATTATAGTGAAGTGCAACACAAACTATATTACACTGTAACGTCCACAAATACCGGTACATATCAAGGCACACCAGAGAGAAACTCATATAGTTGGGTAACTAAAGTGATAGGCTGACACTGTAAAAAGTTAAATATCTTGGAATCGTGTGTGTCTGTGTCTATGACTAGTCACTTGTTAGAAAAATTCACAAAATTTCCTTAAGTAAAATGTTTTGCAGCCCTACTTCCTTTGATTCTGATTAACAAGAAACACAACCACCAATTTTCACACACTGGATGATGCACAAGTTTAAAACTTTTGCTACGTTTGGAGACTTTGGACGGTTTGGTTTAACAATCAAAGCCTACAGATGGGGCGTTATGGATGGAAACACTGACTTTTAACCCCTTAACTGGGGATCCTGGATATATCCGTCCAGTTTACATTGAGTTACAGTTAAATACACGGTTAAGGGGTTAAAATTTGCATAAAATCGTTTTTTAGATTGGGAATGAATCTTAGGAGCCCAAGAACACCTCTGGCTCTCCTCATGTGCTGTGCTAAGTATTGCGATGTATTCATACTTCTATGGATGATTACCGGTACCCCCAAGTCTCTTTCTTTTTCTGTTCTGGTTAGAACCTTCCCCCCCTAAGCATATTCATTACCATTATTAGATTTCCCAACATGCATTACAGAACATTTGTTAATATTAAAAAGCATAGGCCAGTCCACATACCAGTGATACAATTTCCTCAGATCCTCCTGTAAAATTTTAGCATCATCATCAGAGTTGATATTTCTGCACATCTTTGTATCACCTGCAAAATTTCAAAGTTTGCAGCAGCAGCTTATCGTTACCTGCAGTGTACACGCAAAACTACGTGCAGGACGTTTTCTGCATGTGAGAAGGATTCTTCTTGCAGAATCAATGTGTTTGTCTTTTTTGTCCATTGAGCGTCGAAGGTAATGTGCAATTGCCAATTACTTGGCCATGTAGACCGAAATTCAAGTCAGCAGATGATGAGAGCAAAAAGCCGGACATTTTTTCATTTCATGCCAATGCCTGCCGGATGGAGGACGTCTAGAAATCCTACCCATACCACATTCAACAGTCACATATGCTAATTCAATTATTAATTTAAAATATTTATTTTGATCAAGTGATGGATCAATTGCACCAAATGAGACTCAAACCGCTCAACATGTTACCAAAGCACATGTATATTCTTCTTCTTCTTTAGGTGCTGTGTATTTCTACGTTAGCGACCATGAATTTCCACTTTTTTCTATCTTGACATCCTCTTATTAATTCGATGTTATTCATTATTCCCTCAATTCCTTCTCGTAGGCAGTCTACATATGTGTTTCTCTGCCTTCCTCTGGCTCTTTTTCCCTCCACTTTTCCAGTTATTGCCAAATGCTCCAGTCCTTCCTTCTTCATTACATGTCCGAAGAAGGAAAGCTGCCTCTTTTTGATGGTTGTCATCAGACTTCTTTCTATTCCAATTTCATTCAAAATCTCTTCATTGGTTTTCTTTTCCGTCCATGAAATCTTCAGCATCCTTCTCAGAAACCACATTTCTGTGGCTTCCAATTTCTTCTCCATGGCCTTGGATATAGTCCATGTCTCTGCTCCATACAAGAGTACTGACCAAATATAGCATTTGAGCACTCTTAATCGTGTCTCGTAAGAGATGTGCCTATTTGTAAGTATTGTTTTAAGTTCCCAGAATGCTGCCTTGGCCAATCCTATTCTTGATGCTACGTTTTTCTCACATTTCCCATCGCTGGTTATCATACTGCCTAAGTATTTGAAGTGTGTCACTTGTTTGATTTCATTGCCGTTTAGTCTTATTTTGCATGTGGGTATTACCCGGTACTTTGTTCTTGGTAATCACCATGCAGAAGGTCTTTTTTATATTGATCTTTAAACCTTTCCTTTCGCCTTCTATTGCTAATTTATTTATAAGTTCCTGCAATTTCTCCTTTGACTCAGCTATTAGAGTTGCATCATCTGCAAATCTAAGATTATTTACGTTTCTTCCTCCAATTTTGACACCTTCTAGATCTTCAATTGCTGTTATAACTTCCTCTCCATATAAGTTGAAAAAGTCTGGCGACATTCCACATCCCTGCCTTGCCCCTTTCCGTATCTTTATCCATTTTCCTAAAGTTCCGTTAATCCTGATTGCAGCTTCCTGTTTCCAATACAAATCTTGTAGCAGTCTTAAGTCCTTCCCATCAATTCCTGAATTCTCCAAGACTGTAAAAAGAGTTTCATGCACCACGCATGTATATAAACGTCTTCAATTCCAAGTAAATATCAAACATAGGATTATGTGATTTTGGTGTTTGTCTTGAAGTCTTAATATACAAGCATACATTTCAAAATAAACTAACAGAATAACTACATTCACCAAGACCTAAATCAAACCAACAAAATACATAAAAATTCTCAATACAGGCGGCTAACCAATTATGATATCAATCAATTGCAATTTGCCATCTTTATGACACTCCGAGTGCCACTAGAAAAACAATTGTTAAGATTTGTGTCATTATGGATTGGGTGCGAGTTCACTGATGATTTTCAAACTAGCTCTTCTTTTTGGAAATGGTCTTGGCTGGTTTAGAACTATTCAGCCGTGTCTGGAGATCTTGAATACGAATGTCTTTCAACTGCAGCAGCTGCTCAAGGCGATGAATCTTAGCCTCCAGTATCTGCAGTAAATAGTTAACAACAGATTGTTTGATTTAATCTGTTAAAATTACTGGAATGTTTCAACCACAGACAAAAAGCAATACCATGAAGCAAATTAGACTGCACACCAAATAATACTGAGCTGATTCACTCCACTAAAGCTTCATATCATCCCAACACAGCTCCTGGTAAAACCACTTGCAAGTCAGTAATAGCAAATAGTGAAGCATTTTAAATACAGATTCAAAGTTGTAATAAACAATGCATCAATTTACCATGGATTAACTTTTTAAGAGACTCTTCAAGAATAATCTACCAGTATAGAAATTAGACCACAATGTTTTAATTTCTGGATATTTACAAATGAGAAATATGCTTGTAAGGACATTCAAGAAACTGAAAGAATTATCTTTTATGAATTATACTTTAACTAGTCATTTTTAGAAAACATTCATAGCAAACATTTTTCTAACAAACCAGTAAAATTTAAATTTACATTTCTTCGTGTGAGAATGCATAAATACTGATAAATCCAATCAAAAACCTTTTTCACACTTCTTTTTGCTCTCATATAATCTAAATCATAGTGATTGGCATAAACCTGACGTTTAATAATGAAATCGTTTGACTCCTTAGAATCATTACAGAGCTAATTATCTAAGTTGCTGTTCAAGTCTGGATTTCAAAATTTCTATACAGTTGTTCGGCTGTTCAGTACACTTCACCTCTATTATTCCATCTTTGGCTTTCAGCTGCTCATCTTTCTCTTGAAGAATCTTCCCCAGTTGACCATCACCTGGAAATGATGTTGGAACACTGTCAACTGATTTGTGCGACATCGTTGTTACAACAGGAAAGCTATTTTCGCTTTCACTTGTCTTTGCCACTGTAGTCTTCATTCTGAAATTCTCAAAAAGCTTAATATCTCATCACATTTTTATGATGCATAGCCTTAAATTTATTAACCAGTCCAGTGGTATTGCCTGAAACAGAGGCAGTTCCAAGAATTCTTGGTGACGGATGCAATGAGTTGTTAGGAAGTTAGTGGAGGGGATAAAATGAAATCCCGAAAAAGGCTGACAAGCAAAAAAGGTAATTAACAGTGTTTTGCCCAGCATATGTAAATAAAACTTGCCAAAAAAAGTTGGCAAGCAAAAAAAGGTCATTGCCTCTGTTTTGCACACAGATACCCGGCAGTAGCGACTCAGACTGGTAAAAATCAAAAAACCTCGGTGGGGGGTGCATCCCCACTCATCCCCAATGTAAAACCGTCCCTGCCTGAAATTTTATATGAATGACTAAAGTCCAAACTAGTTTTGAAATCTGACTTTAGTATGGTGCCGAAATTCGTAAATGGGCCTCATCCAAATTTCTGGGAAGCTGATTGAGCATTTAGAGGACAAAGCCACTCTACCCGTACCTGGCACAGTCAGTGAACCCACCTGCTTTTGAAATAGTTCATACTTGCAAGTCAAATGCTGATTTGATAGGTTTTCTTGTAGGATTACCTGTCCACAGGACATAGGATCAGATTAACTATTCTTTGACAAAATTAGAAAATACAGTATTTCAAAGTGTAAGCCTTGGGAACCATAAGAACTTAACCAAGTAAATATTTGCTCTACTACAGTACAGACATAGACAGACAAAAAAATTATTGCATTAGAAAACAAAAACTCATAGCCAATCTAGAATAAAAACTGACTGTTGTAAATGCGGAATGGGCTGGTTGGAGGAAGCTTTTCTAATATGTACCGGTAAATCGTGTGATAAAACCCTGTCTTCTGCTATAACAAATAGAATTAAGCCAAGTATAAAAATTAGCTTATAGCCAAATTAATTAGATTATTACATGCAGTCAAATCTGGTTAATATTAGTGCTGTTCAACAATTTATTTATTTAATCGCGATTAATCGTGCGATTAAAATTATTAATCGCCGTGCGATTAATCGCATTTCTTTAACAATGTTATTCTTGTCCTGAAGTAGTAATTAACCCTTTAACAGGGGAATAAAATTTTACAAACCCTCCCCAGTCTGGGTAATTAATTTTGGGTAAAGGCGTTTATATGAAAATGTAAACATATAAATTTTAAATTTACTATATTTCAGGCTATATAGAAGCTAGAAAAATGAGGTTTGCGCCGTTGTTTAGCATTTTTATTGTTCTTTCTAACGATCCGTGCCAAAAAGAAAATTTTGGGGTGGGGTCCACCCTACAGCCTAAAAAATAGCCCCTCCCAAGGTTTTTAAAAATTTTGTTCAAAGCTCAATAGCAAAACGTTTTCAGCGGCGACCCCTAATGTGAAGCAAAGTTCTAGGCGGATATAATTGGAACAGAATAGTTCAAAAATTTTGAAGATCGGACCAAATTTGGGGTAGTTATCGCTTTTTCAAACCCCAGAACTCATTGCTCGGAGAAATGAACGTTTTGCGAAAATTTTTCAATCTGAAAAAGCGAACATCTCAGTATATTTCAGGCTATATAGAAGCTAAAAAGATGAGGTTTGCACCGTTGTTTAGCATTTTATTGTTCTTTCTAACCATCCGTGCCCAAAAAAATTTTTGGGGTAGGGTCCACTCTACAGCCTAAAATCGGACCCCAAAAAAATTTTTTTCAAAGCTCAATAGCAAAAATTTTCAGCGGTGACCCTCTAGTGTGAGCGACAAAGTTATAGAAAAGTGTAATAGGAACAGAATAGTTCAAAAATTTTGAAGATCGGACCAAATTTGGGGTAGTTATCGCTTTTCAAACCCTATAAATGTCTCTTTTCAAAGCCAATAATCCGACTCTCGGTCGAATAAGGCCTGTTTTCCTTGCTTAGGTGGCAACACTAGCTAAAATCGAGCTACCATCTATCGAATGGATAGATACTAAAGAGATATATAGCATTGGACGTGTCTCAGACGTTGTGCCCAAATAACGCAAAACGCTGCGAAACTACCACGGCGTCTGAGCGAAGCCCAAATAGTGACGGCGGTGGGCGACGCCGGATTAACGTGCGCCCACTTGAGAGGTTAAATTGAAATAAACAATGCACCAGTTGCAGAACAGACTTTCAGAATTTCAACTAGTGACCACGCATAGGGGGCCTAACATTATATAGCACATGCATCATCCATTTCAGTCAACTACAAAAACTCGTGACATTGTCACTTTCAAGCTCAGTTTTTTAAAGTTTCTTTAGAGAAATATGAAGCGATTAATTATGATGCGATTAATTTTTTAATCGTGATTAAACATATATACATATATACATATATATACATATATACCGTAATTAATTTTTTATTTGTGATTAAAAAATTAATCGCGATTAACAGATTAATGCATTAAGCGCACGTTAATCGCGATTAAAGGACAGCACTAGTTAATATCATACTAAAATCTATACACCTGATAGTAATAAGTTAGCATAACCATTACCAGAAGAAGAATATAGGCTGGTGGCAGTGGTGGTGGTAAAGTGTGGGTTGGGAGCACCTGGGACAAAAGAGGGATTGGACCCCAAAACCTAAAGAATTATTTATAGAATTATTTAAAATTTTCAGCTACATAATGAAAATAGTTAAAACATAAATATGCCTTCAATTAAAATGATTTTTGAGATATCTCAAAATCAAAACTCAAAACTGAAAAATCAAACTATCTAAAATATAAAAATTTTTAAAAATAATTACAAAATAAATGTTTGGAAGCAAACATATTTCTAAAATATTTAAATATCTTTTCAAACAAGACATATTATCCAGGTATTGAAGTGTACAAGTGAAAGCCAATTCTAATGATCAAGACATAAAAATATTTTTAACAAGTGAATATTTGAAATCGGTTTTACAAATAACTGCATTTTTAAGTTTAAGCATAAATTATTCCAGAAATTTTGAGCAAATTAATAAAATGCTTGAAAATAATTAACACAACCTTTAAGTGGACTAACCTTGACCAACCTCTGGTTGGTTGGACTTTGCTCTTTGCATAGGTGATTGTTCAATTTTCTTTCGCAAAAGAAGTAGAAACTGGTTGATCGCAGATGGCTGGCAGTTAACTATGTTCTTCACCACGTCATCATTCACTTCAAAACCCAATTTTCTGAAGACTTTTCTTAAAATGAAGAAAAATCACACAGTTTGCAGTCTTCAAATCATGTATGATTTTTCTATAAATTACCATTGCATTTATAAGGCATCGCAAATTAAATGGTTAGCATATCACTTTAGTTGCATCTGTAAGCCAAACCCTTCGAAATCCATTTTGCAGTATATTGTGTGTTTCTTGGATAATGTGCCATGTCAACTGCTGAAACAGGTTGGGAAGTACTGGCCTGTTATTAAAACATTCCAATCTGAAGGATGATATCCTGACTGTCATTCAGGATTGACATTTCGAGCAGAGGCTGAATGATCAGTCTGTCCAATTAAGTTGTGAAGTATGGTCAATCCTCGTTATCTCGACCCTGGTTTTCTCAGGAATCTCACCTCTCGCCAATGAAAGGCCCAGAACAGATTTTCTCACATGCAATTTACTGCATTAAGTCACCCCAACCCCTTTGTCGCCTTTGCCAAGCCTAAAATGAGACAAATTTGTTTCCACCCATGCAATCTACCCTGCTGGATTGCCAATGGGAATGAATAAATGGAGGAAGTCTGTTCATACCATGACCTACGCCAGTGTTGTTTGGTGTTGGCAGTTGTCAGAAAGTCAATTGCCTAACTACTATACAGTATTATATGTTGCTGCATGTTAGAGAGAAAGTGCAATACAAGGGGAGGGTGAGGGAGAGAAGGAGAGGTACCATCTGTGCAATTGATTAGTACAGGTAGTTGTATAGTTGTCTGTTATAATGGGGTCACACATCAAAGAGAAAGGGCAAAAGCAGAGAGAGAGAGAGAGAGAGAGAGAGAGAGAGAGAGAGAGAGAGAGAGAGAGAGAGAAGAGAGAAAGAGACAAAGGGAGAGAGAGGAACTTCATTCAATCAATGTGAAGAATGCCTACAATGAGGGTTCCCCTATTTCCAATCTTCATTTCATCACCTTATCTCCTGGGGAAGGGCACTGTGTTGCCTCAGGCCAGGGAAGATGGCATGACTGCCACAGCATATCTGAGACATTGACCCTAGATAGGCTCTGTACATCATCTTCTTAGGTGTTAATGACTGATGCAGACATTTTCCAAACCTTACTGTTAGCTGATGACAGAAATGAGGAGACAGATGACCAAGCCATTGATACTCTCTCTAATGTGTTACTTTGAATAATCCATGGACTACTAGATTTAGCTGGACGGCCAACTGAAAAAGGTGCCTTACATCAGGGGGCTGGATAAATGCAGCCTCCTGTGCATTTGCATGTAATTTTGGGCATTTTCAACTTGCAATTGCTCGGATTCTGTGAAAGCTAAAATGATGAGGTATACACCAGTGTTTTGCATTTTTATCCCTCTTTCAAACCATCCGTGCAAAATTTAATAACAATTGGGATAAGGGTCCACAATCTGGCCTGAAACAGAACCTCCCTCGAAAAAAACATTTTTTCTGTTCCAAGCTGTGTTGCTAAAATTTTGGAGTGGCAACCTAACTTTCGTGAACAGCAAAGTTCTAGGGGAATGTAATTGGAACAAAATAAATCAAACATTTTGAAAATTGGACAATATTTGGTCGAGATATATGCTTCCTACCCCGAGCACTCTCCTTCCGATAAATTGTCGTTTCGATCAGTTTAGAACGATGCTTGTATTTCTTTTATAATTTGCTATATCTCGACCAAATATTGTTCAATTTTCAAAATGTTTGATTTATTGTTCCAATTACATTCCCTACAACTTTGCTGTTGTTGACCCAAAATTTTAGCAACACAGCAGAGGGAGGTTCTGTTTCAGGCCAGATTGTGGACCCTTATCCCAATTGTTATTAAATTTTGCACGGATGGTTTGAAAGAGGGATAAAAATGCAAAACATTGGTGTATACCTCATCATTTTAGCTTTTACAGAATCCGAGCAATTGCAAGTTGAAAATGTCCAAAATTACATGCAAATGCACAGGAGGCTGCATTTATCCAGCCCCCTGATGTAAGGCACCTTTTTCAGTTGGCCGTCCAGCTAAATCTAGTAGTCCATGAATAATCAGACTTGGCCATCCCAGACAACATGCAGCCGCTGTCAGATGTTAAACACAGGGTGGAATCCATGCAGTTTAACATCTCAAAGACAGGCTACTATTCAGGAGTACTTTCCTAGGCCTACTCCATAGGCCTACATGCCTTTTGAACAATTGTTGTAACAATGCTCGTCTGAACTGTGCATGTGCTTATGCCTGCAAAATTTTCACAAACTATTCCAATGCATGATTGTATTATAATGTCAAATACATTTCTTTGAGTTATTTCATCACTGCAAAATTTTAAGATTCCACCACAGGGAATATAAGATGGCATTTTAGGGGTAAGATCAATACCTGCATGTACCGGTAAATTAAACATCATAAATTTGACTCGTTAATCCCCAGATTTTACCTCACTTTCGTGGGTGATGCAAAATTTTATCAAAAACTTCCTAGCAGTGTGATGCATAGAAAAGTGGGGGGATATATGTGATGTATATGCCAAACAGTACCTGTTGAGAATCTGCCAGTTAACTAACTTCTTGTTGACTGCCAGAGCAGAAGAATAATTGTGCATTTCAACAACACTCGGAACAAAGTGCTTGACGACTTCCGCAACCAATACTGTTTCAAATAACAGCACAGCTTTTTCATATATATATATGTGTGTGTGTGTGTGTGTGTGTGTGTGTGTGTGTGTGTGTGTGTGTGTGTGTGTATATATATATATATATATATATATATATATATATATATAATTATATACAGTGTTGTATGAAGTACTCAGTTTGAGTACTCAAGTAAAAGTAAAAGTATTATGTCATTTATTTACTTAAGTAAAAGTAAGAAGTACCTATGAAAATAGTTACTCAAGTAAAAGTAAAAAAGTACTCCCCAAAAAGTTACTTTTTAAGTAAAAAGTAAAAAGTACCACGATAGACGGAATCATCAACAGCTCCACATTATCATGTTAAATCACATTTTTATTATGGCCTAATCTTTTAATCAACATGCAGTAGCCTCAACAGTCAACACGTACATATATCAGGGCTGAAAAATATGGTTTTAAAACCTAGGTCTTTTAGGGTTTGAAAAAAACAACTGAAAAGTCAAAATTTAGGCTTTTAGGGTTTCGTTCTATAAAAAGAAAAATGAAAACTCATATTTAATGTCCTTAAAGTTTTTTACTCTCTGCAGACAGAGAAACATACGTGTGGCACGAATTTCGAGAAAGGTTTATACTTTATGGGCTTTGACATGTGAGAAGAGTATAGCAAATGGTTAACCTAAAAATCTAAATTTTATCTTTATAAACCTAGGTTTTTTCCAGCCTTGACATATAGGCCCTATACACCATTAACTTCTACATTAGCAGCGTCAAAAGTAGCCAGAGCTTGTTCATTCTAACAACCTTGCTTTGGGACTAAGTAAGTACGGGAAGCTGGGAATAATTAAACACCATGTTTGAACAGCAACACAAGTAAATGCAACGAAAGTTGGCGATGAGAAATTTTACTTGTAACGAGACGTGAAAGACATAATGTAACGAAGTAAAAGTACTAATATTTGAATAAAAACTTACTTCGTTACCAGTAAAAAGTACTCTGCAAATTGTGTACTTCGTTACAGTGTGAAGTACTCAGAATTGTACTTAAGTATTGTAACGCGTTACTTCTACTTCATTACCTCACAACACTGATTATATATGATTAGTCGCATAGATAGTCACAACATAGATATGATAAATATATATGATATATATGATATGACATTGATTTGATTGATTTGATTGATTGTTGCTATATATATATATATATATATATATATATATATATATATATATATATATATATATATATATATATATATATATATATAGCAGCACTGCAATCAAACATCAAAAACCTATTATTTTGCTATTTAATCAATCGCTTACAGCATTAGTTTACAAATGTCAGTCTGCATAGTTAACCATTGTTGTAAAAGGTGCTGAACATGTCTTTATAAATCTTGACTGTAAAATGAAAATTGTAAATACCATGCCAAAACTGAAAGCAGAAGACATCATTAAACATACCAAAGAAGATAAGTGCATTAAATAACTTGCATTCAGTTGTATGCTTGGCAGAAGTGAATCATGTGGATTTTGGTTAAGAGTTAGAACAAAGGATATTGGTTTTCATGAGGAAATACTGTAGGAAGATATCATAGCAAACATGGGATGGGGTAGTCTGCAGTAACAGTATTAGAGGATTCAGAAACCTATCGGAACATATTATTCAGATGAAGTCAAATCTTTTAATTTACCTTGCAGGTGAGTGATGACAGAAATCAAGACATCGATTTTTGGTATGATGGAAGACAACAGACACAGTGTGAATCAGATGAAAACTGAGTGGATGAAGCAAATTAGACAGAAAGTGAGATAGTGATTTAGTCAACTGGCATGAAGCTTCTCCACAGAGCTGAGTTATTCTGCATTATAGACACAAGCAAGCAAAAAAAGATAAAGAATGATGCAAAAAAGCCAAACATGCACTAAGCCCAAGGCTATTGCTGATGAACATAATGAAGATTACGATCAATACGATGACAACAGCGGTGATAGTGACAAAACGAAGAACCGAGAAATTTTTTAGCTATTAATTGAAAGTAACTTTTATCATAAATAAAACATGTGGACCTCAATGAAGAAATTCATAGCAAATGACCACCAGTAATAATCTTTTGATTATCAAAAATCTGTAACCCAAAAATTCATCACTCAAAAAATAATCAAATAGCCAAAATCGGTCAAACTAAGCAGGAAATTATCAATCAATTGAATCAGCACCTATGAAAATCAAATGTATCCATTATTACGTTATGCAGTTTACAAAGAAGTTGAGTTTTATGACTGATGGGTTTTTTGTTCAAATCTCATCCAAACCACCATGAAACTGTAGAAACAATCACAACACATGCAACATCTGGCTGATAATACGAACACAGGATTGAAACCCCTCAACGCGGATGCGTCAATACATTTACGATAAAGCGTTATATAAATTGCATTCTTATAACACAAAATATAGACCGGAACATAATAAAACAACTGACCGCCGTCAGAAAAGTCCCTCTTGAGGTCTCGTTTTGGTCTGGACAGAGGAACCTGATCGATCCAAGAGTAAAGATCCTCCAAGATATTCGCTTCTATTTCAGGATCAGCCATAATTTTGCATCAGGTCATCGGATATATTTTCCGAACATCAATACAACAACCATTTCGCGGCCTTCAAACGGTAAAACCACACGCTCTCAATAGTCCTTTCAAATTAAAATTAATCAATTAACTAATTAAATCCTCGAAAAGTTTGTAATTCTAATCAATGAAATAGATCGTTGTTCTCAATTCAATGATGAAGCCCCGTTTGTTCCGCCATTTTGCTGCGTCGTTAGAAACGAATACGAGTCGTAAGTAAGTAAAGTAAAGTAAAGTAAAATCTCGTGGATTTCTATAGCGCCTTGAGGAGCAGCACAACAGTAGCTGCTTATTCTTAGGCGCTCAGCCTTTCTTAAAATAGCTATGGGGAAGGTATATGATCAGCCAGGCAATAATCAACATCCAAAAGGGCAGTGAGGCTAGGTTGTTACAGCTATGGAGGGAATGATTTTAGGAAAAGTAAAGTAAAGTAAAATCTCGTGGATTTCTATAGCGCCTTGGAAATCAGCACAACAGTAGCTGCTTATTCTTAGGCGCTCAGCCTCTCTTAAAATAGCTATGGGGAAGGTATATTATCAGCCAGGCAATAGTCAACATCCAAAGGGCAGTGAGGTTAGGTTGTTACAGCTATGGAGGATATGATTTTAGAAAAAGGAATGATTTGAGCTTAGACCTGAAGACTTGAGGAGATAATGCGGAAATTATAGGAAATGAGGAATCAGATTTTATAGTTTTAAAGTGTCCAAGCGTGCGAAGGGAAGCTGGGATCGAGTTCCAAAGTTCAGGTGCAGCGTATGAGAAGGCATGGTTGCAAATTTTCAGGGATGACTGATTCAGCGGACGTGACAGATCTAAGGTAGACAGGTTTTGATGACTGAAGTGAGCTATATGTAAGTGTCATTATCTTATATTGGATATCTGGAGTTTGCACAATGATACAGCTATGACAGGCTGACAGCCATGAGACCTAGTAGTCACACTCAGAAATGAACTCTCTACGCATTTCACGTAACCGGAAGTTGATGACGTCATGGCTTATTTAACTAACAAAATAACAAATTAACGTGTATCCATTGAGTTGCTAATGCAATAGGCCAATAGCATCTATTACACGTTGCAACTGGAGTTTGCAACAATGAAACTTGGTAAAAACACTCAGGAATGAACTCTCTACCCATCCCAGGTAACCAGAAGTTGATGACGTCATGACTTATTTCATTAACAAAGTAACAAATTAACGTGTAGCCATTCAGTTGTTAACACCATAGCATCCATTATATGATGCAAATGGAGTTTGCACAATGATACAGCTAATAATACATGCATCTTGGTTGTACGGTGGATTATCGCTTTGCGTAGCGCAATACGCTTTCTCCGTGCCGAACAGTTCAGAAGGATCGTTTCGTCTACGCATATGATCGTCACAAGAACCGTTCAGACCGATGGAAACTTCCACCAATCTTCTATACTAACGACCGGTCACCCTGCAGAGCCGCAACGTCATCGTGGCTGCACCCGGCATCGCCCAGTCGTCCTGCATAAAACCGCAGGCCGCTGGAATCCTGGTGCTCTGGGCATAAGAAAGTGCCGAGGGCATTGTGCAAGCCCCACGGCACGATAATATATCAAAAACTTGCTAGAAAGCCTGACTCAAAAAAAAAAATCCGATACTTGCAACCTGGGACTATGGAGTCAAGTCGGATAAGCCTAAGGGAAATTTCACTACAACGAACTTATTTGCAAATACACTGTACTGGTGAAAAGTGTGCGTGGCAAAATCTGGACTCTACAGCATGCACGGGCACATCCATTTATTAGCACTAACAAACTAAACAAATCTTATCTGGATTCACAGGCGCTCTGTCATCATCGAATCGATGGACTGCTTATTATTATTATTATTATTATTATTATTATTATTATTATTATTATTATTATTATTATTATTATTATTATTATTATTATTATTATTATTATTATTAAAATTATTATTATTAATACATGCTATGGTGTTATCAACTCAATTAATGTTGGTTGACTTCAATTCAATCAGTTCGTTCGCAGGATAGGTCTCGAAGGTCGCCAAATATAAAACCGACTGGTTTACTACGTGCGCCTATACAGGAGACGCTGGAACATAAGAAATAACTTAGGAGGACCGTCAGTAGGCTAAGCCTCGGCGGTTACGACCTGTCGCTTCAAAAACGACAGTTGAGCGCTGGACTCAACCCAACCCAACCCATGGGTTAACCCAACCCATGGACAATTCTGAGTCAGTGTTTATTCTAGGCCTTCTTAGGGGGAATTTCCCCCCAAAGTTTGAAAATTCCCTCCCAAATTTTTTAGATGTTGGCTGGGGAATGGAAATTCCCCCAACGTGTGGATTGTGGAAACTCAAACCTTGCCCCCCAAACATTTCAAAATCCCCCCAATGTCAAGGGGGCTAGAATAAACACTGATTCTGAGTAGTAATCTTCACCGTCTTTGCCCGTGGCAGATTTTTTATAAAACACTGGACCGTTAGGTCCGTTATTCACTTACAGTCTTACAGTGGCGGTTCCAGGAATTCTTGGTGGGGGATGAAAATTTTTTGGTGGAATTTGGTGGGAGGATGCAAAGTGAAGAAGAAAAACAAGATAAAAAGAGATAAAAGGTCATTGTTAGTAGTGTTTTGCTCACTAAATGTTAAAAGACCTTGCCAAAAAGGCCGACAAGCAAGAAAAAGAAGGTCAGTTGCAGTATTTTTCACTAATTTTTTTAAACTTGCCGGAAAATAGGTTGACAAGCAAAAAAGGTCATCCGGAACCCCGGTGGGGGGGGTGCATCCCCAGTCATCAGCATGGTGGAACCGCCACTGCAGTCTTACAACTCTTACATGCTGGGGAAATGATTATACCAGCATATGCAAACAGTAATTTACTTACGTACACGATAATACAATGTATTATTTTAATTTATATACCCCCAACTACTCGCCGGTTTTGGACGAATCTCACGAACGGTACCAATCCGAATAAGAGCCTACGTCAATGAAATAGATTCAAATATTAAGACCGAACTATCGTATGCCTATCTTTGAATAAGATATTGATCCAATCTTCTGGTAAGGATTAGAGACAATAAGCCTGAATCAACGTTAAACTGTAAATAACAACACACTGGAGAGTTTAATCAAAAAAACCTTAGAATTTTTAGATAGTCTATAAAAGAACATGGTGTACTTTTAACATAAAAAATGCTTGTTGGCTTTGTGCTAAACTTTCTTACAGACTGCCGTGTTTCATTTTCTTTAGGTATTCTCTAGATCGATGCCTCATTGGATGTTAAATAGTTTTTCGCGTAACTTTTTTTGGAAGCCCGGATTGTACAAATAACTTTTTTAAGGGTTGCCATGGGGATAGCACAAATAGAGTTGCGAAAAACTCACTGAAAACAGTACGGACGAAAGAAGAAAATGTATCATATAGCTTCGTAAATTGATTGCACGAATACCAATGTAATATTTTTCTCTCATTTCCATAAGATGCAATTCCTTTTGGCGAATTTCGCCCAGAGCCGGCGGCATTCGTCCTGGTGAGGCTCGTCAGGCGAATGTCAATTTCTGGGACCCGGGTGAAGTCCCGAAGCCTCTAAATGCTTCCTAGACGGTGGCCTGTTTCCAGGCACCCGATCATTATAAGATATTTAGTGAGAAACGACCTCATTTGGCTGGACGCAGAAGCTGTAATTGCACTCCAGCGGGTCACAGGTGGCGGATAGTGGGACGTCCTTCAGATATGAAGGTTAGCTGCGAAATAAGCGGGCGAAAAGCCTGACGAATAAACAGTCGCGGACCAACAGCGGCAGACTCTAACAGGGCGTGACTGGTTGGTGGGTGGAACCATCAGGCAGATTAAATATCACAAGAGTCCAATGACAGTCTGTGACATGGCGAGTCTAGGCCGCCATCAAATAAGCCTATCCACCACTGCTCAGTGGTAGTTACCTTTATATGGATGAGATATGAGACGGAAAACTCTGATACTAAACCGGGGCTGATGGAGCTCGCTAAGTCTCTTCAGGTAAATCCGTCTAGGAGAAAGTAAACTCCAAACTAGAGAGTGACGCGTAGCATAACAGTTACTGCGAATATTCCGCGGTTTACTTTTGGGCATGTGGCTTATTTAGCATCGCTCGAAGTTAAAAATGAAAAATGAGACATCGATTAATTGGTTAAAAGTAAAAGTGATTCACTGAGTGAATATCTTTCCAAAAGTATAACGGAGTGAGTGATGTGTGGCCACACTACGAGACGGTTGCACAGTGGAGGACCGCTGCACTAAGCTGAGTGCTGATGCTGCCGTCTATCTTTTGCACATGGACTTAGACTTTAATTATATTACTATTAAACAATCGAAAATATGACGTTATAATTTAGAAGTAAAAATGCAGTAGTATCTTATTATATAATTTCCGTCGTCTGTCAGTCACGCTACACGGTATGTGTTGGAGGACGTCGTTGCCATTGACAACCAAACTTTATAATCGATGGAGCGTTTGACGAAGCGTCTTCACTGCAGCTTGACGAATCGTCCGGATTGGCTGCAACGTTGTACGGCACCACTGGGGGCGCAGTACCCCGTGTAGCGCCGTAGTCCCTACCTGGGACGCAGTCCTCCGTGTTGTGCCGTAGCCTGTAGACTCTACGGAAAGGGGGCGCAGCCTCCCGTCGTAAACCAAGCCCAATCGCCCAATCCGACGTGGGGCCGTAGGCCCTACTGGGGCGCAGCCTCCCGTCAGAGACCAAACCCAAGCCCCAATGGGAGGCCGTAAGCCTCACTGAGGGTCGCAGCCCCACGTGTGGAGCCGCAGGTCCCACTGGGGGGCGCAGTCCCCATGTGAGTCCGTAGGCCTTACTGGGGCGCAGCCTCCGGTGGGAGACCTAGCCCAGCCCCGTGGGGCTGTATGCTCCACTAGAGGCACAGTCCCCGGGGAGAAAAGTCTCAGCCCTCCGTGGAAGCCCTCCTTTTGCCATGGGTCCGTAAGCCCAAAAGTAGCCGTATGTCCAAAAGGGGCCGTAGGTAACACTGGAGGGAGCATCCCCCGTGGTAGACCAAATCCCATTGGAACCGTAGGCCCAAACCGCAGTCGTAGATTCCGTTATGGTGTGTATAGTGTGCAGCCCCCTGTGGTGGGGGGAGACCATCCAGTGAGGACATAGGAAAAAATTGTTAATGATGATCTACGCATTCATATTACATTTTCAGATTTAAAAGATTGTTATATGCAATAATATGAACTTTTGCAATAGATCGGGGAAGGAGATAGCCACTCTCCCCGTCATTTTTGACGGGTTAACAGCTAGTGTTACTTTAAGTGTTTATGCTAACGTATGCTAAGGGCTTACGGCAGGACGATGAGGGGACGGAAAGACTGGTGCGGGGATGGAGAAGGAAGGGGACATATGGTGCGGGGATGCGAAGAAGCAATGCGGGGATGGAATGGGCACGAGAAGAAATGTTTGGGTGCGAGGTGGGGATGGGGTAGTTCCCGTGTCACTCTCTACGCCTAACTTAATCCATGCATTCGGGAAGACAACGGGAAAGCACTCCAATTATATTCCCAAGTAATTTCCAATGGCAAGTCATATAGGCTAAATGTTAGCAATAAAGACATTAACGGAGCCGCACCCACAGTGGACAGAGTCGCATCTGGTAGTGGAAGAGGCGAGGCTTCCAATGTCGTAATCAACTTCAAGAGTAATCCTTGTAAACGACGACGACATAAACAGCACAAGAGCATTGGGACATACTATACTACTATCCGTACTATCCCGTGGCTAGGGAAATTGGCAAACGTAATATTAGAGGCGAAAGGCTTGAACTTTGGAATTCTGGGCCTGTCAGGTCAGATGGAGAAGACTGGAGATTTTATGAGTGAGGAATTGAGTTATCCACACATGTGGAAAAAGTGGACGAAATGCGGTGGCTATACCTCTCAACAAAGACTTTGCTAAGAGTGCAACAAATGTGGAGCTAATCGAGGATTGGCTACTAGCAGTGGAAATCGCAGCATCACCATTTGGTATGGTTGTGATACAGGCATGAATGCCGACATCAGCACACGAAGATGAACAAGTAGAGTTAATGTATGAAAAGATTGGACTGCTTTTAGAATAAGATTCTTCGTCCATGCGTTGTTCTGTTCTGTTCTGTTCTGGGGGTGGATCGGTGCATTCGTTTAAAAGCAGATTATTTATTCGGCAGACGGCGCTCTGGAGGGGTCTTCGAGGGATGTCGAGTCTTTGACCATCAATCATAAACGCCGGTCGCACGCGGTTGGCAGGGTGTGACAGTAAACCCCGAATGGGGAATCGAATCGAATAAGAAGAAGGGCAAGCGATGAGCAGCTCGGTCGGGAATTTCTCTGCCGCGGGCGACCGATGGAAATTATTTTCGGATTCTTCTGAAAAAACTGTCCACGTGCGCCGACTGCAGCGGTCATTCTTATTTTAATAAGAGCGTGTGTCCGACGCTTCGAAACAAACTGGAGCGATTGACAAAAATTGAAAATATTTAATGCAACAATAGCCTATATGGACCTAGCTATTTCAAATTTAGAAAATGATACCAACAAGATTTATGATTGAAGTTAGCAGTTTTTTTAAATTTTACAGAGCGATTTAGAAATTTAAGAAGAGAATTATTACTATTATTTATTTGGATAGCAAGAGCTCTAATACTCTAAACTTAAGAGGCTGCTCTAATGGCACCAATCGATGGGATTCTAGATTCATCCAGGTGGGAAACAGCGAGACAGAATATAAGAGGAGGAAATATGGATCCACCGATCCAGTGTGGTTTAAGTTAACTGTAACTGTAACTGAAATATCAGTTAACTGTAAATACAACTGAAAATGCAATGCCAATAACTGTAACTGAAAAATAAATAACTGAAATAGTTAAAATAACAGAAAAATGACAAACTTAGGAAGTCAAACGCCACACATTGAAGCCCTCTATCTTACGAAATTATTTATGTCATGTTTTGATGGACATGCGTGTGAAAATATGGACATATAAGGAGATTTTTCAATCCATTAGAGAGAAAAGAGATGCGCAGCCCCCTGTGGTGGGGGAGGGGGCAAGACCACCCAGTGAGCACATAGGAAAATATTTTAATGATAATTATAATCTACGCATTCACTTTTCATTTTCAGATTACAAAATTTGTCATATAATAGTATGAACTTTTGCAAAGAAAATCGGGAAAGGAGATAGCCACTCTCCCCGTCTTTTTTGACGGGTTAACAGCTAGTTTTCAATAAAAGTTAATATTAATAATAACTGTTGACAACGTTGGACTTAGGCGAAGAGAAATGAGTGGCTATATAGGTCTAAGTACAGTACAGCCAAGCACAGGTCATGACAGCTGCAAGAGGAATCAGGAAAAACCCGTGAAGCAAACAGGGCGAGAAATCAGGGCCGGTCGTTCAAGAAGTCGCTCAACTCAGGAGGCCGTGCCGAGACCGGGACAATCAAGGAAACATCAACGATCAACATCAGGGCCGGTCGTTCTAGGAAACGTCAACGTCGGAGAAGACGCTCAACCAAGTAGACGACAATAATCTTCTTCAGGAACCAAGAACAGCCGACCAACGCACCGCGCAACCAACGCAACCAGCGCCAGATGACCGAGCCAGAACGAAAGAAACCGAATGACGGCAAGACATCCCTCAGCCACAGGATTCAGAAACACAGAGCTCAGCGTTGTATATAGGGAAGTGCCATTTACTTATTTTGATTCTGTATTAATTTGAACTAGTTATGTAGGTTAGTTATATTGCTTTAGTTAAGTCCCCTATTTTATAGTCTTGACTTGTGTCATTACGCATGGTGTAATTAAAATTATGTCTCTAACAGTAACCACAGTAGTTAGACTTAGTTTCCTTGTTATAATATTCTCGCCCCAAACATTTCGGACTCTAGAGGGAAGACAGGACTTGGAGCAACTAGCAACCAAAATTTTCAGCGCACACGACACATTGGGGTGCAAGTAAAACTTCCAACCTCCGAGTTGCAAAGGAAGCTGGTTTGTTATTAAAAAATTAGCTAAATGATGTGAGTGAAGTCTGTTTCATATTTCTCTCAAGTTCATTTTTGTTTCTATGTGGGGTCGGAGTTTAATTCCTTCAAATAAACAATGGCTGGCTAACTGGCGGTCTGGAAAGTAGCGTGCGGGTATCTTCAGGGTCCCCGGTTGCGTAACGGTTGAGGACGTATATCTTCGGGGTTCCCGGTAAAGGGGTTATAAAGCCGCTGACGTGAGTCGCACAGTTCCAAAAAGTTTGGGGAAATCCTGGCCTATAGCCTAGTTCTTTTTAATAATTAATCTTATTTCGCAATAACGCAAGGAAGCGTATTCCGACCATTTTGATCAGAAACTTCCCTAACAATAGGGAATCTCTTGAAGAATGGCTGAAGTGCCTGGCGGTTAGGCGAATTTGCCTTATTTATAGGATTTTTAAGACGTGCAACAAATTCAAGAAATTTCAATATCTATTTCTCTCCTTTTGCCTTATCTCTGGCAAAATATAAATAGTTATACCTAATATATTTGCAATTCATTCGAATTGAATCAGAGCTTTTGTTTGGCCTTTTATTCAAAACGCAGAAAATTTTTTCAACCAACGTTCGCCAGATGGCCTAAGTTTTTTTAAATATTACATGCTATTATTAGGGTCTCGACACGTTACAAAACCGGTGAAGTGGGCCGTGGTTCCAATATGTTTGGAAACCCTGATCTAGACTTAAATTGATCCCTGTTCTTGGACGAGGTCCGCTAAGAGTCTGATGCGTACCGGTGCATCCAACCCATTTGGGCGAAGAACGAACAAATTGCACTGGGTGAAGTAAGAAGACTCCTGACAGACCCTGTCAGGGCATCAGCATATTAGGACTCCAGGGAAATCGAATTGTCCCTTACGGATGGGACAGAGCAATGGACAGAGCAATGGATGATTATACTGTGTGATAAAAGGACGTAGGCAAATCATTATACTGTATATATATATATTTGTATATATATATATATATATATATATATATATATATATATATGCTTACACACACACACACACACATATATATATAAATATATATATATATATATATATACGTGGGTGTGTGCGTGTGTGTGTGCGCGCGCAGTATGTATAGCAGGCGATATTTTATGTCCGCTGTGTACCTTGTCAAAACAAACGCTTCTCATCCATCGACACAATTTTCTGCCCCCCCCCGAATAGTGGCTGGTCTTGGTCGGTTTCATCAAATTCTGTCATTGTTGTCAGTTACCTTCAATTTCACGTCAGTCGATGCTGCAATGACGTCATTGCAAACACCAGTAACGCTTGGCGCGACGTCATCGATGTTCCAAACGCTTAAAGAGAAAGATGTTGCGTTTCATTTTGATGAGCTTAATATATTAGAGACGCTTCTGTGTCAAGACGATGAACGTCCTTGAGAACAAGTGATTAACAATGGCTCCAGTCTTAGACTATAGGTTCACGTTATAGAGACCGTTACTGTTCTTTCAAAATCAAATCTATTTCATAGTCTATGGTGGATAGGTCTGGTGATTGCAGTTGGATGGTAACCTAAAGATGATCTATCAATAGACTGGAGATGGACCACAGTCACTATGATGGCGACGAAGTCTCATTTTAAGAATCGTGGCGACTAATGCGAGACGTTGCCAGTGTTTAATCTAGACTCTTGGACTCCGGGGGGGGGACTGCCAAAGCCGGGGGGAATTCTGCTAGTGGGCTGCTGTTAATTGATGTAGTATGCCAAAATTTCCTGGGGGAGGAATTTGAAATTTCCGGGGAAAGGGCAATGTTCCCCTCCGGAAACGGCCTAGATTAAACCCTGGACGTTGCCATGTTAGATTTTCTGCAGATATAGTTTTAGTGCAAGCACAAACCGCTGAGATCGGGACAAAAGATCGGTGGTAGCCTACCGCGGAGCGACAGAAACACACGGTAATACAGCAGAAACGGCGGTAAGATCGGAAACATCTCACGGGAATGGGAAAACTGATGGTTTGTTATGAGAACAAAACATTTGATAGCCTACTTCTTTATATGACCCCCAAAAAGGAAAATGTTTCTGTATTATTATCAAAAACACAGAAATAGGAAAACTATTGTTATCAATCATAAAATGAATGTCCCCTCACCTGTCACCCTAACATTAACCCTATTTACGAAATCTTTCTTGTTTTAAATATTATTTACGTCAGTCAACAAAATTTTTATCTTTTTTGTTCGCGTCATTTTCTCTTATTACGCGCGAATAGAACTATTTAAGTACACACCGCAATAAATAAATAATTTGGGGCAGGGCCTGTTTTAACGTGCAGTGATACACAAATGTGCAGTGATAAAATGAAAATTTGCAGTGATAAAATGCAATTTTCCGTGCTTTGTGCAGTGATAAATTTTCCGTACGATCTTTTTGCTGTTTTCTGCGCGGATGTCCACACATTTTTCGAGTTTAGTGCAGTGATAATTTTTTTCTTAAAACAGGCCCTGATTTGGGGTTCAAATAAAAGACAGCTACCAAATATTTTACCCTGCGCAAAATATTGGGGGATAAGTGATACTCTACAGTAATTGTTGGTCTACAGCTTTAACTTTTTAGTAAAGAAAATTGGACCGATTTAATGGATGATTGCGATTCAAATCAAGGAGCGACCATCGACTGACGTCAAGAACATTACTAAAATAGCGCTATAGGTGTACAACGATGATCAAGATATCTCTAATGCTCCTACTACAATGCTCGCGTATTTACTATTGCGGTTACCACGATAGCGTAATATGCAAATATCCAAATCATGGTTTTTGGTCTTAACCTCGTTGTGTACACGAGGCATGGCTGCATCAGGCGTAGCTCTATAACGTTCAAATAAAATAATAATTTAGAATATAAACGATAAACACAAGCTGCTCGTTAATTTTTAACAAACTGTTTCGGAAACAATTTACTCTATTAAACATGTAAGAGCTCTAACGATTTATAAAAGTTTTTCTACGCTTACTTTCGATAAAAGACTAGCACCAACTACACTGTTGTCCCAAAACGCTTTCGTAAAGTCAACCAAAAAACGATAATTCTGTCTCAACGCAAACTCGCGCACAGCAACTGTCAAGAAAATACGATAACAGATTCATGCCCACAAAGCCAAGTTCCTCCACCTCAGTTTTTCCAGCCACACTGTAAGCAAAGACAAAGCCGAACGAAGTATATATTTAGGAGAAGGCGGGTAACCAAATGCTATAGCGCCATCTATAGTCCGATCAGATGACTCAAAGCGCTTGCGTCCAACGCTCTAACTCCTCCTCTCAATCACTGTGACCTGAAAAAGTGTTTAAAGTCGGCAGTACCATTGGAAGACAATATATATATATATATATATATATATATATATATACACATATACGTTCCGCTGTGTCCGGTTTCTTCCATCCATTCATCGGTCGGTTACTGCTTCTTCCACCCCCTCCCCGCCCCGTCGTGTCTCTTAAGATGTCAATCGTTCTCTATTGCGCAGAAGTTACGTCATTCCGAGCCACCTATCGACGTGCCGCCGCCGCCGCTGCTGCTGCTGCTGCTGCTGCTGCGGCCGCCGCCGTCGTCGCCGCCATCGCCGCTGTTCCTCCCCCCAGCTGCTCCCGCGGCGGCGCATTCAGCAGACGATCGATGGCGGATCGAAGAGCCTGTGCTGCGTCAAAGCGCATGCGCAAGATGGCGGTCATCTGATCGATGGAAAGGCAGATGAGAGATGTCCCGGTCACTCCGAACTGCTTGAATGTCTGAAATCGAGAAACACGGGAAAAAATACGTAGAGTGTGACGCGCTGGAGAGATTAATAGAAACTCGTCAAAAGTAAAATGTAAATTAAAATGACGCACTAATCGACTGTCAACTAATTAATCAACCGAATGGTAAAGAAACAGCAGCCATTTTACGACTTTCAACTGACTGCTCACTCAATCAGTCAATCAATTTGCACATCTTGCTTGTAGTATTTAAAGCATGTCAAACATCAACTTATTGTGCAATCAGATCTCAGATAGAATTCGCCTCCAGAATTTCTGAATTTGTATTCAACAACGCAAAGAATGAGACAGACACACAAACAAACACAGCAAAAACAACGAATGACCAAGGGACTGACCTCAGCATATGCACTACATCCTGGTACTTCATTGACGAACTTGACAACATCGACGACTGACCAGGTCAGCATTTTCCCAGCGCTCGCCGGCCACGTCTGCTTCTTCACGGCGCGTCTCGAGTGACCGTCGCTGAGTCGCTTCCTCTTCGGAGGAACCCTCTCCTCCGCCGCCGTCGCCAGTTTCACGTCCACTTTGACCTTGGAGGAAACGCTAAGGTCAAGCACTCTTTCCCCGTCGCTGTCTCCTCCGCCCCCGCAATCCACGTTCATCTTGCCGGTCACTCGGGGAGAGCAGGCGACGTAGAAGGGCAGCGAAGCACCCGGCGTCTTCTTCCCCACTCGGAGGTCAATGGCCCCGAATTCGTCGCACTCGTACTTCGTTCCGTTCTGGGGGTCGACGACGTACCTGGCCTGGGGACCGTAGTGGCAGGTGGACGACAGGCAGGCTGGGAGAGAGCGGGTGCGTCGCGTACAGCGAGTAGGTCTTGGGGGTCATCGCGGACGACGGTCCGCCGCCGCCCGCCGGCGTGGCTGGACGTGGCCGTCACGGTCGACGGGTTGTGTGAACGCACGAGGTCCGGCAGTTGCTGCTTCTCGTCGGCGGTGGAACTGTCGGTCCTCGTCGTCGTCGTCGTTGACTTTCGACCGTCCGATGTCCTTCCTGTCCGTCCGCTGTCGTCGGCTGCCGGTGGAGCACCGGTCGCGACTCGGCGCTGTGGACCGGTGGTGGATGTGGGTGGTGTCGACCAGTTGTTCGCACGCGATGCGCTGTTGGCGTTCTTGTGCTGCTGCTGCTGCTGCTGCTGCTGAATAATCGCTTTGGTGATGCTGGAGTCCTTGGCGTCTTGGCCGTTGGAGCAGCGTCGACCGGCCACTATCTTCTCCTCGAGACTCTTCTTGTAGTTGCGTAATTCGTGTATTATGTGTGTAAGTGTTTCCTCTTTCTGAAAACTACAATAAAAACAAAGAATTACAGAGAATCAATTACTAATATTATTATGATTGCGTCTTAACAGTAGTCTACTGTTCAAGCATCTATTTTTTCAACAGATACTTACAGTATTGTTTTATTTACAATATAGATATAGGTCCTTTGTACTTGTGCATTGGCGTAATCTTGCCGTCAACATTGGGGTGGGGAGGGCAGAAATTTCTTTAAAGTATGTCCATCTGTAAATATGTAAAAAATTTAGTGATGACCTTTTTGGCTTTTCATACTTTTTTAGAGACTTTCAGGACGTTAAACAAGCACAAAAAACTAGCGATGACCTTTTTTCCAGTTAAAGTACAATGGAAGCACAAAACATTAGGGGGGCATTAGCGTCATTAGTGTCAATTTAGTTAAACGAATTATTAAATATTTCATCATCATCGTCGTCGTCATCATCATCATCATCAAAATTATCGTCATCTTGCAAAGGCTTTACTAAGGTAAATTACTCAATACAGTACCTTTATTTTAATAGCGGTAAATGCGGCAAACAGTTAAAAACTCGTAGAAAAAGGTAGGTAATAACAGTTTGACTTTTTCTATATAGCGCAGCACTTACCACTGCATCATTCTCGATTGCGTTGCGTTGGCCGAATCAGCAGATGAAGCACTTTCAAGCACCGCAGAGGGTAAGGTCAGCGAGAACCCGATTCCAACGGGGCTGACAGTGACTCCGGTCACAGGTGCGGTCGCTTCCAACGATTTCGAACAGGACTCCGGACCGGCGCCCAGCGCCTCGATCCCCCCGCCTGAACCTCCGGCCGCCTCTGCCGACGAAGACGACGACGACGACGACACTTTGTCCGATTTCTTTTTCTTGATTACCCGGACGTCGGACTGTACGGACTTCCGTTTCCTGGACACCTGATCCGCCGCCGCCGCTGTGGCCGAAGGCAGCTCCATAAGAGCGAGAGCCTGCATGAGAGCACGCTTGCGCGTCCAGTCCTCTTCCTCTTCCACATCCTCTTCGTTTTCATCCACCATCGATTCCTCCTCCTCCTCTTCCTCCTCTTCGTCGTCGTCGTCCTCCTCCTCATCATCATCTTCATCGACAGCCTTTTTCATCACATTGTCGGACGATTCGCGAACGGCTCCGGTGGTCGGAAGCACTTCCATCGGTATTCTTAATCCCGACGTCGACTTTCCATTTCCGGCGGAAGTACAGTCCACTCCTCTCGGCGGCTGGTTTTCTTGGTCAGCGCTGCCAGCAAGCTTCGCGTTCTAGGAAACAAAGTAACAGAACAACAACAGTTGCTAAACGCGTCACCAGGATCTCTTACGGCGGATGAAAGGTCCCATGCCTGAACTCTCTCTCGTCCGCTCGCTGTCCTATTGTTAGGAATAAGACTCCTATTCCTAACAATTATTATAAAAATATTTCCTAAAGCTATGGATCGTCACAATTGTTTTCGCCGAAGACTCAAAAGCAGGGTTATTTCTAGGATTGTGAATTGAGGGGGGTTTCGATAAAATGTGGGGTTTCTGTCGAATAAGTGTGAAAAAAGTCATCCCCCAAAAAACTCTGACAGGCAAAAACAACCAAAACCCTTATCAAATCTCAAAAAAGTCTGACAAGCAAAAAAAACGTTATCGTGTCTCATAAAGTCTGACAAACAAAAAAAAGGTCATCAGAGAAATAAAGTTGAGGGTGTTACTTATCGAATTGGGGGTGGGGGTGTTCGTGGGTAATTTAGGGTAACTTAGGGTACATACCATTCTTAGATTAGGAATTTTGGGAGTGTCGACCTCAAATTGGGGGTGTTGGGGGTGTTAGGGAGTGTAAAAATATCCCTGCTCAAAAGACTAAAAACTCCGTTGTGCCTTGAAATAGTTATCTGTCCGCCATGAAGGAAGGGACTTTGAATCGGAATCTGACGTCATCCACGCACGCCAATCAATCGCATATGTCTACAACTGAACCTACGTTAAGAGTTTCGGTGCAAAAGCAGTATGCAATGGGAAACTTGCGGGAGCTCTACTGCGAATTTTTCGTCGCCTAATATTGAGAAAAAGCAGTGATGGGCAAAAGTTAACTAAAAATTAGTTGACTTTTAGTTAAACTACTTTTTTTTAGTTGCATCAAAAGTTAAACTGGTTGCCAGTAGTTGGGTAAAAGTTTAGTTAAGGCATTAGTTAAACTGATTTTTTTTAGTTAACTTTTTTTAGTTAAACTTGAGTTATTCAGATTCTATGTCAGATGAAAACTTCGATCAGTCTGTGTTTTTGCGGTATATTCTCAAGGAATGAAACATTGTAACGTTGAAACAACCTCATTTAATATGCCGATCAGTGAATTTGTGGATATTGTGACAGCTGCTGTTTAAAATTATAATCGTAAATCGTGTTCGTTGCAGCTTGTAACATAGTTTTACTAGCTCAGTAGCTCATGTCAAAGTTAAAAAGTTAAAGGTAAAAGTTAAACTGCTTTTAATTAGTTATCAGTTAAAGTTAAACTGCTACAGTGAAAAGTTAGTTATTAAAAAAGTTAAACTGCTTGATTGCAAAAAAAGTTTAGGTTTAACTAAAAAAATTTGGTTATACGGGTTTCTTTGAAGGAGACAAAAACATATTCCAGCTTATTCATGCTGAACTTGGTCTCATCTGCAAAATATTTCATTCATCATTAGGAATTTGCGTCGATTCTCCCAAGCTTAAAGTAAGGCCAATGTCCGAAAAGTGACAGGTTCTTTGGGACAAGCAATTCAAATGTCTTATTTGGCCCAGTCAAGAGAGCTAAGCACAAATCGCGGAAAAACGCGGAGTTTTTCAATCGCTTCAACTGACGGAGGCCGTTAGACAGATGACGTCATCTGGGGTCATTTGAAACGGACGTCTTTGAGTCATCGCAGGCCAGGGTCGGAAAAGACTTGTTTCAAGAAGGAGTCCCTCCGACCGTTGCCCCGAGCCGCAGTGGGTGTGTGGGGGGGGAGGGCGGGGGGTAAATCATGCCCCAGCTTGTTGAATGACCTTGTGCCTTCAAACAGGAATCGACCTATAACGAACCCTCAGCAACCGTCGAGATCAGAATTAGGATCAACTGATCCGACCGCACACAGACTAGACAGTCAGATCGGATCAGACGATCTCCTATCCGATCAGATGCTGCTGCAATAATAACGACGCGTCGTCATCGTGAACCTTGTTAAAATCTGACAATTTGTGCAACAAATCTGTCGAAAGACAGAACACTAAACACTAAATTGAACAGATCAGAACACTAAATTGAATCGCATATCTTATTCTCTCTTGCTTTTTCGCTCTCCGTTCACGAGCACGTTTGCTGATTGCAGTGCAGCATGTGCAAGTTAAGAACCCGCCCGATCCGAACAGTTGATTTGGTGCATCCCTAACGTCTAGTACTGGCAATACTGGGTGCAAGTATGCTGTCGTGAGTGCATGTCAGTATGCATACGCGCATGTCTAGACCAGCAGTCGTTTCTGAATACTTCACGTATCAACTCAACTGGTCAAAACTGAGATTTCTTGTCCCAAACTGTCCTCCCTGCACTGTCCTCTTCGTCTACTTGCAGCGGATCTTTTGGCCTTAATGGCGGAAACTTTGGCCTTCCACGATAGACGAGAGCCGTGGCAAGCGGCGATAGTGGCGCCTCTGCAGTGAGTGGATAATGACACTAATTTCTGGCATCAATTCCATCGGGAACAATAAACCGACTCAACCGGTGGCTTTCCCGGCATCAGATGGCCACCCATCCAGACGCTAACCGCGCCCAACACTCAGTTGTCCGCCACTCAGTGTTCTATCCAGAACCCAGACCTTCGGGGGGCAAATTACTTTGCTGGAGGGGAAGAGACACAGTTCAATGCAAAAAAATTGTGTCACTGCTGGCTGATTTTTGTGGGGGTCGGGTTTGAAGCTTGGGGGATCTCCCCCTGACAGGCCTGGATAAAACACTGCCGCCACTGCAGAGTAAGAAGAAGGCGTTCCAAAACTCTCTTTCCTACAAATTTATTCGACGTTCACAGTCGTTACCATGGACTAGGTCACCAGGAGTCTCCAGGTGTTGTTATCTTACTTAAAGTCGACATTTTCCGGTGACTGAGAGCTGAGCAGTGAGTTCAGTTCGACGAAAGAAATTCTGGCCAGAGGGTCGCGTGGGGGCTCCGGCCACACGGCGTCCAACTCATTACAAAATTTCATCACGATCGGCGTTCTGCCCCCTCCCCCTCTCAATCCTCCTTCTCTCGCCCCTCCGCCTTTGTCTTTCCGCGATCGTCTTTCTCCGCTCGTCTCGCGACCCAGTCGGACGCGGACTAGCCGTCGCCGGCGTCCGGACAGGCCTTCTCCCTAGGCCCCGTCACCGCTCATCCAGTCACCGGTCAGCACGCCCCCTCCTTCTCTCTTCCTCCTCCTCCCTCTTCCTCCTCCTCCTCCTCCTCCTCTCTACGACGCCACCCCTCACCCGCGTCACGCCGCCGTTCTTGCTGCATCGTCCACGAACCGAACGACCCTCAACCCTTCCCCCTCCCCTCCTCTCCCCATCCTAACCGTCAAATTATCGGAGCGATAACGAAGAGTTCGGTAGGCGAACGAACGAACGGACGAACGGACGGACGAGAGGGCGCACATGCAAACATATTCCCAACGGGCGCCGGCGCCCAAACGACCCGCCGCCGCCGCCGCCGCTGCCGGAGCCAGTCAGGCGACTTCGGCAGCAGCGATGCAGACAGTAGGACGCAGGCGGAGAGACGACCGCACAAGCGATGCGCCATCGACGCAACCATTTCGACCAGACGATAGACGCAAAAACAGCGCCGCCCGCGACGAGAGGAGAGTCAGCCGACCCCACCTCCACCCCACCCACCTCTGCCTCACAGACCTTACCCATCCTCCTCCTCCTCCTCCTCCTCCTCCCGGCTCTCCCTCTTGCCCTTTACTCAGAACAAAAGCTTCGGCGGCGCACGAGCGCTCCACGCAAAGCATCGCGAAACGAAAGTGGGCGACGCGACAGGGAACGGGGAGGGGGTTGGGGGGTCGGTCTGCTGGGCGAGAAGCTTTTGGGTCGCCGTCCCCCCCCCCGCCTGCATCTATTCCGGCGCATAATCCCAAGACTGAACAAAGCCTAGAGTTACTGTAGGTCTGCAAAATGCTTTGGATTCGAGCTACGAAAGATCGTAGAAGGAACGAACGAATGATTTTATTATGCGCACCGCGAAGATGTTCAGTTTTTGCAGAATCGAAACATGTTGATTAGCTCTCTTACGATGTCTATTGCAAAGACGCTTTAACTACAAATCGAAAGTTAATTCAACTTTAAAACTTCAAAATCAGTTTCGATGCTGCAAAAACTGAACATCTTCGCGGTGCGCATAATAATCAATCGTTCGTTCCTTCTACGATCTTTCGTAGCTCGAATCCAAAACTTCTAGATTCCTTCAGAGCAACAAAAATTTGAAATTTGAAATTTCTTTACATCGTAGGTACTTTGAAGAATGGTTTACAATGGCACACGCTTCAAGCACCTAACAGCAAAGCCATGCAAAAAATTACAGACATTTTCTAGTACTACGAACGTGTAAGATTTTTACTTTAACACGCGTCAAATAGGCTAATAAATAAAGATGTCTAACATACGTTGACAACGTAATTGCCAGGTCGGTCTAAGTAAACTGACATCACCCACATCTCTACCTCCAGTCCTCCACATCTGCACGACCGATCTATTGTGTTTGCATTTTCATGCTTTGATTCTTTTAAACATTTCTAAATTATTCAGAATAACCAAAAAATGAAGCACCAAAACGTTCAGAGAGAACGCTATAAACTGCCACGCTTAACTTTAAAAATTAAATACGCTAAAGGAACATACGACCCATTTTATATTTCGTTGTTATAGCAGCACGCAATGTACAGACATCTCTTGGTTCAGGAGTCGATCTTTGTTCAAGTGAAAATAGTGGTCAATATTTTTGCGCAAAAGTTTTAAAAACTTTTGCGCATCTGCTACTATTTCCATAATCCAGAATTATGGAAATAGTAGCAGAAATTAGGCGCGCGATTTTACGTAAGCTTTCAGAAACCGATTAAACGATGTCTACCCCTCAATTAGACCCAAAGCCTCTATAGTCTATACTATACGTCGGACAGTCTGTTCGGCGAGCGAAACTTTCAAACTATTTTCCTAGCAGACTGTTCAAAATATGAACATCACATCGTAGCACAACTAATATCTGGATCTTAATTAACCACCACTGTAGCAATATTTTAAAGACCTTTGCGAAAACACTAGTTAAGCTTTCTGTGGATCCGTGAAACTAAGACGTCCATTTTAATCGCTCTCTCTCTCCAATGCCCGGTCGATTCCATTACATAGGAGCTGCAGAGCTTCGGTTAAACTTCATACACGCGTGCGCGATCTCCCTCCTCTTTCCCTCCACTCTGTCTGTCTGTCTGTCTGTCTGTCTGTCTGTCTGTCTGTCTCTCTCTCTCTCTCTCTCTCTCTCTCTCGGCATTCTCAGCTGCTCTGTCCCTTCGGCGCCTTCTTTCAATCTGCCATCGAAAATTCCAATAAATTCATCGGTCGCCAGGCTGGCCGACCGGAAATACTTACACCGCCGAAAATAGTACCCAGAACAGCGGGTATTTCCGATTGGACCGACGGATAACGGAGACGGTGGGAGGAAAGCAAGACGGAGGAGGCAAAGAAGGCAGATTGGGAGGAGAGAGAGAGAGAGAGAGAGAGAGAGAGAGAGAGAGAGAGAGAGAGAGAGAGAGAGAGAGAGAGAGAGAGAGAGAGAGAGAGAGAGAGGTGAGAAATTAAATCCGAAACGAGTCCATCGCTTTGATCACACAGACAACAGACAATAGCCAACCGTTTAGCAATATAACTGAAACGCAGGAGGTTTCATCGGAAGAACGCCGGCGTTCACAGGTCGTAATTAAATGCCAATTATTTATTAACGACTCATCGTTCAAACTCTGGCGCAATATAAATTTAGGATTTCCGCTTATTCAAGAACGCAACTCGGTCCGCCCAAAGTGCTGTCTAAATGCTGTCTTCCTCCTAAATTTTCACGATTATTCCAGGAAAATGAAATACGCCTCCTGGAAACGCCCAAGGGCGGCAGTGAAAGTTTCCCGTTAGTTTTTTTGGTTCAAATGGGCGAGTCCATTTAAGTTCGCCGAAATGTGATTCCGTCAATTGGACTCGTCCGGCTGAATTCGATCAGCGAGGCTCTCTGCTTGAATGGACGGTTGAAAATGGCAGCAGTTGGTTTAGATTTTAGAACTTTAGACGAGATATTTCACAAGGCGGTCAGTTTTGAAAACGGAAGGTAGCGTAAGGAGGAGAGAGAGGAGGGAGGTTAGGGTCAGGGATATTTTACACCCCTAATACCCCGCCCCCCAATATGAGGTCGACACCCCCAAATTTCCTAATCCCAACACTCCCCCAATTCGAGAAGTAACACCCCCAACACCCCCAAATTTATTTCTCTGATTACCTTTTTTTGCATGTCAGATATTTTTGAGACCTGATAACGTTTTTTTGCTTATCAGAATTTTTTTCGATTTTTGGGTTTTTTGCCTGTCAGACTTTTTGTGGGATGACATTTTTCCACACTTGTTCGGCAGAAATCCCCAAATTTTACCGACAGCCCCCAAAAAAAAATCACAATCCTAGAAATAACCCTGGTTATGGTTAAACCCGTCGCTATTACTAGATGTACTAAGACGGAAATTGTAGCTGACATACCTCCTTGGAATAGGTTGTGACGGCGACACAGAGGTTGCAGCGACACTGCGGCGGGTCAAAGGTGAGCACTTTGCTGGCCAGAAGCGCCTTCAGACTGGTTCCATTGTGCTTGATCGACCGTTTCCAATCTCTGGCGGTACCGCGTCCGCTGACGTGCTGGTACTGGTTCGGCGTCAGCCAGGTACCGTTCAGAAGCACGCACGCCGTCTTGCTGCCACTCCTAAGCTTGTCAAGGCACAGGCTGGCCTGGTTCTGTCCGCACACGACGTCCAGGACGACGGGCGGAGACGAAGAAGAATCCGGAACCAGTCCAGATCCGGATCCGCCGGTCTCCGGTCCGGACACGCTTCCGGTACCGGGACTTCCGGTTGCGTCGCCGCTGGGTCGCTTTCGTGAGCGAACTCTCTTCTTCTTTGCTTGGAGGTGATGATCTCCGTTGCCCATGGCAACGTTTCGGTTGTTAAGAAGCTGGTTTATAATGGCCTGCTCAAGGCTGTTGTTGTTGTTGTTTTTGTTGTTGTTGTTGTTGCTTAAGATGATGCCCAAGGCGGCAAAATCGATGGAATTTCCGGTTCCCTGGACTGGTTTCCTGTCTGGTCTCAACAGCGATCCCTCGTGCACTTTCAGGTGGTCGATGTGAAGCTTCACCAATTCGTTGGAGTCCAAGCGAAACGGTCGCACACTGCGATCTTCTTCTTTGTTGCTGACGGCAACTTCTTGTTGCTTGTTCTTCAACGACAGATCCGCTGGTTCCCTCGCATTTTCTTCGTTTGCATCGGGGCTGCGGGTTTCGGCGTTTTTCTCGCGCGATTCGAAGCTACTACAATCCTTGGCGAAATCGTCTGACGCTGGTTCCGTTTTGTCGTCGTCATCGTCGTCGTCGTCGTTATTCGGCGTTTTAACTGGTTCTCTGGTCGTGTCATTCGTCTGCTGTGAATCAAATTGGCGCTGAGCGTCCGATTCGGAGTTCGTCTCCCGTTTGGTGACCGCTGTCGATTCTTCTGTGCTTTCTGGTTCCTGGTTCCATCGCTGAATCTCTCTCTCTCGTAGTAAAGTGTGAAATCTGTAAAAAGGAAAACTCGTTTATAGCGCGCGGCGTCGGAAAGAGTCAAACTTTCGACTGAACGGGCGCCCTGCACACACACAGCGTGTGACGCCTCGGTCGCCGGCTCCGTTCTATCTTCTCAGCCGCTCGCCTCTCCCGCCGCCGCCGCCGCTACCTCCGAACGCCGAGTAACAGCAGTCGCTCGCTCGCCTTCTTCTTCTTCGTCTCCTTCGGCCATCCGACGGGCGCTAAAACCGCGCCGCAGCAACGGCGGTCGGGGCTCGGTCGGCTTGCGTCACGCACCGAGACGTCGCTGGGCAGAGGCTGGCGGCGGCGCGAGCGGAGAAGGAGGAGGAGGAGGAGGAGGAGAGCAGAAGGAGAAGTGGCGGGCGAGCCGAGCAGGTGCTCGGAGGAGCAAACGATGCAGCGGCGGCGGCGGCGGCGGCGGCGACCGATTCTGCGCCTTTTGCCTCGGCGCGGCACCCTTCGATCACCACTGAAACCAGTGCTGCGAGGCATCGCCCACTGCCGACCCCCCCCACCACCTCCTTCGCACCGACTACGTCCGACGCCGACGCGAGGGAGGAGAGTTTGCAGGACTGGACGAAGATTAAGTTGCACTTTTGAAAGAGAGAGAGAGAGAGAGAGAGAGAGACAGACAGACAGACAGACAGACAGGCAGAAAGACAGACAGAGAGAGGGGAGTGAGAAAGATTGAGATGGAGAGGAAGAATATGTCGCACTTGTAGAGGACCGAGAAACGAGCGGAGTGGACAGGTAGTGAAGTATATTTGGACCTCCAAGAAATCGACGATTTGGTTGAAAATCTTAACACTGAATAGAAAACGGTCATAGACTACGCGGCGGGCGCGAAAGCCTAAACACAGTTCATCAAAACTTTCAAAAGATAGTTTATAAGAATCAAAGTTGAAGTTCAAAACTCCTACATATTGTGGTCATCTGTCAGAAAAGTATGCAAAAGAACACAACTAAGCAAAACGATAGTCTTGCCATGTTAGAATTCCTTCGAAAACCAATCTAAGTAAAGCAACGACAATCGTAACTCATTATGAAAAAGACTGTTATTTATTTTTCCTAGGGCTTCATTAGTTCTGAGGTCGTGAAAAGCAAAGCCACAGAACAAGTTTTCCTTACAAGTCAGATCAGTAATCTCTGTGCGTTTTTTTGTTACCTGGATTTGGCTGACATAGAAAAGGAACGCTTTTACTGTCTGCAGGTGATTTGAACAATTGGCAAATGGAAGAAAGGAAT
Source organism: Metaphire vulgaris (assembly GCA_018105865.1). Lineage (NCBI taxonomy): Eukaryota > Metazoa > Annelida > Clitellata > Crassiclitellata > Megascolecidae > Metaphire > Metaphire vulgaris. The sequence goes on along the minus strand of CM030833.1, from coordinate 11,652,394 downwards.
TGCGGTTTAACGTATTAACATTTGTTAAGGCTCGGCATTCATCGCTTTGATGAGATTGAATTCCTACAAATCGTTCGAACACTTAATCGTTCAACTCGTCACTCCACCTTAGACGACGATCGTCGTCTTCATTTGTCCTCCCTATCATAGTAGTAGTAGTAGTAGTAGTAGTAGTAGTAGTAGTAGTAGTAGTAGTAGTAGTAGTAGTATTGTTATTATTATTATTATTAGCAGTAGCAGTAGTAGTAGTAGTAGTAGTAGTAGTAGTAGTAGTAGTAGTAGTAGTAGTAGTAGTAGTAGTAGTAGCAGCAGCAGCAGTAATAGTAGCTGTTGTTTTCCTTTGCAATTTCTTTTACCAGCTAGGTACCTTCTCATTTCTTTTCACCTCAAATACCAATCCTTCTTACCCAACCCCACTCCACGCACCCCGCCCTTGAGTGTTTTGAGTGTTTACGATTTCAAAACTGGAATAGAGAATTAAGCGAAAGAAGTGGGAATAAGGGTGCGGGCAGTTTCGGCGCGAATCTCAAGCCATGATTCACCCTCAGTCCCATTGAACATGCTCGCCCAAGGGCTGTGTCCTAGACTGGTGTCATCCCTGCCTGCGCTTTTCGACGCTCCCTCCTCCTCCTCCTCCTCCTCCTCCTCCTCCTCCTCCTCCTCTTCCTCCTCCTCTTCCTCCTCCTTCTCCTCGTCCGCCCTTCGCCCGTTCGATGGCCATCGCCATCGGCTGTCATTAGTACCGGGCAGCAATCTAGCAAAGTCTCTTCCAACTCAGGGCATTGTATAGCATTTTGCCCTGCGTGCGGTCATCGCGCATGCGCAGACAGACCCTGCCTCAAGACCGGAGCCGATCGTCCCGCGTGTCATCTGGACGAATTACGTCATCGATGAGCTGTTCGAATACGTGCTGCTGCTGCTGCTGCTGCAGCTGCTGCAGCGGCACAGAACACACACAGCCAGACGGACAATCAATGCTGCTGCTGCTGCTGCTACTACTGCTGCTGCTGCTGCTGCTGCTGCTGCACCAGCACTTTGCCTCGTCTTGATGTCAGCGTCGTCTCAAGATCGCTGCGTTGTCCAATGTCTTGAAGTGACGTCATACTATAGCGATGACGACGTTTAAATGCATCGATGACGACAGATAATGCGTCATCGTAACGACGAGTTATTTTAATTATTAGACAACTGCTTGTTCTATGAGTAATAGTAATGGTCTTAAATACTCGAACAGCTTTGCTGCGTATCGTCACAGATACTTTATACATGAATAGAATCCGATGGGAAAGAATCAATTTAAGTCTGTCGATCTCTTAAAAATTCGATCAATATAAAAGTCACACGAACTTGAGATTAACACCATGATACAAAGCAACACACTTGAAAAAGATCCTGATAGCAAATTAGTTTGAAACCGACATCGAAAAGCCTATACATGAACTTGAACATTAATAAAAGAGAAACGCCACAGAAACTTAGCAGCAGTAGGCGTAGCCGAGAGGGGACAGAGGTGCCCAGCCCCCCATTCGAATCTAGACTAGCCGTGCAAAACCGACGAGAAACTATAATATACAGTTAGGTCTGTTCTATAGCTGTGCCTCGGCGGTTGTTACCAGTCGTCGTTGGAAGGCAACTAGGTCAGCGACTCAGCGGCGTCACTGACTGAGGCGGGCGGGCGGCGGCGGCGGACACAGTCACCGCGGTCAAGGAGTCGACTTAGACGGCTCTGACGGGGGGTAACCGCCGAGACCCCGAGACAGCGCTTCAACCCGCAGGATGAAGGTATATTAGAACCGCATCAGGGTAGAAGGGAGGACGATGGGGCGTCGTCGACGGCCATCTCGGACCCCGTAAACAACGTACGCGTCGCTAACCGGAAACCTCGCCCGGAGCACACAGCACAGCCTCTTCCACCACCACCACCACCTCGGAGCCTTACCATCGGCCGCGTCAATGGGTCGTGTTTAGGCATTCTAGATTATTCACGTGCATAGACGATGCACTGTAGTTCAGGTGCAATAGCCATGTACGGCGTTTCACATACAGTGTGTGTGAGTGTGGATAAGAGATTTCCTTCGCTCAAAAATTGAATTTGCGAACGAAATTTGAAGCTGACTGGTCGATTCCTATAACGCTCCGAAGGAGGAAGTGGAGCACGTGGAGATTGGAATGGATGAAGTTATTGTTTAAATGTTACGCACTGTTCTAAAATGCCGATTTCAAGAAAGTGTTGCTTTTGGAAAACCTTGCAAACCTTCGCTGCTAAGTTCAATATAATATGAAATGGCAAAACAGTCGCTCATAGTGAAACTTCAAAAATGTTCTGGAATAAACACCCGAACAAAAATTTTAAAAAACACTTATCGGAACCAATGCGTCAAATACGCTTTATGCAAATATTTTGACGACAATTTTTAGAATTTCAGAAGCTGACAATTTTTAAAGTGTCATTCGTCCGAAAAAATAATAGCACAACGAATGCCTGAAACGTATACAGTTGGATACTTTTGTGGATTTTACGATTGCGATATGCAGTCTAAAAATGGTTAAAGGATAAAGAAACATGATTTAAGCTCCCAGTTTCTGTCTTATTACACGAACTCTCTTGAAATATTTTCTTGCATCAAGTAGGTGCTTACGAGACGCGATCCTTACGTTCCACTTAACCTATACGGCGTTTTCGTTTGCGCTTGACTTCTCAGATATAAAAGCCCTCTCTGACCGGTCGTCGAATCCTTGAAATTATTATTGTTCCTCGGTCGCATTACTTTCCACTAAATCAAACCAACAAAAGGACGAACTCTTCATCCTCAGATTCCATTTTGGTAGACAATTGCAGCTTATATAGAGCTACATAAGTAATTTCATTTGAAATTCCAGTTTCGCAGAATGGATTGTTCACGCTAAAACACGTTGACCAAACGCATGTTCCTATTTTAAAACCTCAATAAACAGTGGATGAGTAGTTGTGAATTGTAAGAGATCATGAACTAAAATTTGGGGTTCGAATTTTGATGTGGAAAGATTCAGGACTATAATAAGATATTTGGCAAATTTCTCCCCAATGAAAATTCAAATATGAATATTCATTTCTGAATGTATCATTAGTTTTGTTTTGATTTAATTATGTTACTATTTTCTTTTGTTTTACTGTTCTCATTTATTCTATTAATTATATTTGTATTTTGCAGTTATTTTTACCTTTGTATTGTGTATGCAACTGCTTTTTAGTTGAGTTGAAATAAATCATCTTCACTCAATCAATCAATTTAATCTATTTCAGTTTTACGTTTTACGATTGGTCATCTTCCATTTCAACGTCCTTTGATTGGTCGAAGTTTAGCGCAAATTTCTATTACATTGCAAAATATTTTTTAAAAAGTAACGGATACATCTTTCTTCGTGTCTCATCGTTACAAAATTGCGAATTTGTTGAAGATTGCAAAGTGATCCTCGGTAGATGCACTACCTCTCGTTTTTGATGATTAATGCATTCTTAGACCATTGTTGATTGCTATCGACAAACTGAGTTTTTACTTATTGGTACCAGTGGAGTAGCCAAGAGGAAATTTGGGGGTTAAAACCCCCCTTGGCTGCCGACGAAATTTTGTGCGTGTTTCCATGCATTTTTTATTTTCGGACGCGGTTTTGCCCTTGTCACTTGTCAGCAGTAGACTTGATTATTTCAATACCCGTTACAATGGTATGGCCAAATCTAATATACAAAAGCTTCAAGGGGTTCGGAGTTCTGTTGCCCGGGTCAATACAAAAGCTTGTAAGCATGATCACATTAAACCTGTCCTTCAAAAGTTACACTGGCTGCCGGTAGAACAGAGAACTGTATTTTAAGACCGGTGTCCTTTTACTGCAGTCTGGCCAACTTCAATATTTAAAATCTATGTTATACCATCCGAAACATTGTCATTCAGCGAGGTTTACTGATTCATTGCTAAATTTACCTAGAACAAACACTGAAATTTGTAAGAGTTTTTTTCTATTTCGGAGCCAAAATCAAGAGCTTTCTCCTTCTGGTTGTCAGATCTTCCAATAAACCGAGTATTTTCAGATCTAGGCCTAAGACGCATCTCTTCCAATGAGCATTTCCTCCATAGTCTGTCTTGTTCTTTCCCTCTGACTGATCTCTGGAATGACCTGGTTTTTTGCGGATGGATTTGAAGTACGATCGATTGATACCCTTGGGTATTAGAACTGGTGCTGTAGAAGTGTATAATTATTTATTTTTTATTTAGGACTGACGCGATCTTTTTAGGCTATTGTAGTCAACCGAGTTAGGCCTACCTCTTTTCGATACTCTCTGCATGTTCAAACAGCCAACTAAGTACTCGACTACATGTAGATCCTCATCTGTTCTTTCCCTTTCATACTCGGACAGTTCCTGGTACTCGTGCTTTCTCGGTGACCACGCCCAAACTTTAGAACTCATTGCCTCAGCCTCATGTGCGCATTGCAAATTCACTACAAATTTTAATCAAAATTAAAAACTCGTCTTTTCACCTGGCTTATACCATGCATCATAAAGCTGACGTAATCCGGTTGCTAGGAGGCCGAATATCCTGGATTTGACGTGCTCTTGTGAGAATTGTGATTATGATGTATATCATCGGCTGATGCTTCTATGCATCATGAAGTGGCGCTATAGAAGCTTGTTTTCATGTTTCAAATAAAGAATATGCCTCTTCCTGACCACTTTCAGCCAGACTTTAGCCTCTGCTTTGATATCCACCCACATTATACTCGAAGTACAATAGACAACTCTTTCGTTAACACAAGAAACACGTAATTATATTATGAGAAATGTGTTAGATCATAGACTACTACATTTAGTTGTCCATGGTTAGATTCTCCGGCCCTAAAATTTGGAACGCATTATCAAATGAAATTAAGCAAATTAGATCCCTCAATAAATTCAAAGCAACTAGCTTCGATTCGTTATTCTCTAAATGTGTCAGCTATAATATTGCAGCTTATAATCTGACTATGTATCAGCGCTCTGCACCATTTGCTATAATTTGCACTATGCAACATAATATTATGTTAAAATTTACACTCTGCAATATATAAAATAATATATAAAATAAGCTTAAGCTATCAGTTTTAAAAAATCATATTTGTACAATCATAATTATTTATTTTAAAAAATTTGCATTTGTATCTCAAATATTTGACATTGATTCATAGGGAATGCAGGTTTTGACCAGAGATTGCTTCTCTTCTCCTGCTTCTCCCTTTCAGTGTCTAATCCTTTAACGTCAATAATATTTACTATACCAATTAGCTAATATATCTAATATAAAATTATGAAATTTTTGCATTTGTCTTTACAACTATTTTTCCGATAATGAACTGTAATATTAACGATCTTTGGTTCTGACTTTGATACTAATAAACTGATTGATTGAAGCTTAAGATTAGATTTCGATCGATTAGATGATTAGCTGATTACATGTTTACAAATTTCTAATGTAACGAATTCCTGTAATTTCTTCTCTCCTTTAATTTTTATCCCCGTCGTGCCCGTCTTAGTATGGGTCCACTTTTAGTTACAGTTGGCGCTTAGCAGCATTTTGGTCTGTGTTTTTCTGTCAAACTCTGGTTCGACTCAAACTTCGAATCAAATAACGATCGTTATTTTGGTCACGTGGTCTGAAAAGCGAGCCGAATGAACGAACGTGCCACTGATTAAGTGCGTAGGTAAAATATCGAGAATTTATTTAGCGTTTTATAAAGCAACGCCGCAGTAGCTACGTTGGCTAAGTTAAATAACTATAGCCAAAAGGTGTTGCCATTGAGACAAAATGTCAAAATGACTATCCAAATGGTCAACATGGTTGGGGCATTACGGTGACGAATTAAATGATTTATTGTAGAGAAATTCTTAAAGTTTAGATATAGAAAAACTCGGGGGGGTGTTGTAGGAAGTGAAGGAAATTGTGACCGAGAGTTTGTCGTTTGACCGCGGAGAGGTGTTGGAATCGAGTTACTAAGGTCTGGTGCAGCACATGAAAATACGATTACCAGCAGAAACTAGAAGTGAGACCAAAATAACGACAATTGCGCCAGACGCAAATCCAAGAATAAAGTCAAGATACGCGCCCTATAGCACTATAGTTATATAGCGCCATTATTTTGCGCCGAACGCTTTGAATTGAATCGATCTGCATGATATCGATCAGTCGGTGATTTTGATTGGTCAACGACGACGACGACGGACAGTGCAGTGGAGAGAATCGCCGAGAAAGGCGTCTAGTCCGGGACATAGCCCCCTCCCTCCTCCTCCTCCTCCTCCTCTCCTCCTCCTCCTTCTTCTTCTTCTTCTTCTTCTTCTCCTCCTCCTCCTCCTCCTTCTGCGCGCCAGCAAAACGGTGAACAACATCAGATTGGGATCGAAGAAATTCAAGCTACACGATCGCTGCACATGAAAGACACTGGCGCCGACAGCTAGACAGACGCACAGGCACATCCAGCCGTACCAGCAAGAGACCAGACTGAATTGCTGACTTGTTCAGGCATAAGACGATCGACTGGCTTCAAATACGAAGGAAAATGAGCCAGCAGCCACTGCCAGCCAGCCAGCCAGCCAGCCAAGACGCGTCCAGAAAGGCGACAACTACCAGTAAACTATGCTTTGCGAACCGAGGGGCAGCGCTGGAGTCAGGCGACAAGCTCGAATTGAGAAGTAACTCTCACGCATTCAGATAAGAGCGGGGGTAATAAAATAACTGCTACCGTATCCGGACAGCGCTGCAGGTTTCATGGAATCGCTGTTACGTCACACGTGACGCTTTCAAAGGCTGCAATTCGTCGATTCCAAATTTTATTCAAAAACGTCACGCACATGTTGTTTGTATCGTGTCAGACTTGCGGGACTAAGTACTCGTAGCCTCATAAGTTATTTTACTTAACCCCTTAACTGGGGATACCAGATATATCCGTCCATTTTACATTGAGTTACAGTTAAATACACGGTTAAGGGGTTAAGCGTAAAAGTTTTTAAATGAGACAAGAATTCAAAAATCTGACTGCATACAATATTCGCCAAAGTGTCAATTACGTCTGCTGTGCTACTTAAGTCTAGTCAATATAGTCATGTTTGATTTGAAATTGGAAGCGAAAACCTAAACAAGTCATAATAAGAAGGATGGAAAGTCAGCATAGGATTATAATAAGACTTTACAACAATTCTGCAGACGTAAAGTAAAACTGTTACTTTTGTCAGCGAGTCTGATAAGCAAGCTAGTTTCTTTAATAAATTTGTTGGCAACAGAGAAGCCCGCTTCTTGCTTAGCAATGTCGCAGCCTGGAGTTAAGAAAAATGGCGCCCATCACCGAGATGTGCTTTTGATATGCAACAGCTACTGCACGTGATACAGGACGTTTTGGCGACTTCTTCGTCTTTCAAGATGTGCTCCAGCACACCGGGTGCAGAGAGATAGATAAATAGATAGATAGATAGATAGATAGATAGATAGATAGATAGATAGATAGAGAGAGAGAGAGAGAGAGAGAGAGAGAGAGAGAGAGAGAGAGAGAGGGAGATAGACAGAGACAGACAGACAGAGACAGACAGAGACATACAGCGAGTCAGGCAGAAAAATGCAAGTTCTTAATCGTAAGCGAAAGTAAAATTTACAAATCCTTGTACTCTCTGCTGCCGGAGAGAAACGGCACTGCTTGCTGGCCGTCTGACTGACTGACGGACTGACTGACTGACTGACTGACTGACTGACTGTGCCCATCGTATTCAATTTCCCACTTCAAACGCCTAGAAAAGCGCTTGCTTCGATTTGAAATTCTAAAACTCGCCAGAACTTGACAAGGGATCCTAGTTGGGGCCCCGATCGCCATCCCCCTTCCCCGAGACCCCTCGTCCCGGCGAGACGCGTAATCTGACGGTCGCGCCGGCGTGCGGGGTGGTGGGCACCAACCGCGACTGATGTTCTAGTGGGGGAAAGCGGAGCAGATAGGACGCAGCCTGAAAAGCGTAGACGCGGCTGCCGCCGCCGCCTGCACCAAGCGCGCGCCGCTCTCGTTCGTTCGGCTAGAGTCTAATTACCAGCCGTCTGTACTCGCCTTCAGCGCGCCGAAGACCAATCGCTGCACCCCTCCCCTTCCTTCTCTCACACAGCGCTCGCCCTCTCCCCTCTCTGTCTCTGAGTGTGTGTCTTTCTCTGCTCGTCTCTTTGCCTCTGTCTATCTCCACCTATAACTGAAATATACGTCGAAGTCGCCGCAGTCTTCGGGATTGCTTTGACCTCAATACATACTGCGTAAATACGGCGAGATCGACTCTGCGAACGACCCAAGTACGAAAGCTGACTCAAATAATAATAATAATAATAATAATAATAATAATAATAATAATAATAATAATAATAATAATAAATCTGAAATCTATCATAGTTTCTCCATCCTTGGATTCAACCTGGATTTCGACTTCATATGATCACAGATGGACAATTTTGTAGAAGACTTTGTCGAAGTCTGTCAATTAACCATTCATTCATTCATTCACTCGCTCTCTTGAAAGGATGTTAAATCACAATGAGCTTTTAAAATGCTACGAGTTCTCATCACAGCTCGTCAGAATAAACAAAGCAACTTTTCGATAGGGCGCGCTGGTTAGCGCACTGGTCTGCCAATCGTGGTCCGTGGTTCAACTCCCGGCCGCGGCAGAAACTTTTCGGTTGTTTCTGTCCCAAGCGCCCCCAGTCGACTCAGCTGTGAATGAGTACATCGGGTGTTAACTCGATGGAAGGAAAGGCGGCGAGGGAAAGGCGGCGAGGGAAAAGCTGGCAATCCGCCCTCATTCAGCCGTTGCCTTGTATAACCGAAGGCGCTAACCCTTCGGTTCTCCGATGGGCCCGCGCTGGCCTATGGAGTCTAAAGGGCCTGTGGCCTTTACTTTTTTCACTCTTCGATAGGACCATAGATTGTGATAGAAACGGGGAAATCGTGTACTTTTAAGTCTGAACTCGCTGTCGTCATCTCTGCGCAGCGGGTAAAAAAGGAGAAACCCTGGCCAATGATTTCAATGTCCGCATTCGTCAAAGAAGCGCCCGAACATTACAGATCTCGCAGGGCGTGCGTAGTACATGCAGTCCTATATTATATTGAATTGAATTCAGATGTTAATTGGAGAAGTCCAGACAGACTCGGAGCGTTGGGAGCCAGAATCATCGGGCGCTCATCTTGTGATCCGCCGTCTACCAGCGCCACGGTCGCAGCCGGCGATTGCAGCAGCCTCCCTCCGCAAAGTCTCACTCGACGCACAGCCGCCGCCGCCGCCGAGCTCTTCGACTCGTCTGACACCCACCCTCCGACCGACCGACCGACCGACCGACGAACGCGTCCCGCCCCGCCCTTCCGCCGTTCGATGCCTTCGACCCCCTCCCCCGCGAACCGCTATATCCTGGACCCGGCGCTGCGCGGCGTGTCTGAAGATAGCACGGATGGGGGAATAACAGCGAGAACGCCAACGAAAACTCCGACGACCGGAAGTTTTGCGAGTTATACACAAAGACAGACACACAGACCGACACACGCACGCACACACAGAGACCGAAATGCAGAAAGACATACAGAAAGACAGACATACAGACAGAGATAGACAGAAAGAGACACACAGACGGAGGGACGGACACACAGAAAGACAGACAGACACAAACAGAAAGACAGACAGACACAAAAAGGAAGACAGACAGAAAGACAGACAGACAAACTGACTGACTGACTGGCTGACTGACTGACTGACTGACTGACTGACGATTAATGAATAAGAAAATACGGCGTGTGATGATAACGATGATGAAATTGGATGGACGGAGAAGCGACGCAGATGGCTATTAAAGGTCAACACTTAATAATCGTCGTATTCTTCATTACGGTCAACAGCGTCGAACGCCCGATCGCCGATGCAATAATTGTTGTTATGCTGGCGCTACATAAATTCGTGCATTGCATAACGCCGAGGCGGCGTTCAGTCTGGAACAACGTTGCAAATGGAAAATGCGAGCTGCCGGGGGCAGGGAGACAGATCAGCGCCCGGTCCACTATGTTGCCATGGCGACGAAGGAATCTTTATCGTCATCAGTCGTCATCAGTTGGTGGACGTACAACGGCAGCCGCTGAGACGCCGCCGCCGCTGAGGGGGAGACGGAGTCGAGACGTGGTGGGTGGGTGGGTGGGTGGGTGGGGAGAGGCTGGTTTAGAGTACACTCCGCGATGGACAGAAATGTTTGTCTTCAGTCCTTTTTGCCCTCTCCCCAAGTCTCGTCGACCATTCGTGGCAATGGTTATTTTCACACGTTGGACAAGAGAATTCCAGAAAAAGGCAAATTTACAGAAAATGGATGATTCGGTTAATTAATTGGTTATTCAATTAATTCAGAGTAAAAGACCATAAAGTGCGAAGATTCCGAGATTTAATACGTACAAGTTTAAATCCAGAATGACAATTATTGTCTTTAGTACTAAACTCTCGCGATGCATTAACTACAGTCGGTGAATCGGGTGGAATCAAGTGAGTCGTTTAATTCAGATAAAAATAATTTCTACTGAAAAGAATTCGATAGGTCAATTATTGCAAATATGTCCCCAAGTTTCGACCAAGACATTACCAGCCAAGCACAGCACAGACAGACAGTGGCGTAGCGAGCACTCTTGCCGCCCATGGCTCCTGGCAAACCCGCCGCCCCAAATTCACACTCATGACACCTGACAACAGCAAAAATGGGGCCTCTTTGCCTGGGGCCCCAAAGTTTCGTGCTGACGAGCAAAAAAAGGTTGTCAAAACATTTCTAGGGTTAGGGTTGTTAGGACAAGAAAGGGTTAAAGTCATCGTCTAAATTTGCTTAATTTGCTTCTAAGCGGGGCAGTCAACAAAACTCGCCGTTACAAACCAAACCAAAAAGGTCGCCTCTTCTAAACTTTGCCGCCCCCCATCAAAACTCGCCGACAAGCAAAAAAGTCATCGTCTAAATTTGCTTAATGATAGTCCCAAAACTCGCCGATTGGGACGGTACGCCAAAATTTGCCGCCCCATCAGACAGACAAACAGACAGACAGACAGACAGGTAGCCATTGGGACGCTACGCCTCTGCAGACAGACAAACAGACAGACAGACAGACAGAGACAGAGGTATATCCCTTCATGGTGCCTGTTTCTGCAGCATGCATGTATATATATATATATATATATATATATATATATATATATATATATATATATATAGAGAGAGAGAGAGAGAGAGAGAGAGAGAGAGAGAGAGAGAGAGAGAGAGACAGAGAGAGAGAGAGAGAGAGAGAGAGAAGAGAGAGATGTCTACACGCCCTGCCTTTCCCTCTTGTATATTCCCACCGCTCCCTTCTCCTCCACTTCCCCATCCCGCCGTCTCCTCCTGCTCCTGCTCCTGCTCCTGCTCCTCCTCCTCCTCATCCGGCCGCAGTCGTCGTCTACGCCCTCGTCGCCGTCGTGTGTATGGGGCGGGAGAGAGCGTCGTCGTCGTTTTCCATAAATAAAACAATTGCAGCGCCTCCTCCTCCTCCTCCTCCTCCTCCTCCTCCTCCTCGTCGTCGTCGTCGTCGTCGTTTCGATGAAGGTCCACTTTCCAGCGTCTGCGACGCATTCGCGCTGTTCGACGGTATAGGCCCGAGGCCAGACAGACGGCTGCGTCCTGCTGCGAGAGGTGAGACCCGGATAGGGGACCGGCCCAAGCGCCGGCCCGTCAGTCCCCTCCTCCCCCTCCGCACAAACAGTCACACCCACACACGAAACCGACAGACGATGCAACGCTCACGAGCGCAACCATCGTAACGACCTTGAACTCTGCTGACCCCGAGCGGTCACGCCAGGCCCTGGCGCAGAGCGCAGTCAACCCAACGCTAGTATAATGCACGACCCTCTCTCTCTCTCTCTCTGTCTGTCTCTGTCTGTCTCTGTCTGTCTTTCTATGTATCTCTCTTTGCGTTTGTGTTCCTTCGTCCGACAGCTCACCTAGTCGTCGTCGTCGTCGTCGTCGTCGTCGTCGTCGTCGTCGTCGTCGTCGTCGTCGTCGTCGTCGTCGTCGTCGTTAATCCATTCTAGTCGCTTTAAATATTCTATGAATAGCGCAAACGCGTATTCTTTGCTTTACTAAGACGACTACGAAATTCAAATTAACTGTAATAGCAAAATATGGTGAAGAGAAAAACTCAAAATCACTCTGGACACACAGTTGTTACGCAGATTACGACCATCTTCCGCGGGTGTCGATTCATTATTTTCGTATACAATAACTATTCGGCATTTTGTCGCCTTTGAATAATTAATCTATTGCCAAACCTCACAGAACAGACAGCGTTCGTTTTGAATTGCTCCTCCTCCTCCTCCTCCTCCTCCTCCCTCCTCCTCCTCCCTAAATTGACCCATGATGAAATTTCCTTGTTCTGGCCCGCCTTACTATTTAGCCACGCATTTTGTAAAGCATGTACAGTCAATCGTGAATAAATCTATCTTGACTTTCCAGCTCCCGTTTAAACAAAGAACCTCATTGACTCCGTTCAGAGTTTAAATCCTGAATTAATTAATAACAAGCGTCATGCATATAGCGATGAAAACCAGCTAGACGTAAAATAATCGGTCTTCAATGTTTCTCCAAATATAATGTGGCAAAGCAAGGGCAGTGTCGGAAAAGTATAGATTCTACTTGCCAATACTAGGACATAATTATTGGTTACAAAACTTGAACGCCGATCTGACTTGATGTAGGGCCAGTGTCAACCAAATGTAGCGATATCCGAATTTTAAAAATCGAATAAACTAGACAGTCATTTAAGAAATAAATTGCTTAAATTTTCACTTAATTACTATGAAGCGTTTTGCTTTACTTAATGAACAACTTGTTTTGTAAGAGCAATAATAATAATAATAATAATAATAATAATAATAATAATAATAATAATAATAATAATAATAATAATAATAATAATAATAAAGCGATGACAAAAACAACAACATTGCATTCAGGTCTTCCAAATCTTTGCTGAAATCCGCAACAAATAACTACTAGAAAAAGTAATTCTCTAGAAGTTCAACTAACTTGTTGAAACTCTTGTCTTCTGCTTGCGAAGTTTCACGTCGCGCGCGCGCGCGCTCTTGCCTTCAGTTGAGGCGCCTTTGCGAAGCGCGCACCAGTCAGCCTACTGCGTCGAGCGACGGACGGACAGACGGACGAACGGACGGGCCCCGGGCACAGCGGCGGCGGCGGCGGCAGCGCAAGGGCGACTCTGCGCGGCGGCGGCGGCGGCGGCGGCGGCGGCGGCGGCGGCGGCGGCGGCGGCGGCGGCGGCGGCGGCGGCGGCGGCGGCGGCGGCGGCGGCGTCGTTCGTAGGTGAGTTTCGCTGCTGCGGCGCTTCGAAAGCGGATACGCTGGTGCGGTCGGTCGGTCGGTCTCTCTGTCCCGCTCGGTGTCCGTGTGCCTGTACGCGTGCGCGTATCGGTGCCTGACTTCGGTTCTGCTCCGAACACGATTAGATCTCTGGGAAACGATGCGCGGACTCGCCGCGGCTACGTGACACAACTCAGCGCATATATGCAGTCGGCGGCGGCGGCGGCCGCGCAGTTGCCGAGACTGCCTCCCCCCGCGGCTCTTGTTCTCGCCTGTCCACGTGCGTCCCGCTGTGTCCTGCTGTCGCTATCTATGCGTCCGTCTGTGGCTAGGGACGCTGCCGCCGCCGCCGCCTTCGGGCGATGGGCACCCGCCCTGCGCCCCTCCCTCCACCGTTGCCGGCGTGCTTTGCGCTCTCGGCGGCGGGCGGGCGGGCGGAGGGGGGCTCGTTCTTTTCAGCCCCAGTCCGGTTGTTTCTTCGCCTGAGTTCGTCTTTGTTCAGTTGTCTGGATTTGGACGCCCGCTGCTGCATCTCTCCGACCCTTTTTTATCCGGTTGAGCGTCGATTTTTCCGCCATTCGCCCTCGTCGGCGAGTCTGTGTCTCTGTGTCTCTGTCTCTCTCTCTCTCTCTGTTTGTCTGTCTGTCTGTCTGTCTGTCTGCCTCTCTCTCTCTCTCTCTCTCTCTCTCTCTCTCTCTCTCTCTCTCTCTCTCTCTCTCTCTCTCTCTCTCTCTCTCTCTCTCTCTCTCTCTCTCTCTCTCTCTCTCTCTCTCTCTCTCTCTCTCTCTCTCTCTCTCTCTCTCTCTCTCTCTCTCTCTCTCTCTCTCTCTCTCTCTCTCTCTCTCTCTCTCTCTCTCTCTCTCTCTCTCTCTCTCTCTCTCTCTCTCTCTCTCTCTCTCTCTCTCTCTCTCTCTCTCTCTCTCTCTCTCTCTCTCTCTCTCTCTCTCTCTCTCTCTCTCTCTCTCTCTCTCTCTCTCTCTCTCTCTCTCTCTCTCTCTCTCTCTCTCTCTCTCTCTCTCTCTCTCTCTCTCTCTCTCTCTCTCTCTCTCTCTCTCTCTCTCTCTCTCTCTCTCTCTCTCTCTCTCTCTCTCTCTCTCTCTCTCTCTCTCTCTCTCTCTCTCTCTCTCTCTCTCTCTCTCTCTCTCTCTCTCTCTCTCTCTCTCTCTCTCTCTCTCTCTCTCTCTCTCTCTCTCTCTCTCTCTCTCTCTCTCTCTCTCTCTCTCTCTCTCTCTCTCTCTCTCTCTCTCTCTCTCTCTCTCTCTCTCTCTCTCTCTCTCTCTCTCTCTCTCTCTCTCTCTCTCTCTCTCTCTCTCTCTCTCTCTCTCTCTCTCTCTCGCCGTTCGCTTCTGGAGTTGTAGGCCTTTGCAAAAATCTTATAACCTGAACCACGTCTCTTGTTATTCCAACGCCTTCTTTAGTTGACGTAGAAGTTTGAGTTTGTTTGCGTGCATAGGTTTTCAGTGTTGTCGGTTCAGCCACCGTTTTGCCTCTCTGTCTGCTGCATATTATGCCTTCTAATAATCGATGAATAATTTGTACGTCTGCTATTCTTCGTCGTCAAGTCATTCTCTCGCGCAAGCGCTGCAGTAAAATTTTCAATTGAGACGCTCTCTTTTCTCTGCCTAATTCATTTGTATATTTCGCGTATGTGCTCAACCCAGAGATGGTTTCCTTGTGTGCATGGGAGGACAAACTGGACAAACATATTATATATATATATATATATATATATATATATATATATATATATATATATATATATATATATATATATATATATGGGCACAGCCCATGTCCCATTCGTCAAGTCAAGTTTCAACAGTTTTTCAGCAAAACTCGTTAGATTATTGTTCCCTTCGTCTGTCTCTGTCTGTTTATCTATGTTAACCATAAATGACAGTCTATTTTTCTCGCCGTCGAGAGCGCTTATCATTACATTGTGACAACGATCAAATCGATGCAAGCATACATACTTACACACCCACCCACACACAAACACAGAAATGCATACACACACGTCCACACGAACACACACACCAACTACAATTATTAGCGCCAGATACAAGCGAGCGCTAGACAGTTTAATAAAGATGATTCTTGTGGTCGTCGTCTGACTCGTCTCTGCAATCTTCGGAACTGTACAGACTTCTCCTTCTCTTTTCCCCTCTGCCTGTCTGTATGTGTGTGTGTGTGTGTGTCTCTGTCTCAGTTTAGAAGGAGAGTGTGTGGGGCGCTGGGTGGTGAGCGCCTTCCTCCCCCTCCCTCCCTCCCTCACTCGTTCGGCTTCGCTATCGTCCCGACGCGGTCTCAAATAGTCTGGTGAGCGGAAATGCCTGGCTCCTACGCCCTCGGGGATTCTTTCGTCCTTCTTTCGTACGCTCGCTCGCCTCTCTCTCACCCCCTCTGTTTTGCACTGGGCACAGCAGGCTGGCCGGCCATGGATAATGAGATACGAGACGGAGAGAGAGAGAGAGAGAGAGAGAGAGAGAGAGAGAGAGAGAGAGAGAGATGGAGGGAAGGAGGAAGGGAGGGAGGGAGGGAGTGAGAGAGAGAGGGGAGAGAGTCGTTTGGTGAAAAAGCGCTTTAAAGAGAATGCTATACGAGTCAGAAGACGTCTCGCACAGACCGAAAGAGAAATAAAATCGTAGAAAACTTTTCATAGAAACTAATCGCAGGACGCACACATACACAAACAAACAAACACACACACAAACAAACACGCACTCACGTGCACACAGGCTCCGATGTGAGGGTGTGTATTCGAAAGACGAATTAAGATGGCTGCCTGGCTACAAGTTTACCGTGAGTTAGACCTGCTGCGGTGCATTAAAAGATTTTTAAAATTACGAGGTCGCAGTGCTGCGCAAATGTCTACATAATATATTTGGCGCATGGCCAAATACCAGATCTTCTCCTGATCTTCTCTGAATAGCCCGTGTTCTCTTAATAAACAGACACAAGACACACGAAGCTTAATTGTAATAAAAATGCAAATTATAGCACAATGGCAACTTTGGCCAATTCATGACAGGAAAATCCGAGAAAATATTTGGCAAAGCAAAATTGATCAAGTTACAAGATTTGCTTTCCGTCGACGGCGCGGTGCTACGACAAAATGTCCGCGGACAAAATGTCACGGTCAAAACACGGACAGGGACAAAATGTCAGCGGACAAAATGTAACCCTAACTTTAATCCTAACCCTAAGCCGTGACATTTTGTCCGTGACATTTTGTCCGCGGACATTTTGTTCGGCCACGGACGGCGCCAGTGTTTGATCCAGGTGTGCTCGAGCTTCGAAGTCGACACTCCTTTGGAAGACATGGATGTCCTTTGGCTCCTTCTCTCCACAATCTATCTCACTGCTTCAACTCATTCCGATATATACGGTATTGATCTGGTCTTGTGGCGCCTATGCAGTGATGCAGTGGCGTAGCCAGGATTTCCGGAAGGGTGGTTTTGGTTTTTGGTTTTGACCGCGACTACTTTCCGAAAAATCCTGACAAGCAGAGAAAACCGTCGTCATCTCATGTCTATTAAATTTTGTTCCTCCAACACGTTGACAAGCATAAAATTTGTTTAAAAATACAAGGTTGTCACCTCTTAAACCATTACATTCTATAGCCAAGGGGGGTTTGACCCCCAACATCGCGTCCCTTTTTTGCTTGTCAGGATTTTTCGGAAGTTGGGGAAATGGGGTTTGGGCCAACCCCCACCCCACCCCTTTGGCTGTGCCACTGGTGGCAGCAAAGGCACGAGAGTTGACTCGTTAAGTATTCAACTGTGCTACATAATGGCTGTAGACTAACGTATAAGACATTACATGTATACCATTACTTACGTCTGTAATTAGAGGATTTCCAAACAATTCCGGAAAATTCTAACAAATGCCCGGCAATTTACTGTTGATCTATTATTAGTAATGCCCAGACCGAGTTATAAACTTAAAGTTATAAATTCCTTGATTGGACGGGGTTAAGCAGCGTGCAGTAGACCAGAACAACTAATGTACATGCCGAAGACAAGAGATGACGTTAACTTTACGTCGACACTGGAGACAATGATCCCGTGCTGTACATAAACAGTCATTTAGGGCAATATACCGAGTCTAGAATTTATTTTAGATGTCGGAGTACATGCGCTCCGCCTTCTCAGCAGCTGCTTCTGAAATAAGCTCGCAGCAAAAAGAATTAATTACATGGGAAATTTCTGATACCGACAGAGCAACACACACAAATTCCAACATTCCTGTAATAGTTTTTCAGGTGACTATTTCCAACAATACAACTCTTTGTTTCATCGCTTCTCAAGAAAATAAGAAGTGAAACAGTTGTAAAATAGCTATATTTCAACTCTCGACTGAAGAGTATAGGTTAATAAGGTTTCTAAAAATATTTCCTTCAAAACAAAAGCTAGATGCTCCATGCGGGGTAGCAACCAGTAGAGCAGCCAGAATTTTCCGAAGGCTGGGAGTTACAAAAACATCTCCCCAACTTCCGAAAAAATCCCGACAAGCAAAACTGGTCGCCACTTATTATTTTGCTTGGTTAAGTGGTTATATAATTAATTATATGAGCGCGGACAGCCTATGCAACTATATTGATATTTCTTGGTTGCTTCTTTTTTTGCTACCTCAAACCCGATTTTGGCGCCCCTCCATCCACAGAATAATAATACGCAATATAAAAATTAGTTGGTCGGCCAACCAAGGGGTGGTTTAACTCCCAACCCCTTCCCCATTGACTACGTCACTGGTAGCAGCAAAGGCAAAAAAGTGGACGGCGATGACGGATATTTTATGATTTAGCCGACAAATTGTCAGTTATCGACACATTTTTTGTTTACAATAAAACTATAAATTTGTCGACAATGGGGTGTCATACCCCCACAACCCCTTCGGCTATTTATCTGCCTCTGCAACTATGCCTTGAAATTGTCATCCGTGAAGAACACGTCTTCTCTTCTGGATCGCGGACACGCAATGAGTTGTTGATCATAGAGAATTGGGAAGTAAAGCAGGGGAAGACTGTGAGGTCTGATCGACAGAGTCTGAAATTCCGGATGTCTGGGTCTTCAAAGACGCATCTAGTATATAGCAGAAGCGCCATGTTCCGAATCATCGTACTCGTGACGCCATCTGGTTTCCTGTGTTGTTGGCATTAGGATCGGACCATATAGGAAATGTGCACAGGAGCTACAGCGCCACGACATGCCGCCGTCGCCGTCGTCGTCGTCGTCGTCGTCGTCGCCGCCGCCGACGCCGCCGTTGCCATGGAAACCTAGACCAGAAATCGATGCGAGGAGAGTTATCAAACTCAGTGGGGGACGACAAGCAGCAGCAGCAGCAGCAGCGCGGTGCGGTGTCTCCTTAATTCGAAACTTCAGAAAACGGAGAGGAGAACAAACAATATTCCGCAGAAAAGGAGATGCAAATTCTCTGTCGTAGACCGAAGACTCTGGAGCCTCTAAAAATAGATTCCCTGATATGGTTAAGAAGAGACCGGCAAGCAGTGCAAATATCCTCGCATAAGCGTTCGGGAATCGATGCAATTTTGCCGGATTCCAGAACCGATCGAAGAGAAAATCGATTACAATGTTGACGTCTTAAAACTGCTGCGGAGAGAACCTCAAAGGAAATTCCGGAAATTGTTTGCACGAGGAATGCAAGAGCGAGAACAAGAACGTACTGGTGGACTCGACTCAGCGAGGCATCCAAATAATAATGGAAACAGTAGCAGAGGCAGGCAATTCAAATAATAATAACGAGTAGCAAGTAGTACCTACTACAGTACTCCTTCCTCTTTTGTTTATGGTCCGTAATTTACTATACTACAATTACTACTACTACTACTTCTACTACTACTACTACTACTACTACTACTACTACTACTACTACTACTACTGCAACTACTACTACTATCTTTACTACTAATAAATGCGCAGCATCTTGCTAATAATAATAACGATAATAACGATTATAATAATAACGATAATAATACCAATACCACCACCACCAATAATAATAATAATAATAATAATAATAATAATAATAATAATAATAATAATAATAATAATAATAATAATAATAATAATAATAATAATACCAACAACAATAATGATAGTAATGATAATAGCACATGGTCAGACTCAAACATGCTTACTGCTTACGGGTCGCCTTAGTTTGACGTACAGATATTTCTGGAACGACCCGTAGCCTGTCTACTGCGAATCAGTGACGTATCTTTCCCGTGGTTTTGAGATGACGCCGAGGTTGATGTCACCCGGTGCTATTTCGAAGACGGTATACCAGAGACGTCATTTCACTGTTTTTCAGGGGGTGGGCAAGACACTTTCGACCGGTCAAGTTTGCAAAAAAGTTGGCGACCTTTTTTTGCTTGTCAGCTATTTTGTGCGATTAGTTACTTCAGATTCCAGATTCGACATCAAGCCCTCCTTTACGGGTTGATGACTTTTTTGCTTTTCAGTCTTTCTACCTGTTTAGCCAGCCAATTTACATGTAAAAACTAAATAGCACAAACATTGGTGGGAAAAAATCTTGTCCCCTAAAAATCGGGGAGGCAACGGCCTCCGCCCTGCCCCCCCCCGAAACGACGTCCCTGCGATATACCAGCTGCTCGATAGCGAACCAACGAATTAATTTATTTCAAGAAAATTTTAGAAACTCAAAAAGTTTTCGCTTGAAATTACTGGAATTCAAAATTCGTCAGATCGATCAACGACGACAATGGTTCAGCGGGCGAGATGTGCGATCCCCCCCACGTCGTCTTACTGGCGCCATTTCTCACTCTTTTACATTTCGGTTCTCTATGAAACCACTGTATTTTGTCAACTGTATAATAGTGGAGTGTGTAGTTGTTAGTTACGAGTTGTGCTTGTTCTTATGTTGTCTACGTTTGCGAATAAAGTTATATATTTCGGTAAGGTTACTAGATGTCCGGCAAAAAGAGGACATGTCCATCTTTCTTTTACTTGGTGTCCTCCGTCCGGCAGGCATTGGCCTGAGATGAGAAAATGTCCGGCTTTCCGCCTTCATCGTCCATTGAATTGAATGTTGCCTATTTGAACGTGTAATATTGCGCACTATAAAGCTGCCATCGACGTTGGTTTTAAGGACAAAGGGGTGAAACTTTAGAGGAGGAATTCTTCTCTTCAGAAAGTGCAATCTCAAGAAAGTGCCTTGCATGGATTTTTCACGCATATGTCGCTGGTAACGCAGTTACGTCTTCGGACAAATATGAAGTTTTTAAATGACATCACTGCATACAAGGCTTCCATTTCATGCACGTGCAATGTATTTGTGTTTTGGGTTTAGAGTCTTTTCGATACGCAGTATTGTATGCGCTTCGTTAATTTTAAGGCATATTTCTTTTATTTGGGGTTCGCCTTCATTTCCGACATTCGGTGTCCTCCTTTGTGCATGGAGGTACCTGGTTACCATTTATACTCTACGGTTTCATTAAGTCCTACTTAATGTGACATTTCTGCTGAGCTGTTCTCTCTTTATCACCCCCCCCCCGCCTCTTCGAAAATGAGCACGGTGATTCCATTAGACAGAAGTCTACTGCCTGTCTGGAATACTGTGTTCAGGCTTGGAATCCATTCTTGAAAAAAGATATAGAACTTTTAGAAAAAGTGCAAAGACGAGCAACGAAGATGGTCAATGGGTGCCATAATTTAAGCTACGAAAAAAGACTTCAATATTGTGGACTGACAACATTAGAAAGGAGAAGAGAAAGAGGGGATTTGATAGAAACATACAAAATAATGACTGGGAAAGTAGATGTGCCATATGATCGATTCTTTACATTGGCACACTATAGCAGCACAAGAGGCCACAAGTGCAAAATGTTTAAGCAGAGGGTTGGTCCAAGAAAGAAAACTTTTTTAGTGCAAGGGTTGTGGACAAATGGAACAGTTTTGGACGAGTTTGGGAGTGACAGTTGAAACAGTGAACGGATTCAAAGGCTATCTAGATAAACTAGGTTACTGAATGCAGATGGTTACATCAGTGGTTTTCACACAGGCTTACTTAGCCTCCCAAACCACTTAAAATCACATTATTATTATTATTATTATTACTGCACAGTAGGCAAATCGACGAAACAGTACACTGTAGAATTTTAAATTAGACATTTAAAGCAAGACGCCTGCCTGTGTTAAGCTCTACTGTTATGTCCTCTCCAATCGAGCCACAATTTTCTAAAATCCTGCAAAGGCTCGTTTACTCTGGGGCGCTGGACTTATAACAGACTAGGTCTTTGATCACAACCGTTTACCCAGTCG
Organism: Metaphire vulgaris; assembly: GCA_018105865.1. Taxonomy (NCBI): domain Eukaryota; kingdom Metazoa; phylum Annelida; class Clitellata; order Crassiclitellata; family Megascolecidae; genus Metaphire; species Metaphire vulgaris. The sequence goes on along the minus strand of CM030833.1, from coordinate 11,630,706 downwards.
GGAACGGCTGGCTGTAACGGGGGTAGGAGGAGGAGGAGGAGGAGGATGAGAAGGAGGTCAAAGGCCAATCAACTGGGCGACGGCGCCAATGGCTTCGTGCTGTGTCGCTGGGCATCGCTTTTAAGTCTGAAATGAACGTAAACGATAGATTCTGGGCTAATCGCTTCGTCCGATTTTTCACCGGAAAGCCAACGCAAGGCCAAGATTTCCACGTCAACCCTCTCTCACCCGCCTGAGACTGTATGCACACGCACGCGCAAGTACAGTATACTGTATGTAGCGCAAGTACTGTATGTAGCGCAGAACGCCCAGTTTGGTGTCGGCGATAGCGTTGATTTGATTACGATCAGGCCCGTCTTGTGAGGTTCTGGCGCCCTACAGGCCAGCGGATCTATGGTCGCCCCCATTAGATTTAAAGTATATATAACGCAATTTTGTAATCAACGTGTTACTTCAGTTATATATATATATATATATATATATATATATATATATATATATATATATATATATTGTAGGCATATATAAATATATTGTAGGCATATATATATATATGTATATATATATATATATATATATATATATATATATATATATATATATATATATATATATATATATATGAGCAAACAAACGATTTGATCATTTGACCTTACTGGTAATTCGTTTATATAACGCACTGTTTTCACGTACAGGCGTATAATTTAAAAGCAATTTAAACAAAAAGGTAACACTGCTCTTGCTGCCAATTAAGATTTGCCTTCCTAGACAGTCGCATAGACTTGTCTATGCCACACACGCGCCTGTTTGCGGTGAGCGATGTTTCCCTAACTAGTGTCAAGGATATTCGCACAGACTGAAAGACCATGTGAAATTTTCCGTGTAAGATAACGTTGTTCTTGGCGCTCGAATCTACATTTCAGCTGCAGGAGTTTCTATAACCACTGACAGACACAGTTTGAGATTGGACTTTACTGCCTAAGATGGACTGGACTTAATATTGTAAGACACTACGAAGAGAAATTAGAGAAATAGAGTTCATTAGAGAAATAGAATAAGGACGAAGAGGAGGAAGAGGAGACGGAAGGCGAAGAGGAAAAGAGAAGAGGGAGAAGGAGATAGAGGTGATTTCAAACAATGAATGGTGAAGTCAAACAGATCAGAATTCAATTAGGTAGTTTTTGCGCTATTGTCCACAAGTCATCATAACTGACGTTGCATCCTACGACCTACGATAATCAATCGCTGAATGTTTCTCACTGCAACTGGTTTTGTAATCAAGTAAGTAAGTAAGTAAGTAAGACGAACTTTCTATAGCGCTGCCCGAAGCTTGGCGCATGCAGTGCGCCAGCTTATTCACGAGCGCTCAATCTGGGTGAAATCGACAGTCTGTAATCCGTAGTCCGTGGTGGTCAAACTTCTTTCTGTTGGATCGAAGGTTTCAGACTATGTTGGCAAAGTCAAGTTGTCAAGTAACAAATACAACGAAACAATTGGCACACAACATTATTATTCAATTGCAGTTTTCAAATCTTGTCCGCTGACGCCGTTGGGTCCGTGAAGCGACATCTATGAATTTCTAAAGAACCTCCGTATTTATTTGAGTAATTCTTTTATAGACGCGTCCATCAAAAGATCGCGGGTGTCTAATCTACCAAGGGGCTGTCTATTAATAATTACGTCAACAATTTAGGGGAGAGGGTTTGAAAAAGTTTGACCAGTGGCGTGTGGAGAGTGGCCGACGCCCGGGGCCAAGTTGTCCAAAGTATACCTTAATCGACTGAAGTCCTGGCTTTTCAAGACTAGCTACTTAGTTAATTCTGTTTAAAGTGTTCGCGCAGTCTTTTTGACGAGTTACCAATCTAATCTTGACGTTCTCTTACTTACTTGCTTACGCCCACGAGCAAAAAAGGTCATCGGGTCAATTTTTACGCCCCCTGCCCTGGTCTGCGCCCGGGGCCACCAGCCCCCAAATTTGGTGCGCCAAGCAAAAAAAAGGTCATCAGGTCAATTTTTACGCCCCTCTGGTCTGCGCCCGGGGCCACCGCCCAACCCACCCCTCTACACGCTACTGAGTTTGACAGTTGTTGACAGGGGGAGCGAAGGGGGTCAAGAGAAGTTGACGTCAACAATTTCACTTTTTACAAATAATCAAAATAGGAAATTTCATGGAATACTACTTATTAGGCCCTACAATGGAAAAAAGCATGGCAAAAAAGGTCATCACCACCACAGTTTGACAATCGATGAGCAAAACAGGGGAAAATGGTCATCACCGCAAAAATAACAACCTTGTTATTGGGACCTGTCATTGATCTTGGGGGAGGTCAAAGTTTTTGAAGTAATTATAGGGGGTAACTGAAAGTTGACAGTTGTTGACAAAGGAAGGGGGAGGGGGTAAAAAATTGCCCAAAAATTGTTGACATAATTAATGAACAGCACCCTACCCTTACCTTTGCTGATGATGTTCAGTTTGATTATTTTTGTTTATTTTGTGTTGTCCGTAACACAGCTGGATGCAAAATGGTCCCTGGCAGTAAAATATCCGAATCTCAGGACTCTAATAAAGAGAAGTCTCGATAAACTATTAAACCCATTATTTGTTTAATTCCACCGTTTACAAAAATATTCGATTCATATGCGTTTGTTTTTCAATACAAGAAGCACGTGATTAAATGATGCTAAGAAAATATCGTCTATAAACTCAAAATAATTTTGTCGCATTTTAAAACGATGTCAGTTGAGTTCTTAACTTCTTATTCAACCGGGAAATTTGTAGCTCGATTGTCTGAATAATGAAAGTGTGAGGACTGCATTGCGCCATCTTGTGAACTGCCGAAGAAAGTTTTGCAAACGGTTGACGACTCGATACAGAAATTATATACACTGTACACATAAGTCGCGAAGGCAAAGGCGTGAACATCGTAGAGGTTCGAGAGAGAGTATGGCACACAAACGAGTCTTTTCTTTAAGGCAAGGCTCCAGGCGTTGAGCTCTGAGAATATATATACTCTCATAAGGCTTGTGTGATTTTCAGAAGTTTCGTCATGAACGTATTTGCAGTCTGCGCTAATTCATATACTTGATTCCTTTCTTATCCATGTACGACTCCAAAGTTTGTATTATTCTCTGAAAAGAGGAACGAGAACTGAACTGAACTGAGGTTTATTTCAACTCAACTTAACATAAGCATGTCTGACATCAATTACAATAAATGACATCAATTGAATTTAAAATAAGACCAAGAAAATATTCACAGAATATTCACAAGACTAAATTTAGTCTAAGTTTACAATAGAATAGAAAACAAAAAGAAACCCGAGAAGTAGTCAAATTAAAAGTTACTTTACTCTAGTTATTTTACTAGAATATTCAGATTAATATAACATCATATAGTAGACAAGAGTTAGGCCTAAAGTGGAATGTTGAGAAGAAAAGGGTTGCCTAAGAATACAGTTTTTAGGCCAATTACTTAATTCAGCCATTCAGAATTTTTTACGGTAATAATGCAATTGCAAATGCATTAAGTTTGTCACAGGCTTTATTTTCAAATCATAATATTTTCTTACTATTATTATTAAGGCTAGTGAATTGTTGTAGTGAATTGTTGTAATTGAAAATCTTTTTCCAGCCCCTATAGTTCTTGCTTCATCATCATTATCATCATCATCATCATCATCATCATCATCATCATCATCATCATCATCATCATCATCATCGTCATCGTCGTCGTCGTCGTCGTCGTGTGCCATCTTCGAATCGAAGGTTGGTAGTCACAAGTTGTGGCCACTTTTCTCGATCCTCAGCAATTCTTTTTAGTTCTCCATAGTTTTCAAAGTCCGTCCAGTCTTTGATGTCCTCCAGCCAAGTTCTTCGAGGTCGCCTTTTTGCTCATTTCCCTTGGTACATCGTACACGATTATGTATTTCCCTTCCAAGACATTTATCGCTTGTTCTGAACACGAGCCTCTCATTAGATGGTTGAATTTCCCAAATGTTTCGACCCTTTAACCGGAAAGTCCACTTCAATTGTGAGGTGGGCAGTGATATACCGGCAGGGTGCGATTTGTGACCTGGAGCAGTGGGGGGATATGTCGAGCTTGGGGGATGTAGTTGTTGGTAAATGTAGCAGTGGGAGATGTAGCAGTAGGGGGATGCAGTTTGGCAGGGGGAAGATTCCCCCCTCCCCCGCCGCAAATCGCGCCCTGTATACCGGTAGTCATGAGCTCCGACTATCGAATACACAGGAACCCAAGACAATAGTCCCGGAGGCCAGGATTCTAATTTTCGAAAGTTTAAACCCCGAAAATGAACTGAGGACTCAAGGGTTGCGGATTCGAAGCACACGACATTCACTGCATTCGGCAGTTAAACATGTACAGTGTACTGCAGCGGTTCTCGTCAGTTAAACCCTTCAATTCAATTCCAGTGTACGACCCCCCAACCGTAAAATCACTTTTGTAAACTGTTAAAAACAACAAGTCAGTTGAAATGTTTGAAATCATTCTGATTCAATTGTCTGCAATGCCTATCCTCGAATGGCAATTGTAGTTTTAAAAACGAGTAACTGCAAATTGGAAAATTTTGTACAATTACAAGTTTTGCGCATGAAAAAAGATACAACTCTATATTTCCGAAGGTTTCAGGCGAATGGAATCGTCATTCGACCCCCTTAATAGCGACAGGTTGGTTGAGAACCGCTGGTGTACTGGTTGCCAATTTTCACACAAGTAAGCCAGAAGCAAGTACCACTGAGTTACTAACACAGCGCTACAGCAATGAATTTATAACAAATAGCTATTTTAATCGACATAAAATTAAGACAGCTACCAACCACTTTGTCCATCGACAAGGCCATTTCGTAAGCTGTCTTTCCATACTAAAAAACAATCAAACAAAGGGTTTCTAATAGCCTACGCAGCGTGTTATTTTGTTAATGTTAATATGCAGCGTGTTATTATGCAGTAATACAGTATTTGTTGGCATTTAGTACCATTTACATCTTTGAAATCTGTTAATGACCATCTTTGGACGCAGAGAGCACGCCTGGAAAGGTGCCAGTGGCGAGGCGACGGGGGCGGGGTGAGGCAACCGCCCGCTGGCGCCGAGATTGGGAGGGGGTGCAACATTGATCACTAACAAAAAATTTTGGAGATAGCCTTTACCATGGTTGGATATGGAGAATTATTTGCCCCAAGTCACAAATAGTCTGACAAGCAAAAAAAGGTCGTCACCTATTTCACTTAGGTATCTTACAAAACACGGATGGTCCATATAAAACGTAAGTAAGCGAAATGGGTGAGGACCATTGTTGATTGTCAGAATTTGTTGGAAGTTGAGGGCGCCATTAGTACATTTTGCCCACGGGCGTCGAACAGAAAGTTTTAATACAATTTCCGAAAGCATCCGCCGTGGTTAGTACATTAGAACTGAAACTAAAAATATAACTAGGAATAAACAGCAATGAAAATATTACACTGCCACTTATTATTATTGTCCTGATAAGGTCAACCATAGTGCATCATGTCGGCAGAATGATGGTTATGACGACGGTTACGAGTACATTCTTTGTCAGAGTTCTTTAAAAGTATAAACCGATGCTGTTGCCACTTGCCGGTGGCGTAGCCAGGGCCACCATTACATCTACAGGCCAATTTGATTTGATACGACAAACGGACTCCCTAACTGTCCTCGGCCGCCAAAAATTTAGCGTCATATTAAATTTAAACCTCGAGCCTTGAAAAAATCTGGCAGCCTGTATAACAACCACAGTATGATGGGCAATTTCCTCTCCCCGAAAATTTTCCAATCCGTTTTGCTCAGAGCTCACAACGAGCCTAAGCCCGAATAGGGGAGAGCCCCTGTACACTCATAGTGGACTACCTGTGCCCTCACAGTGGATTATCTGTGCCCTCATAGTGGATTAACTGTGCCTTAATAGTGGATTACCTGTGCCCTCATAGTGGATTACCTGTGCCTTAATAGTGGATTACATGTGCCTTCATAGTGGATTACAACGATTAATTATATATTAATTAATTGTCGGCACTGATTCATTTCGGTCGCCTCATGATCCACAGCACTAGATGTTGCGCATCAAGGAGCATTGCTGAATCGCCTAGATACTGTAAGCCATTGATGCAGAGCCATTTTCTGATGGTTTTGATCAGTTCTATCAGTTACCTCGTTCTTGACGGTGATGTCGGCGTCTTTCTCCGTCAGCAGCTCGACGAGAGGAAGATGAGAGTTGATGACGGCCATCATCAACGCCGTCTTTCCATCTTTGTCCTTCCAGTTGACGTCGGCTCCACGACGGAGCAGAAGGGCAGCGACATCGCGGTTGCCTCCAACGGCAGCTGAAGCAAAATCAAAGCAGAACTACAGACTGCAACAACACAACCACCACCACCACAACCACCGCCGACGCCGACGCCGACGCCATCGTCGTCATCGTCATCATCATCATCATCATCATCATCATCATCATCATCATCATCATCATCAACATCATCAACAAAAACAACAACAGCAAAAACAACAAGATGATCGTGACTGACCGACTTTTAGGAGCGGAGTCCATCGATTGAGATCGACCGATGAGTGGTCTGCCCCTTGTTCGATCATCCAATCGATGAGTTCGATCTTTCCGCTGTCTGCTGCCCAGTGGAGGGCCGACGAACCCCCGCGGTCCTTCAGATCGAGGCTGGCCCCGCTCCTCAGCAGCTGCTCCACTGAGCCACTCTGGCCGCCGTAGGCAGCCAACATCAACCTATACATTACCACCAAAACGTCATCGCATCGTCGCCATCATTGATTCAATTTGGATTTGACGCGCCATCGGCTGATGCCCTGGACATTATGATAGTGGCGCCATAGAAGTTTATTGATTGATTGATCATTGACGCTAATTGTACGCCGTACGGGCATTTTGGGCAGCCTTGAATCGCGTCATATCCAGGACATTGGCCTAGCCACGAGTGGACACAACGGACCGGTCCCCTGTTTCTCGAGTCTGGATTGGTCGTGTGCTGCGTGCAATGTTGTCAAATTGTCTACAAAATTGCTCAAAATCTCAAGATTATTTGAATAGAATATCGGAAATATAGAAATGATGTTAGTATTAAACAGTCTTGACTCTGATGGAAAAGCTCATGACACGCCCACAGGACCTCCTGTCGGGTCTGACTAAGTTGGTCGGTAGAACTGATGGTAACCCCTATTCTGGAACCATGGATACAGAGTCTCAGTGAGACCAAGTTCTGTATTTTACTATGAGCAGTTGCATCTACCAGTGTTGGGATAGGAAGATCTATATCCCAACGAAATCAAAGCGGGGATCGGTTACAATGCATTAAATTACAGTCCTACACTTTTATAACAGAGGGGTTTTCCACATATAGCGATGGAAGGAGAGACTTTGGCTATCATGAGCTCTAACGACGACCGTTTTCTGCTCTTTCGGTTTTTTTTACACAAATAATTAATCCAGCCCAATGCGATACTGAGTAGATTGAAAAGTTTGCCAAACGAACGACGTTAGAACAGTCATCGCTCTGTGACCGTAACATTCGTAACGGCATTTGCGTTGCCTCGAAGCCATGTCCATGTCCCCTGAGAACGGCACGTCGCCAGATAGATAGATAGATAGATGGATAGATAGATAGATAGATAGATAGATAGATAGATAGATAGATAGATAGATAGATAGATAGATAGATAGATAGATAGATAGATAGATAGATAGATAGATAGATAGATAGATAGATAGATAGATAGATAGATAGATAGAGATAGATAGATAGATAGATAGATAGATAGATAGATAGATAGATAGATAGATAGATAGATAGATAGATAGATAGATAGATAGATAGATAGATAGATAGATAGATAGATAGATAGATAGATAGATAGATAGATAGATAGATAGATAGATAGATAGATAGATAGATAGATAGATAGATAGATAGATAGATAGATAGATAGATAGATAGATAGATAGATAGATAGATAGATAGATAGATAGATAGATAGATAGATAGATAGATAGATAGATAGATAGATAGATAGATAGATAGATAGATAGATAGATAGATAGATAGATAGATAGATCGGGGTTGCGGATGTGTCACTCCACGGTCGGCACTTGACAGCCAATTTTTCTGTAGAACCGCACTCTTTAGAGATACGAATTTCAGTGCCTGTAGAGTGTCGCGCGTTCTAAGGCCGGCGTCGGCTGCACTGTTTTTAGTTGGCCTGTCAGTTACACTGTACACGCCGTGCCGTTGTACAATAATTCAGAGATCAAGCAGAACTTCGCTATACTTATTATCGACGTCTCAGCTCCATCATGGTCAGTTCGAAAGTCCGGTTGCTGATTTTCAGCTACCGCTGGCTCAGTTGGTAGAGCGTCGACCCTGCCCTGGGTTCGATTCCCGGGCACTCGAGTAACTTAATAACCGTTGAACCAAAAACAGCGATACGTGGGAAAGAGTGACATCACTGCGAGATTCAGTTCACCTAACCGAGCAGGTTTAGACGCTTTTATTGAACACTGTTGCTACATCATACTCACTGCTACATCATACTATGATGTAGCAGTGATGCTCATAAAAGAGTCTAAACCTGCTCGGTTAGGTGAACTGAATCTCGATCATAGTTTGCAAAAGGTCTGCGAATAATTCCAATTATTGAAAAGGTACGGACAGGTGTATGAGCACATTTCGTCTACGTCGAATTGATTGAATTGCTAAACAGAGTATATGCTATACTTACGCTGTTTTACCTGCTTCATTTTGAAAATTAACGTCCGCGCCGTTATCTATAAGGACCTCCAACATACTACAAGATAACAGCAAGATAACGCGAATTAACACGATCAAATGCTGTGGACGCTTTGACCGATCGGTTCCAAGAGGCTCCTGAGCGTAAAGCGTCGATGCAATTAGCACACAGCTTCGCATTTACCAATCTACGCTCCTCTGAACCGACCACTTACAGTGTCAGTCGCACAATCAAATCAAAGTGGCAAGCGACAGATTTTACATTCCAGAAACATACGGGTTCAATGGTGGTCACAGATTGCCAAGATCAGTTAGGAGAGGTCTTTAATTAGGCCTCAGTCTCTGCATATGAAAAATCATGACTCGTTGTTGTAACAATCGGCAACATATATAGTTTTGAAATTAATTCGCTTGGTGCGCCACTCACTCATTATAACCTTTTTCCGCAGCGACCATTAGAGGACTTTGACCGAATCTGTTGGTAGCGTCAATTGGCGCTTCTCTGCATGAAAAGCAAACGAACGAAACTACTACGACTGAAGGCTAAAAGGATACAATTAACATAAAACATCAAAATTGCCTCTGCAATCTCTCTCCGATAGGCCAAAATAGCTCGAACACATATATATAGTTCACATGAAAGCAAGATGAATGTGGTTCTTATTGCCTTTTGCCGAACCCGACCAGTCGCCGGTGGCTGAAAGGTTTGGCCAGAAATTAGTCTCACCCCACCGCTTTTAGAAAAATCTAGCGCGGCAAGTCACTTTACTTGCAAACTCACAGATAATTTTATGGTAAAATTTGATCTCGCATTGCACGATAGGCAGCCTATAAGCGAAAGCTACTAAAATAATTTATGCTAATATTACTTAATATAAGTTGATATCAAAACTGGTATTAATAGCGTAGGCCTAATCCATTTGCTACATTTGATCTGAAAACAGAAAAGACACAGATCATTGCCGTCTATAGCCTATGTGTCGCATAAGGAAGGCGAGGCTCTTATAGATGCGTGATTGTTAATTTGTTAATAGTTTACTCAAATAATTATTCGAGCAACCATTGAAAGCTGCTTTCGACCAAATCGATCACTTAATCGATCACTTACGTACTTCATCACTGCCCTTTGGATGTTGACTATTGCCTGGCTGATCACATATCTTTCCCATAGCTAATTTAAGAAAGGCTGAGCGCCTAAGAATAAGCAGCTACTGTTGTGCTGCTTTCCAAGGCGCTATAAAAATCCACGAGATTTTACTTACTTACTTACTTCATCAATCGATTTAACGACCATCTTTAGACCTATTTATGAACTGGATATTACTAAATCTTTGGAATTGAAATCGTTGCAAAAGCTGGAAGGAAGAGATAATTATAGACATAATAAGAACCGCAGCAGTTAGTTCATTGCCAGTAGGCTGTAAATTCATACAAGCACTGGCGGTTAAAGATTGTCGTGGTTCGCATGCAAGAAAGTTTGCACTGAATGACCTAACGAATGATCGCACGACCTAACCTAGTTTCCAGAATGCGTTCCAGTTCTGCGAGATTTTGCCTGAATATTGCCGAGTGAATATCTTCTCCGGTCAAAGGTCTCTCTGCAGCAAATCAAGAGAACACAGCGATATTCTAAATCGGACTATCTCCCCACCCTCCTTCCTCACTCATCTCTTTCTCTCTGCTTAATTATTTTAATAATACAAAAATTCAATTCACAAATTTAGTGGTAAATCTAATTTCTATGCCACTTACACTAAGACACCCAAACAGAGTCGTAGCTAGAGTATTCGGCAGGGCCGCCGAGAGAAGTTCTGGGCCCCGGTACAAAAAAAATAACTTATCAACTCTCCGAAAAACCTGACGAGCAAAAAACGTTATCGCCTCTCCAAAAAGAGCCTGATAAGCAAAAAAAACTTATCGGCCACAGGCCTCTGTGGGCTCCATGGGTCCCCGGAACAATGTACCGGCTGCACCCCCTCTCCTCAGGCCTGGTATTCGGCGCCCGGGACAAGGTATCAATTTTTCGCCCCTAACAGTCTAAAATCTGAAAAACTGGCGATGACCTTTTTGCTGATCAGACTTTTGACGACGTTGGAAGAGTAAAGTGGTGAAAGTAGCGCAAAAAGTGGATGATGAGCTGCTATCTTGTCATACTGGTAATACTTTCGACGACGGATGCAGTCCCGTCTTTTGCCAGTGTGAGGCCTCTGACACCTGCATGGCGACCTGCGGGGCTCTGGATGGGTTGGATTCAGGCCCGCTTTAAGGCACTGGCAAGTTAGGCACGTGCTTAGGGCCCCGCGATATACAGTAGGCCTATAAGGCTCCCGGCGGGGGTGAAAAAGCTTCATGGGAACTGAGGCTCGAAAAAGTTCATCACGTTTTTTGGTGCTCGATCTTTCAATTAATTTATCCTCCAGAAGTTGATAAGCAAAAAGGTCAAAACATAAAAAGGATGGAGCGCGCGGAGCCCCTAAGATGCGCGGGAGCCCGAGCACAGGGCCCAATTTTCAACACATAAAGACGGGCCTGGACGGACGTTTAACTTGCTAAACTCCGGTCGTGAATAAAATCAACCATCGTTTCTGGCGCCCCCCCCAGCACGGCGCCAGGCCCTGGGTAGAGAGATTTTCACTTCTGCTTCTCCCTCTTAGGAGGCACTATCCTAATCATTTGTTACCAGTTTGCAATATATTGTAATTTTCGTTTTAGTTACTTTCATAATATGGCTAATCTATATAATATTAAGATCCATCTGTATGTCTCTCTGTTACCTTCAAGCGTTCTGATTGGTTGACTGTTGGTAGACGGTTTAGACCGTTTAGTCCTTACGTTTGGACGATGTTCGAAGACGACGTTGCTATTGGTAACAATTGTACGTAGAATCGTAGTTTAACACGGTTTAGTCGAGTCATTGCAGCGTCAGAGGGCTGGGCGTGCGACGACGTTGCTATTGGTAACAATTGTTCGCAGCCTGAGGTAGTTGCGCAATTTTAACGTCATTTGAACGTACACAAAAATACGTTACCAGCGTCACAAATCAGTTGCGTGATTTTAACGTACATAGGCCTAACTTTATTACGTGGCGCAGAGCTTGGCTAATCATGAAATGTTGTTGTTTCAATGATTGGGTATTAGGTATAGGTATTGGATTAGTATTATGCATCTTTCTAGTCATATGTTTAAATGTACGAATAACTGCTTTTCATTATGTTGATTTTTCTTCTGATACTAAATAAAATGATTTGCTGCATCACAACACTCTGAATCGGGACTGTGTTCGTGCGAAGTCGATGGCTCACATAATCCATGGCAAGCATAGGCGTCGATCAACTTGGAATATTGGGGCGGGGTGGGGGTGGGGTGGAAGTGCAAACCTTCAAAGTTAGATCAGGAAAAGTTGATGTCATTTCTCGTTGTCCTGGTCACTCCTGACTCGCTGATATTAAATCAGAAAGTAATATAAATTCTGCCATGCATAATGTTTCATTGCGCTACTAACAACGATTGTTGACCAATCATATTAAAACGCTGCAAGTACAGTGACTGTACCTTACCTGCTTGATTAGTCTATCTCGTAATCTCAATTAAAGTTCTGAGTGCAACATGCAGAGCAAAATGAAGTTTGACAATTACAAGAGTCCAGGTTTCATGAGCAACACTGCAACATCCTAAACTACAGGAAAGCGTTTCAGTCCTTCAGAGTTACTTCTCTACGTGGAAAAGCGTCCGAGTATGTTCTAACGTAGCCTATTGGTGCTTTTCTTGCGAACTCAACCTCCAAATTTCGGCTCACAAGTCACATCTTGATATCGTTTCCAAGATGACCGTTAAGTGGAATGACAGTTCCTCTTAGGGTCAATCAACCAGTGACCAGATTTCTACAGCCCCGACTGTTTGTTTGTCCCAATAGATTAGGCCTAATTACAGCTTTAAAAAGTTCACATTTGCAGGCAAATTAGATAAACGCAGTCACGGTACTCCAGTTAAATATTGTCAAACTATTGAACAAACAGTTATACAGAAGATATTGGAGTGAGGGCAACATATGCTGAACAAATGAACTGAACAAACCCACTCTAAAGCAATAGACGGGTTCGGACACCATCGCAACATCGCAACATCTCAACCGAAAATATGGAATTTCAAAATCAGAAATTTAAGAAAGAACACGTATAGAGATTGGAAAATATGCTAACTCAATGTTTCCCAAACTGTGTGTTGCGACCCAAAAGTGGGCCACGGGGATGTTTAGTGGGTCGCGGGGTAGCGCGAAATTAGTCTAGACTCTAGAGTGTCATTTTCTAACCAATACCACAATGTCACAAGCCTTGAAAGTTGTATGTAGACTTAGGTTTTAAGAAATTTGTATGCCTGCAATCCTCTATATACGGCATATGTTAAAATGATTAGTGTTTTATCCAATATTATTTGACAATAAGTTTGCAGGTCAGGGCATTTTACAAAGCCGCTGACGTGAGTCGCACAGTTCCAACAAGTTTTGGAAACTCTGGCCTATAGTACTTTGTAAAATTAATCTTATTTTGCAATAATGCAAAGAAGCGTATTCCGACCATTTTGCTCCGAAACTTCACTAACAATATAGAAATCTGTTCGACGGCAACATCACCAACTTAGCGGTTAAGCGATTTTGCCATACTCAAAGGATTTTTAAGGCGCGTAACAAAGGTATGTCCGTGGAAAATTTTAAAAACAATAACTTTCAAGAAATGTCAATATCTACTTCTTTTTGTCTTATCTGACAAAAATATAAATAATTTTTCACAATATATTCGCCATATTTTCATTCGAATTGAATCAGAGCTTTTGTTTTGCCATTTATTCAAAACTCAGAAGAGGTTATTTTCAATCAACGTTCGCCAGATGACCTAAAGCATTTTTAAAAATATTGCATGCTATGATTAGAGTCGCGGCACGTTACAAAACCGCTGAAGTGGGCCACAGTTCCAAAATGTTTGGGAAACCCTGTGCTAACTGGTAGATAAAAATTTTTGAATATTGGGGCCCATCGAGTGCTGGGTCCCTTGTCCTAATTATTGAGGATGAGGGCGGAACCCGGGTCCCCTGTGGATTAACGCCCATGATTCCAAGGTCGGTCGATAAAACAAGTGCAAACTGAAGGACGACAGTCGTCTTTAATCCAGACCTCTCGACAATATTTGCCATTCGTCTGGGTCTCTTACTTTATTAAAATGTTCGCACGGAATGTCAATAATGAAACGGAGATAAAAAAGTGAGAACAAGTAACAGAGCAAATATGCTCTGTAATGGGCCCTTGCTCCTGACGTTTGGTAATATGGCGCACAAGAAATTGTCAGTTTAATAATAATAATAATAATAATAATAATAATAATAATAATAATAATAATAATAATAATAATAATAATAATAATAATAATAATAATAATAATAATAATAATAACGTTTCGATAAGTTAAGTAGACAGTGGCGGTTCCAGGATTTCTTGGTGGGGATGAAATGAATTCATAGAAAGTTGGTGAGGGGGGGGGTGAAAAGAGAAGGAAAAAAATCAATAAATTTTGCCGAAAAAGATTGATAAAAGGGAAATTACCCCTTAATTTTACTACACTTTTACCGAAAAAGAGGTTGACAAGCAAAAAATAAGTCCGATGGGGGATGCATCCCCGCTCATCCCCCCCACGTGGAACCGCCGCTGAAAGTAGAACGTTCGACTTATATAGCGCGTATTGATGCATGTTGCTAAAAATTATTGAAAGGGTAAAAAGACGACACTCTCCGATTGATTCGTCCCTTTATAACTGTTCGGCTTTTTCGCCATGATGAAAAATTAGTAAAAAACTTTGGAGATGGATTGGGAGAGGGGCATGCCAATGTAGCTGATCAAATCTCACGACTGAGGCTGGTACCTCTACGACATTTCAATTTTCAACACTACTCTCAGATCGGACAATTCTTTAACTTTCAAAATGCTCAGAATGTATTTCTTAAATTGACAAAGTCTAAAAGTATAACTACATGTCATGAACAGTGCACATACTCAAATGACTCTATGGTCTTTTATTTTAATAATATTAGTTATTATATAAATGTGGGTGCGAATCTGTGAAATATGCAAATATCACAAAAGCGAGCGACCAGCGTTTTTTGTTTGAAATCCAAGGGGGTTTCCAGAGAACATCCACCGAGGTTCTGCACAAGAACCCAAAAAACCTTACTACGCCACTTCTTTGACTAAGATACATATATACATGTATGTATGTATGTACATGTATGTATGTATGTATGTATGTATGTATGTATGTATGTATGTCTGTATGTCATGTATGTATACAGGTATGTATGTATGTATGTATGAATGTATGTATGCATGTAAGTAAGTAAGTAAGTATGTATGTATGTACGTATGTAAGTACTGTAAGTATGTATGTATGTATGTAAGTAAGTATGTATGTATGTATGTACAGTATGTATGTATGCATGCACGTATGTATGTATTTATGTATGTATGATCTACTAACTAGATGTAGTTACGACGACTTCTGGACTCCAGTCTGACGGTCCAGCTTCATTGGAGAAGCGGAGTCGGAAGAAGTAAGGCTCCCAGTGCTGGAGGTTGTCGACGACGAAACTCTTGGCGTAGCCGCTGTCGAAGATCAATTAGCAAATAATTAATCTCTTAATAAGAGAACAGTGGCGTAGCCAGAGGGAGGTTGGGGTTAAGCCTCCCTTGGCCGCCGAAAAAAACATTTTTATGAGTTTCCACCCATTTTTACGCGTCTTTGTGGGACAAACCCCTTGGCTATAGACGGTAAATGTTTAAGTGAGAGGCGAGGACCTTTTTTGCTTGTCAGCTAAAAAAAGTAGAGGTAATAACAATTTTTTCAAAAATCAAACCCCCCTTCAGAAAATCCTGGCTACGCCACTGTAAATGAACATGCAAAAGCCACTAGAAAAAGTCTTGAGTCTGTAGCGTAGACTTTTTCATGGTAAAAATTATTATAGTTTCCTCCAAATAAATCGTTCACAAAACTAGAATGGACTCTTATTGTCCATACGTTTCGGGGTTTTATTATGAAACTCTAGTAATTACCAGGAACTAGAAATTCCTGGAGATACATACTATATACTTCTCCAATCTCTATCTATGCCTATGGCCTGTGTACGATTTAACTGCTGAATGCTCCAGGTAACAAGACGAATTTCCGAAAATGCTTGGGATTCGTGATGGAAATTCTAAATAAATAGCTGACATGCACAGTTTCTGCTCTGCGCGTGGACAAGATAAGACCGTCAGAATATTTTCAAGTTTCAATCTCAATCAATTTTAAAAATCCATCTGGTCCATTAAATCATTGCTCCTAAACCAGTTTGGGCGCATCCGTTGATGGAGCAGAGGTTCCCAAGGATTTCAAAGGTCTGCTTCAGGTAGCCGACATCTATTCAACTCAGTGTTTTATCCAGACTACAGGCCTTTGGGAGGGGGAATTGAGGCTTTCGGGGAGGAATCGACTTGGTTGGAGGGAAACAAGGATATTTTTACACCCTCTAACACCCCCCAACACCCTCCCCCAATTTTAGGTCGAAACCCCCCAAATTTGGTAATGCGACAATGGTATGCATACAAAATGCACACTAATTAGCTCAGAACACCCCCCCCCCCAATGGAGAAGGACACCCCCTCAACTTTTATTCTCGGATGACCTTTTTTGCTTGTCAGCCTTTTTCGGGCAGAGACTTAAAAATTCCGACACCCCCAGATTTTCCCGACACCCCCCCCCAATTCAAAATCCTAGAAATAACACTGAGGGGAAAAGACACAGTTCAATGCAAAATTTGTGTAAGTGCTGGGATTTGGGGGGGGGAATAATTTCGAGGTTGTTTTTTTGGGGGGAGGGGGAAATCTCCCTTCCTAACAGGCCTGTATAAAACACTGATTCAACTGCTCAAGCCCTGGGCTGTTTAACATCACTTCGTAGTGACAGCGTTTTACACGGTCAGAAATAAATACACCCAGACCTAATACAGCGCACAGTGCATTAGATTGAATATACTGTAGAGCTTTTGAACCTGTCAACTTTCGTCAAACGCACGTTAAGTTTCCCTGAGCTCTTAATTGGACACTTAAACCGAAGACGCTTTGTACTTTATAGGCTACTTAACTTCGCCATCAAGATCAATGTTCATTCTTCTGACGAACAATTAGTTCGTATTTCGACAATAGGCATACACTTAATTAATAATAATGTTGTGCGGATCCTAGATAATAAGGGGTTGATCTTTATCATTTTCAAAGTGACAGCTGTCCGTCAAAGTTGTCGGACAAAACCTGATCACTGTCAATCGTAAAAACGCGTTTATAATGTCCCACAATTGACAATCGTCACCGTGATCACGATTGTTATTAACACGATCGTCGTGATCATGATCATGATGTCAAGTGGAGTTGAAATTATAATAAGAGCTGAATATATTATAAAGAAAGTATTTAGATATTGCAATTTTAAGAGTTCAGCAATATCATAATCTATTTACACATGAAATTCTTCCCTACTAACGTGTAAACGTTGATCCAATCGCCGTTGGTTTCCTTCTGTTCTAACTGGACGCTGACTCTTTTGTCGGCTGCTGTCTTCGCTCCCTTTCCCTTCGTCCTCGTTTTCTCGTTCGCTTGGCTCAGTGACTCCTCCCAGGTCAACTCAATCGAGTAGTGAGTTACCTTGACGCTGTTCGGAGCAGACGGTCGCTCAGGTGCTACGATGCAGTCAATAATCAATCAATCAATCAATCAATGAAGTATCAATCTGTGGAAAAGTTAATCAGTAAAACTAATTTATTAGCCAGATAGAGATTCAATTATTCAGCTAACTAATTATTAAGCCAGCCAGTTAGCCGGACAAAGGGCTGTCCATTAATTACGTGAACCATTTTAAGGCAATTTTTAACCCCCACCCTTATCAACAACGGTCAAACTTTCAATGACCCCTAATAAAATTATGCAAATATGTTGTATCCCCACAATCTAACAATATTTTATACAACTGTCTTTTATGCTTAAATAGAATTACGAAAATTAAAATTTAGACAAAAAAATTAATTCATTTTAAAACTTGTATAACAGATGTCAAAATGACTATAACACGTTAAATTCTAGTTTTTATCATCTTCCCACGGTGAAGCCAAATGTTCATCAATTGTTATATTATAGCGAGTGTGTATCAGAGATGTCCATGCGTCCATTTTTTAGAACCCAATCCAACCCAACTCATCAAACTCCAACCCAACCCAAACCATGCCGATAATAGGTTTACTTGACCCAAACCACCCACCGTAATACATGACAGTTTCTTAAGTTTTCTGACCCAACCCAATCCAACCCAACCCATGGACATCTCTGCTGTGTATACCACGGAGAACCAATGCACCGACTCATTTTCTTTTTTGATTTATTACATTTATTGTAAAAAAATTGTTTACGTACACGTTTCTTGACCCCACCCCATGTCAACAATTCTTCTAACCCCTCACCTATTTTGCTTAATGGACCAGAACCACCAGTCGGTTGGTTGCCTGCGAACTCTTGTGGCACTAAGCTTATTTGATGAATGAATTTGGGTAGCAAAGTAATAAAAATTGCGCTTCTAGAATGATTTATTGGAGTAATTATCATTATGGCACTCTTTGATGATTATTATTATCATTATTACATAGATAATTTATAAAACGCTATAACATAGCTAGGGCTAAAGTTGAGAGCGTTTTACATCAGCATTGATGCTGTGAATAACCAAACGCACATCGATTCACACGTAAAGTCCTGAAAAAGATCAAAAGCAGAGCGCTATAGAAGTTACCCGAATCTCGACGAGTGGTCATTGTTCGAAGCCGTTTCAACGTTCTCCTTTCTGAAATCCGCCAACGTAGGCTACTGATAGCTAAGAGCTACGTCGTTGGATGTTAAGATAAAAGCGTTTTCTTAATATTCGAGACACTTTAACAGTGCGTGTACTGATAATATTAATAATAATTAAGGCGAAACGGAAAGGTATATTGAGTCTTGAGATCGGAGACTTAAAGGTATTCTTCTCACTTGAGATAAAAGGTGAAAACAATAGGTAACCAAGCGGAAGTCTAAGGCCTTCTTGGTGTTGTGGGCAGGAACTTCAATTGAGAGGGGAGATTAGCATTCATGGGTCCGCCTAGAAACTAAGCTATTGACTAGACACGACTCGATAAATCGGTGAATATATTCTGGTGTCATTCAGGAGTTTCAGGAAACAAAAGAAATGGAACCTTTGGCAGTGACTGCTTTTCCACACCTGATGAGCACCTGACGACGATTCTACGCAGAAGGGCCTAAGGCCTAAGGCCTTTGCTCATAGGTTTTGGATCCTTCTGTTTCCTTTTCTATCCTTTCCAATTTTTGACTGAGACCTCTGTTTTCCAAATGCGTTATAGACTCATTAGGACGCTCTATCGATATTAATTGATTGATTAATTATAAGGCCTAAGATGTTTCAGGCTAAAATGAGCTCGGGGCTGTCAATTAATTACGTCAACAAAATAGGGAAGGGATCTGAAAAAGTTTGACAGTTGTTGACAGGGGGAAGTCAAGAGAAGTTGACGTCAGCAATTTCATTTCTTTGCAAATAAACAAAAAATGAAAATTTCACGGAATTTTGTTTATTACAACGGAAAAAGCCTAACAAGCAAAAAGGTCATCACGACCACATTTCGACACTTGATGAGCAAAAAGGGAAAAGGGCCATCACAGCAAAAACAATACTCTTAAAACTTTTAAACTTTTTAGGCGTACACGTCTGATCTTTGGGAGGGTCAAAAGTTTTGACATAATTAGGCCTATAGGGGTCACTGAAAGTTTGACAATTGTTGACAAGGGAGAGAGGGTAAAAATTTCCCCAAAATTGTTGACGTAATTAATGGACAACCTCTCAGATTTTAGCATCTCGTCAATATCTTTATCGCTCGTGAAAACTGAATGCTTACGGTTAAGGGTTTTCTACGGCGATTTTCTTCAAACTCACACAACTCGCTGTCCTCCCCCGTGTGTCTTGTGTCTTTGACCAACCATACTGTTACGCCATTAATCTAGTTTGCCATTGCTTTCTGTATACCCGCGTTTTGCCATCGCAACCAAAGCTGATACTCATTTACCACCGCCCTCTAGCGAATGAAGGCTGAGTCTACCGTAGAGGCTCCCGCGGGAGTTGAACCCGCTCCGTCAGCGTGCCGCTCTAGCGTGTTACCATTCTGCCTCTTCCAGACCATCAACTTGTTGTAAGTGTTCTGATAATTGCGTACGTCAGTTCTGTTAAGTATTTACAGTATTTTAGCGGCTATTTGCGGTAGACATCTGCGTATCAGCTGCACTGCCCATCTAACCTATCGAAGCTCAGCGAAACTTGACACATCACTCAGACCGTTTTAACTTCTATTCCTGTTGGCAGACACGCGACTGCTCGAGAACAATATCTCCGAACTCCCGGGTATTGAACCCAGGTTGATGGATCATTCCCGGTTAGATAGAGTATGCTGTACAATGTATATAGACCGAATAACCATGCAACATGAACTCAAGTCATAAGCTCGAATCTATTCGATGAAATGCTAAAACCACGATGCTACAGAGTAGATCCAATCCTTATTTCTGCTTTTTTAAAAAACTGCACAACATCATAAAGTGAATCAGTAACGCTAAAGGAAAATCTATGAGAACCAGGTAGCCTAGGTAGACCTCTATACTAACGCACATAATTAAATTTTTAAAAATAAACACAAAACACGTGGCATTAAAAATCAAGGATCGAATTTACACTTCATGAACTTTTGCGTTCAATGTAAACACAAGTGCGTGGCTCGATCGTAAACCTCCGTACACTTTCCCTCTATTTGTTAAGACTTCCGCCGCAATTGGTCTCTATAAGCCTATATACTTCATTTATCGAGCATTGCTCATGGAGCGTGTTTTGAGACTGCGACGCTATTATCCCAGTTCATCTATTTGCCTCAGCTATCCCACTTTTTCCAATGCTGCATGTCGACTTTCAGGGAATTTCCCTTCCTAAAGTCTGACAATTTTAATCCAAAAATACAGGAAAGAAAAAAATTCAGGGGAAACAAAGCGCACAACTATCATGGGAGTTACTATTTCTGTCTCCCTGCTTGTTATGCTACGGCGACCCCCCTCCCCAGCATTCTGTCCATAAGAGACACGTGAACTATGGAAGCACAGTATAGAAACTGTAAATCAGGACGAGGCTCAGTATACATGTTGTGCCTAAAATACGATCTAAAGCGCCTTTTCAGGACACAGGCCCTCCGAGAGGGGGCAGGGGGGCAACTGCACAGGGGCCCCGGCGGTCTAAAAGGGGGCCCGATGATGAATAAACGATGATGAATATGTATAATTAACAATAAAATGAATAATAACACTAAAGAATGGTTAAAATGTCAGTTCAGCAGAGGGGCCCGGCGAGGACAAGGGGGCCCGGGACACAGTGCTAAATGGCCGATAAGCAAAAAAAAAGGTCGTCAAAAAAAGGTCGCCAAGAAATTATGACGAAAAGGGCCCGTCGGCCATTCTGCAGGGGCCCGGAATTTCTCTCGGAGGGCCTGCACATACATACATGTACTTCAGCTACTTCTTCTTCGTAGTATTCTGCCCTTAGGCAGGTTTTGTATTCTTATTTCGCCATTCATCCCTGTTCATAGCTTTCTCCTTTGGGTCTTTATAGTCCTTTTCCATACATAGGACTACATGTACACACACAATATATCGCAGACGATTCCCTATACACATGTGCAGACTGATATAACGTCATAGGTAAATGACGGCGACGATGGTGGCAGTCATGATGATACAAAATGTTTAGTTCACCTGGCATTTTCTCCAAATGTTCCTGTAATTTGGCTTCGCTTCCAGGTAGTAATAGGACAACCGCAGAGCAGGTTACCAGATCGATCGAATCGTGATCGACGCTAGACAGCTGCTATGGTCGAAGCAGCGACTTCGAGGCCGCCGTCGCCGCCGCCGCCGTCGCCGCCGCCGCCGCCGGTGTATTTGCTCAGCGTTTCTGGCGAAACCCGAGCGGCGACCGTCGTTTTCTGCGCCTATATTTATGTCATCAAGGTCTCCGCAAAACCGTTCTTCAATCGTTTGCATTTGCGGCCTCTTGCAGAGCGATCGGATTTATTCTTAGTTCGCCAATCGAAAACTGCAGAGAAGAAAATTTAATGCTGGACGGGATTAAAAATTAATAGCCGACCCACAGGGATTATTAGATATCTGGATTTGCAGACCTTACAAGGCGTATAGGCCTATATATAGTTGTCGTGCGGGCTTGACCATGCAGTTTAGACTTCATTCACTTCAACAACGCGATTACGGACTTTAAAATCTGCCGATCGCAGACCCACGTAACAATCGTCGACGCGGTCGCTTTGCTGGGGTTAAACTATCACGGGGAAATTATCTAACCGGATCCCTCGTACAGTGACTCTGATGTGAAGTCGAGTACCTGTACGAGATATGGCAATTACAGGATAGAGAACCGCTGAACACAGAACATGTCCTTACCTGCAGCTTAACGACACGGGCCTCGATAACGACCAAGCGCAGCTGACGCCTGAAAGCGGCGGCCATTTTGAGTTTCCAATGAGAAAACTAAATATAACGAAGAAGTGTAAGCTGTTGGGGGGGGGGAGGGGGTTTGTGGGGGTGCACATTCATCTATTCCTAGGCGATGAACGACTGCGTTGGATGCCAGCATCACGACTCGATTCAAGGAGGGCCAGTGCCGGATTTACGCATAAGCTAAATAAGCTACAGCTTAGGGTCTCACAATCTACCGGAGTCTAAAAAATCCTGTAAAGAATATTTATCATTATCTTATTTATTTTTATCCGTTTGCTTTTCAATATTTATATTTTTTTCTTTTTGATTTGGGAGTGTATAAATATTTTTGGCATATCTATTTTGGGTATAATTAAATCTTAAATTTTATGTGACCAGTATAAATCTTAAATATGAACTAAGTCCGGCATAAACCAGAGATATAAACCATAATATAACCACATGTAAATCACACATTAAAAAACTTAACAAGGACCAAGACTGATTTTGAGGGTATATATACCGATATACCCTCTACGCTCAGCTGGTACGCCCCTGATCTTATTATCTTATTTTTCTGTTTGCTTTTTAATATTTATATGTTTCTTTCACCTATAGTTTTCCCAGTGAACTTATATAATCTATTTAAACGGGCATACACTTTATTTTATTAGGTAACGAAACGCCGGACTTTATTATTACCCAATGATTATTAAATTTTGAAATTTTCTGTGACCAGCTGATGTAATTCATCAACAAGTGGGGAGTGGGTCTTAAGGCATCATTGATGCGTCATTCAAGCAATTGCGTATAGGATCTCGTAAGTCAAATAAGTTTGCACTGAGGACAGAACTATCTAAAGATTACAACTTTGTTAATAATAATGGAAATAATAATGGAAATGGATATATAATGATATATAAATAATATATACAATGGAAATATCCGTACACTGAAATGATCCAGCAAATGCATAATGAAAATGGAAATAATGCTTTTGCTGGACAATTTCAGTGTAGGTCTACGGATATCTCCATTTTGATTTGTGCTCTTGACAATGCGGACGTCGAGCGTGCATGCTCTGTGGTCCGCCTAACTTTCTAGACGCCCAAAATTTAGAATTTTTACGTTTTCCTTTGCACCCCTAATATGGGTGTGGTTGCCACCTCCTTGATGTTGTCGAAATATTCCAGAGACATGGTGAATTGCCCTCAAGCGCATTTAAGTGTACCTGTTATAGGTTCTATTTGCACACATTTTGACGTATACTTCGCAAACCTTTTGCAATTGGAGCTAATAAGCGACACCTATTTTACCGAAATGAATTCTGGGTTAATACCACCCCAAAATTTCTCTTCTTGGGCATTGTTCTTAATTATAGTTAATCAGTGTCCCTATATATATATATATATATATATATATATATATATATATATATATATATATATATATGCAGTACTACACAACGTACTACACAGCCCTAACTCTGCCACGGCACAGCTCTTGAGAATCAAATGTTGCAGCACAGTCTTAAACCTCTCTTGAACAGTGGCGTCATTTCACACTTTTCTTGGGGGGGGGCGAGAAATTTTTTAAAATTTCTCTTTTACATTTTTTAGATTTTTCAATTTTGTTCTATCAATTTTCAATTTCTCGACTTGACGAGTTTCCAAAAAAGTTGATGACCATTTTTTTGCTTGTCAGTCCTTTTTTACGATTAGTTACTTCTTACTTCGGGTTCTTCTTCCAAGCACCACAACTTCCCAATAAAGTTGACGACCTTTTTTTGATTATCAGCCTTTTACGATTAGTTACGTTTAGGGGCTACTGGCCATTTTTGCCCCCCCACCCAAACGCAAATGACGTCCCTGTTTTTTGTTTTTTGGCGCATTAATACATCATAAATTAATATTTTCATTTCCTTAGGGGGGCAGTGGCTCCCCTCAGCCCCCCTAAATGACGCCTCTGCTATTAAACCAAGTATATCAACTGCAAGATGTTATGACCTAATGTAGAAATCATGGCAGATGTTACAAGAAGGCTAAACCAAATGCCAGAAAAGTAATAATTATAATGCTGTATATAGGTGCCGCAAAATCAGACTGCAGCAAACATTCGAAGTACATGAATCGCGCTGTGCATCTATATTGCATTGGACAGTAAACAATGTCGAACTGACAAAAATGCAATCGGCACAGAATATTCAGAATATTTAGCAATAGGCCTTTACACTAAATGCCATTTATTACTGCATATAGCTGATATTGATTGCCTGAAATATGAGTATAATAATAATAATAATAATAATAATAATAATAATAATAATAATAAATAATAATAATAATAATAATAATAAAGGAAATATAGGTTTATTGTCATTACTATATACATGCTGAAGTAAAATAAGCGCATAATTTTGGCGTTTGATATATATACAAATGCGCGAAAATCTGAAAATCAATAAATTTATATAGGATGGTTATGCCTAATGACTAATAATTTGTGCTACGTGAAAAATTCAATAATCGGTGATTTTAGTTTTGTAGAGATTTGGACGGAGAATCCGACGGCATATAATTAATAATATTAATTCTCAGAATCTGGGCTGAGATACACGTAAAGGGGAGTGGATACGACCCCCTTAAAAGAAGAGGATTACAAAAACGTCTATCTGTTACGGTCCTTGAAATGACCAATGCAGGCGATCTGTATGCCAAAACCGTCGCTTGTATTGTATTTGCGGCTGTATAGGCTATTTACTTTTAAATGCCAACCACATATGCTTGTGCGATAAAACTTTTAATTATAGCCTACAACATAATTGTTATAAAATTATATAGGCAAGCATCTATTCAAAATATGTGAATTTATATATATATATATATATATATATATATATATGTGTGTGTGTGTGTGTGTGTGTGTGTGTGTGTGTGTGTGTGTGTGTGTGTGTGGCTAAAGATTTAGTATTCCTTCAGCACGAACGACCCTTACCTCGGTTTCTCCTGACAAATTCTTCCGAGCGGTAGCCATTGTTGTCACTTAGACTCACTTTACGTATACGCCTACACAGGCCTACTTTTGGTCTGTACTCAGGTCTTTAATCGTCCACCCAGGAAGTTTTATGGGAATGGCCTCAGACTTGGACGCATGCAGAAAACTCACCGTGTGATGGAGTTGATCGACCATGCAAGTTGCAACAGTTTGCAGTGGTCACCGGCATTTGTTAATAGATATATTGTAAACCCCTGCACATTTTTGCATAATTATCGTAGGTCCTCACGCAGCTAAAAGGAATAACAACTGTTCTTTAATATATTGCAAACTGGAATCAAAATATCACAGATATCGCGATAGTCACTGCTGACGAAGCTTTTAAGGAATTCGCTATCTTTTATCCAATAGTCTTTGAGGTAAGTCATATATAGGCCTACATATATTGAATCAGCTAAGAAGTCTACACGTTTGCACACATATCAAATGCGCCGACAAATTCCGACTAAATTGCGACTTTCAAAAAACCATGAACAGCTTTAAAATGACGTAATTCAAATACTTAAGAACAACAGACTGCGTTCATTGTGTAATCGCGCATGTTTAGTGTCGATTTCTTCAAAGTATACAAGTGTACTGTGATTTCATCCTAGAAGGTTGAAGTGACATTCTTCAGACATATAGAAATCTTCCACCTCGTGTTTAAAGTTGCTTAAAAATTACGATTTAAAGTAAAGCACTCAGGGGCGTAGCGACGGGGGAGGGGTATATCGGTATACTTACCTCCCCCAAGTCAGTCTACCTTAAAGTTTTTAAAAATGTGATTTACATGTGGTTCTATGTGGTTTATATTGTTTATGTGGGTTATAGTTCAGATTTATACCCACCCAAAATATTTATACCCTCCCAAATCAAATTCCTGGCTACGCCCCTGAAAGCACTGACTTAATTGATGGCATTTACTTGTTCGCTGTGGTGCGCCGCATTCATTTCGGAATTTGTATTGTTATTCGAATCCTTTAGTTGGTGATGTCCATTCTACCGATATGCACAAAACAGAGAATGCTTAGCCTAGTTTTGTACTTTTTATTGGACATTCTCACTTAAATTCACTCGGCAGAGATTTTGCGAAGGCTCCGAAAGTGAAAAGCCACTACCTACCGAAGACGATAACCAGAAACAAAGAAGAAGAGGAACAAGACTCTCTCGTTCACGTGTACTTTTGACCTACGTCTACATGCAAACATAAAACAGATGAAACATTATTTATTAATAGCAAGGACCTGCTACTTAAGTATTCGCGTTTACATGCACTGAATTCATTAAAGAAATAATTAGTTTAAAATAATTCATTTCAACGAAATTGAAATTATATTTCCCCTTAGCCTAAAGCCAAGACAGTGGCAAATAAGCATAGCTATACGATTTTATGGGTCGGGATGCATCTAGAAAATTGTCGGTTCTTCGGATTGTCCGTTTTTCTTAAGTTGATTTTGAGCAAAAGCTTCGCCTAACGCAGTTTCTTCGAACACGCGCAATTCGAGGTGTCAATAGAGCACACACTCAGATGAATTAATCATGATCATTTCCTCAAAAATTTCCATGTAATTTTCTTTATTTGACCATCATTGGGTCACTGGGTGTGTCTGATCCACAAATGAAGATGTGGCTATTCCAAAGCAGTGACGATACACCGCTGGGCAAAAATTGTGAACACTCCAAATTTTAAAGGTCATTTCATAGTAAAGTGGTTTTATTTTTCTGTAGGCCTGTGCATGCATGCAAGTCACAGTAATTATGCATTTTCCAAAATGCCGATTGTACCATCATATTTAGCGTGTTAATGACCTTCGAGATTAAAACATTAACACAAGATAGGTAAGTCGATAGGACGTGCATACTATATACTATATATAGGCTATATATACTGAACAATTTCTAGACTACTATAGCAGCAAGTAAAGGTTAATGTCTACGACTGTGCTGTACTTGTAAACAACAATGTACTTTGAAACTGATTGTTCGAGGGTTGCTATTTTAATCATTCTTGTTCAACTGCGTCTCTAGCGAACATTTTGCACAATGTCCGGAAGCACTATGCGATTTAACTATGGTTCACACAAATCACGAACATTGTTTTTTTTAAAATATAGGTGCAGTTGCAATGTTCGATTTATTGTCTGACCCAGATTTCTTTCAGCCTATACGTTGAAATGCAGCTGGAGGTAATTGTAGAAATCCGTTGTCTGTTCTGGTTGAAGCTCTAGCTTTTTGCAAAGTTCGGGAGCAAAAATTTAGCGCAAGAATCATGAACATCAAAGTACTTATTCGAGTATATATTCATAGTTCGCCTTCGATTATATCTCGAAGAATCTTATTCGTCGAATGCTAAATTTAAAACTTGAAAATTCGCCGAGCAAATCAAAGGTAAATGTAGATAGTGGACGATTTTGTATACACGTTAACCAATGCGATAAGTTCCAGATAACTGAAACGGCAGATTCGGTTCATCATGGGCAAAAGAAAGATCTCAGACCCGCCAGACTCTTCCAGGAGATCATTGGCCTACTGTATTTCGCACACTGTGTCTCTGGACCAAAGATTGAACGCTGGCGAGGTTAAAGGACGATTCAAATCTAAACGAGAACTCTCTTTTCACATTGTTCTTATTACTCTCGACCTTTGGAAACTCCGTTCAAAGTTTTAAAAAATCAAAAGAATTGACAAAACAACTTTAACGCATTATTC
This sequence comes from Metaphire vulgaris, assembly GCA_018105865.1. Classification (NCBI taxonomy): domain Eukaryota; kingdom Metazoa; phylum Annelida; class Clitellata; order Crassiclitellata; family Megascolecidae; genus Metaphire; species Metaphire vulgaris. Next base: position 11,602,549 of record CM030833.1, on the reverse strand, counting down.
CAGATTGCTAAAGGCGACTAAAGACTAACTGTCGCAGTATTTGGCAAATTGGCATAAGATCTATTAATTAATAATTTAATATTAGCTTATAGTCCATTATACGCTACAGGACTAGATGCGATAGGCATATACATGTGCAAAATGTACATATGCAAAACAAAGTAGCCTTCAACCAGATGTCTACAACTGAAAATAAATGCAAATATAATAATGTAAATGGTTAAATCAACAACGATATCACCTGCCTGCTTGGAAGGCCATTTGGTTACCCATAACAAGTCTTAACCTGAACAAGCCTTGAGCAATTATAAAGAAGGGTGCTAACACCATACAACATATGTATGATTGATCACGCACACATAAAGCTATACTAATTATATGGCACAGTCGGGAATATTTGACACAATACTCTAGAGCTTAACCGATAGGACCAGGCCCTTCTTTACGTGTTAAAAATCGGGCACAGTGCCCGGGGCCCCGCGCATCTTAGGGGCCCCGCACCGCGCGCAAACTTTTTGTGCTTGTCAACACCCAAAAACGTTTGGAGATGCCCTTTTTTGCTTTGCAACATTGAAAAACGTTTAGAAATGACCTTTAATTCTTTTTGCTCGTCAACATTCAAAAACGTTTTGGAGATGACCATTTTTTGCTTGTCAACATTTGATCTTTACATCTAGGGACCCCGCAGGCCGCCAGGTGCCCGGGGCCCCACACAGGTATAAGACGGGCCTGGATAGGACCGTTAAGTTTTTCGCAGCTTCTTCTAAGGAGTGGTTACCACCATGGGGCAGGCACGGCCCGTGTCCTCATGTCCTGACATGAATATTTTTGCACAGGTCATGTCCTTATGGTTGTGGACATAGGTGTTTTTGGCTATAACATTAATAGTTTTGCCAGAGCCCTAGCGTGGGACAATTAGGACATGGCTGTTTTTCTGACCAGGTTTGCGCCACTGGTTAGTGGTTACTTATACCACCTTCTATCTCGGTCCAGCCTCTGAAATTTAAACGCTGTTATACACTGTTAGATTCTGTATCTAAAGCCCTACAAAAATGACTGATACTTTGTGTTGCTGATTATCCCACCTAGAACAAGTTATTTGCCATCAAACAATGACATACAAGAATTTAACGATTTTCAGATTTTTGCGTGTTAGGCCCACTCAATGCTAAAATTGTGTTGCTGATTGCTATTTGACTACAAAATGTATATAGCCTAGATCATAGATGACAACCAACACATGTTTCCTTATTTTACTCCTATCTCAAGCATGCACGATCAGTTACGAATTAATAAATGTAGGCCCTATAATATATATCTTACTGGCAACTGTCATAAAAACATAGTCATGTTAATCACATCTCGATCGACTTAGGGTAGGCCTACAGTGCAATGGAATTTCTGCGCATAATGCATGCGTTGAATGTTTGTGAAGGCGCTTTTAAAGCATTGACATCATAGTTTTACTTTCATTGTACTTGGCCTTTCTATTGGCCAGTCATACTTTTTTATTCAGACATTTCATCTCGAAATTGAGGTTATTATTTCAAAAGGGGTTCGCGGCTCTGTTACTGCACCTAAATTGCTAAAAAAACTGTCCCTACTGGATAATCTGCTATGCTAGAGCTAAGGTTAAGTTTCTAGCCATTTATAATAATAATTATTCGATAAAATGGTCATAGCTTAGTAACCATGACTTACCATGTAATAAAAAAACTTACAAAATAAGTCAAATTGTGTAAATGGGGGAACCCCTTGAAGGGGTGGCAATGCAATGCGATGGTTAAACAGCAAATATTAACCGGAAAGAAGGGATATACGGTGAAAATTGGACGATATTATGGGTCAGAATGTCGACCAATGAACTCTTGATAAAAATATAGTTGTAATAAACTACAACACAAATGTTATTTTAGTTCTGAGTAGTTAACTAGGCTTTAAAACTACTTTTGAGCTGCAACGCTCAAATAAAAATATCCATTGTTCAATGTCTTCATTTTTAAACACCACACAAACACTGTCAACACGAACATCAATTTATCAATATAAGCTGGCAGTTCTGCTTATGTAATTAATGTAATGAATTCAGATGTTCAATGAAGTTTTTATCATCTGCGTTCACTCTTTTTAGCCTTTTGACTAATTGGCTATTCATATTTAATTATATCTATGAGTTATTAAGAATTAACCTGTTAATTCTGTTTTATTACTATTATTAATTATATCTCCTCAGTAAACAACACGAACCTGTATTTTCAACATCTAAAAGTTTTATATGAGACCGGAAATGGGAATATTATATTACTGGTAGGTAAGTAAGTAAGCTTGTATTCAAGGGCAACAAGGGCAGGCATGGGTTACATCGACGATGTGCCCGCTTACGACAGAGTCTCATCGAAGAGCTCACCGAGAAGCCTTACGTTGTTGCAACAACGGGTTTGCATAATAATGTTTTAACAAAAATTTGACCACAGTAAACCAATGATAACTACTGCATAAAGCAGTTAATTAGTTTTACTTTTTTCACAGATGTTACTAAGTTTATTAGTTTTAAAGTGTAGTTAAACGAGTAGTTTTTGAATTAAGTGTTATCTTAGCATTGGATATTATGGGTCAGAATATAAAACCAAGATCAATTGATAAACGCATTCTCAACATTTTTTAGTTAGTATATTAATAGCTGGTTTATTGACAAACAATTTAGCGACAAATTAGTTTTCTAATAGCCTAGTTTTCATATGTATGACCTGGAGGTGTCTTGCAATATGAAATATGTACAGTAGTTTCAACATCGTTTATATCAGGGGTGGGCACTGGGCAACTTTTTCATGATTCATGAAGCATCAGTCTTAGAGCTCTGTGCAGAGTGGGCCACATTACTATGATAACATGCATAGTAATGTAAAATTTAAAACCAGTGTACACGTGAAGTTAATTAGTTTTACTTGAGATGTTCAGTTTATTAGTTTTACACGAGATATTTTGAATTGAAGTGTTATCTTAGAACAAAATACGTCTGTATAAAAACAAGTTCAATATTAGATTCTCAACATTTATTATTAGTATATTAATAGGGTATATTGACAAACATTTCCGACAAATTATTTTGTAGAAGTCTGTGATAAAGATGCATAACGATAATAAAGAGGATTGATGCATAGAGCTCATTTTACGATAAGTTAAGAATGCTTTTATAAAATTTAAATTTTGTTTTTGCGAAATTAAAATTTTGTTTTACAAAATTTGTTTGTACGAAATGTAATAAAGATCATAGATTTATTATTGATATTAAAACTTATTTATTCTGATAAGTCTTCACTGATTTTTGGTTTTTCTTTTGGATTAACAGGCCCTCCTCAGCTACAGTTGTCATCTGCGGTTTGTTTTGATGAACACCTATGTGTTTGAAACGGACGAATGGGACGATAAAATTAAATTTTAAAAAAATAATGATATTAAAGTCTATGATAAAGACACATAACGATAATAAAGAGGATTAATGCATAGAACCATAGATATCTCATAGAAATTTCGATTAAATAATCGTATAACACTTTAAAGTTTAAACTTATAGCTCCCGCCTTAACTATCATTATTCTAATAATCAATTTATTTACTATTATTAGTTATCATCTGTTTGTTTATTTATTCGACTAAAAGAGCCATTCATTTATAAGCAGATTCATTTAGTTTAAAAAGAATTAATTTAATTGAACTGATTCTGAGCAAGATGAGATGTTTAAGGCGAGGAACAATTATAATTTGAAAATATGTCTCGTGGATGATACATAATTTGAAGACAGAATGTAAAAATCACAGAGCCATAGAAAATAAGAATAACGCCACGGCCGTAAGTCTGTTTCTGCAGAATTCAAAATTGTACATCAAACATAGAAATACTTTCGAAGCCATGAAACGCTAAACACAGATTGAAGACGTAGAAAAACATAACCACAATAAAAAAATAAAAATATTTCTAAACCAATTTAATTAATTCGAAACCTTAACACATAAAATTAATCTCCAGAAACCATATCAGCGCCTCAAAAGACTCTGTTTGCTAAACACCAAGCTCAGCATTGCGTGATCTGATTGGTCTTTTGAAATTGAATCGAGAAAATCTCGTATACGATGCAATTGATCAAACCCAGCGCAGGACACAATGTTAACATATCATGTACAGATTGTACACTATTACCGTAAGTCATCGCGGAGTTTGCCTGAAGTCTCAGACACTACTTAAGCCAATCAATAATTAATTAATATCTCAAATATCTGGAAATAAAACAAATTTCATTAGATACGCTTGTTAGCGATTAGAAAGTAGCACCATACGACACATTCGTGAGGAATATTGAAGTTTGTAGGGTGAAAGATGTCTTTAGGTGAATACAGATTACAGCACGATTTAAGTTATTAGGTACACACAGTATAGGACCCTCCCCGACGTATACACGGCGTGGTAGCTTTAGACCAATTTCTCAGGATTATTTCTGACAATTATTGTGACGAACTACATAAAAAATGAGTCATATATTTCCACTTATAATATTATTAGGCCTTTGATGCAGTCCACATGAAAAGGAAAACGTGTAACCTGGCCATGGATAAATCAAAATCAAAAGCACCCGGTAGACTGCTCAGCGAAGCATCTGACGTTCGCACCGGACGCAATCATTTCGAAAGCGTAGCCGATGAAACAGTTGTGAAGTCGAAAAGTAAAGAAGCCGAATCGGACGACGACCGAACGTTTAGACTGCCGTCTTCTTCCGGTATCAGGTCAAGGAGTGCCATCATAACGAAGCCCGCGAAGACGAAGAAGATCTTACCAAGGCTGGTGTCGTGGGGATCGAGCTCCTCCTGGAGGATCTCGAAGAAAGTGACGTATATAAACGTTCCCATGGCAACCGCCTGAAGGACGCCGTTGGCAAGGGCGAGCGAAGAGCCCTCCCTTCCGAGTTCAGTGAGTACAATTCCGACGGCCACGCCCACTGGCATTATGGCAGAACAGATGAGGGATGCGACGGACATGCGACGCAGGGCCAGGCGGGACTTGACCAGCTGTAGACCGAGGCTGAAGCCGATCACCAGCTCGTGACACATGACGGCAAGAAAGAGGCTCCAGATGTTGTGAACGCTGCTCTGCAGTCCGATCGTCATGCCTTCGAATATTCGGTGCAGCGAGAGAGCCACGATGAGAATAATGGAGCGGGTGTTGTGGTGGTGGTGATGATGATGGCTCTGATGTTCCGGGTCTTTCGCCTCTGTCTCGTGTTTATTTAAGTCCATCCCTGTTCTGATCTTGTGGTTGTCCGTCAGACGAACCACGCTGCTGTCCGTATGAACGACGCAGGCTTCGTCTTCGCAGCCGCCGTCTGCATGTGCCGCGTCTCCTTTGGCCAGCGGCGAGCTGCGATCCGCCTCCAGCCTCAGCCACGGTCCATCCAGTTCGCCGTCGACGGCGGCGGCGGCGGCGGCGGCGGCGGCGGCGGCGGCGTTTGATCCGCGTCTGACGTTACCGTTCCGAACCTCTTTGACGTCGATCACCTCGAGCACGGACCTGTGTTGCTTCCGACCGATTCTTCGTTTGTTCCATTTTAAAACCAGCTTTTCGGAGAAAAGCACCAAGAAGAATCCGAGTCCCGTCAAGAGATTCTGGACTGGATATTGGATGTTGTAGGGATCAACGAGTGCATTCTTGAGCAACAGCTGGACTTCAGGTGCCATGTGCAGGAGATACGTTCCGAAGAAGATCCCTCCCCCGAAGCACATCAGAGAGCTGAGAACGCGCTTTCCTACATCACCCTTCTTTGCCACGTAATCCGACAGCTTATACGGCAGCAGAGTCGCAAGGAGCGGAAGAACGAACGAGCCTAGGAGTGCCACTAATTTCGCCTGCCAACGTTCCATCACTAATCTATCGTTTCTACGGAGTGCAAAGTGTTCCACTGCATCTGTTTTAAAAGCCGATAAATCGCATCCACCAAACGCCCTTATCGTTCTCAGTGCTTATCTCGTCTCCCGCTCTGCCGCCGCCGCCGCCGTCGAGTCTCATTCGATCGTCTGCCGTCATCTGCAGTCACGTGACGCCTGCTTCTTCGAGCACGTGACCCCCCAGTTATCGCGAGTAATCAGAGCGCCATCTAGCAAACGGTCCATTTTATCAAACCATATTATCAGGCTAGCTCTTCTTAGGCGCGAGGATTGTTACAGGACGCAGGCTTCTGTCGTTACTCGCCGTGCACGCATCGGTCGGGAGTCCAAAATCCCGAGTACGGTGACAGGAGAAGGGAGGGAGGGAGGGAAGGGGACCGTCACCCTAGAGGGTTAAACATTTTACACGTCAGCGGAGGTTTCCGGAGATTCGGAGGAGAACCCCAAAAGCAGCGTCTTGCTGGAAAGTTTTCAGCTGTCTGGTACTTATACGCGGGCTCAATATAGTCTACGCCAGCTGCTATAGCTGCGGCGTGTGTCAACGTGAGCCCAGACTGGAGAGGTCAGAGGGCGCATCTTATTACGCGCATGCGCACCGAGACGTCCAGAGCGACCTTTGAGCAAAGCGTACGTGACGTTCGACAGTCGTCATTTTGGAATTAGTAGTATGTTGGTGCTGCAGATGGCCACACGACATTCAGCGTTCTCATTAGAAAGTAAGGCAGAAGACAATCGATCGAGAATAACAAAACGATGCACGGCGTAGCTCATCCATTGAAACTGCCCTACTGCTTGCTGCTGTAGCCTACTATCCGGCCTCCATACTGCCGGTAGCCCATATGGACCATACATGATCGGATACAATGGAAAGTTTGTGATGGACGAACTGTCCTTGCTATCGTTATAACTGACGTTAAACGGTGTGTTGTTATCTAATCTGTTTAATTACCGATTGCTTGTCGTCGTTGGTTCTCGTATGGGCCCCAATTGACGTTCCACACGGTTATCGCATGTAATTAATATTCATGCGTGATGAATGAAATTATTAACGCATCAAGGTCACGCGATGAAAAATATGGGTAAATAGATTCGATTCTGGGCTAAAGGAGCAGTGGCAACCGCACCAAGGTCAACGTTTTTTTTATTGCAGACCTCATCTCGTCTGTTGCATCAGAAACATCAAGGTCTAGTGAAAGCCTGCCGGGAGATTTCAGTCATAAAGTCCCTCGTCAAACTCCCGTGTTGGGGATTAACTAATAACTACTACTGGCCAAGATTCTTCACAGATAAATTGCATCATAGATGAGCGAATTTTTGAATAAACGAACGAATTAGAAAAGAACACAGGCTCACGCTTAGGGGTCGCCGCGGGCGGTTACGATTTGCTTCTATAGGCTATGTACGATGCATTCGTATTGCGATAAAGCATACAGGGTGCATGAACACACACGCACACAGATGTCAATTATTTTAGCATATGCTATAATAAAGTAAGTAAGTAACTGAGACAAAATTTCTATAGCGCTGCCCGAAAGCTTGGCGTAGTGCAACAGCTTATTCACGAGCGCTCAAGCTGGGTAAAATTTATAGTCCAAAATTCGTAGTCCGTGTTGGTCAAGGTGTGTAAGAACCATAGGCGTAAAATTAGAGATCCAGTGGGCGTGGTATAGGCATTTGTACGCAGTAGCAGCATACCATCCCTGGAACGTCTGTAAGAACCATAGGCGTAAAATTAGATGACTGGGGTACCTCATAAGAAGATTGCTTGTCATTTCTTTCTTTCCTAGCCTAGCCTCTCTTGGAGTTATTTTTGATAAAATTCTCAGAACGGATTGTGGGTTCTGGAGGTATTCGAGGATTAGACACCTCATCCCTTCCTCTGCACTTATTCCTCCTAACAGAAGTCGTCTGTATTGCGCCTGTATATGGTATTTCAAAAGAACAAGGATAAGAAGCAGGATACCGACTACAAAGTGCTATATTTTATTTCAAACAAAGCGCATGAATGACGCATTCTTGCGATATCGGATGCGACGTTCGATTCACGATTTAACAGGATCAAAAATTCGGACTACTACTGGAAAACGGTCCCGGATCTGATATGGAACTTGGTCAGGTCCGCCAAACTGATTGTCTTACTACCTTGAATAAACGAGTCTATAGGATTGTGCCTTAACCTGGAATCTGGAAACGGAGCTGAGGATCGATTCACACGGACAATGATTATACGAAACCAGCCAGAGCCAATGGCGCTAAAGGTTTTCTCCACGCGAAACTAAGCTACTGTATTTGGAACGGAAAACTGTTGTCAGATGTACGGAAGAGTTTTCTGTAAATATTTATTTCAAAGCTCGATCATACGCGTATGACAAAATAAAATACGTAAAAATACGTGCGCATGAATAAAAAAATAAAATACGCGTATGATACGCGTATTTTATAAGTCTGCTCGGTTACTTATAATTTGCTTACTGAGCGAACATTATCAATTGCGACGTCACGCATGGATGGATTTATATCTATTTCTTTTACAAGACTTGTAACCAACTTGTAGGCTAAATCGGAGTTTGTCAAACTGCGGTCCGCGGACCACTGGGAGGGAGGCATGAAACAGTCGTTGGGAGTACGCTGAAAGGGTCTAGGATTGCATACAATCGCCACACAAAGAATACACTATTCTCCAAGAAACGATAGATAAATTCGTTTAGTTTAGTCGATTTATTATTATGTGCATGCCATTTATAGTTAGGCTATTAGAAGTTTTTCTGTTGATTTAATAGAAATTAATTGCGATTCGTTTACTCATGCATAATATTGTAATGTAATAGTAGAATTGTAATATGTAGGCCTACACTTTATACGCATAGATTTTGCATTTTGTACACTGTACTGAGTTTATATATATATATATATATATATATATATATATATATATATATATATATATATATATATATATACAGTAACTATGACTGTTATAGCAATTCTACAAAAATCGACAGTAGATTTCATAAATTGCTACGTGCTTCCAGAGACGGGTGCAATAGTGCCAATAGAGGGCACGGAAGGTCGTTCTGACCATCGGCCAATCGTAAGGCCAATCGCCTCTCCTCGCTATTAATAGCCATAAGTAGTAGTGTGCCCGAAGGATCGGCAGTTTTAATGGATCTTGGGATGCATCTATTGATCCGATCGAACGAAATCCGAACCGCATGCAGACTGATGCAGTGGTCCACGGTCCAACGGACTAACACCGCCCGCCGCCGCCGCCAGATGGAGCAGAATGTTGACGGAAGAATAGCAGCGCCCGTGTCCTTCAGAAAGACGCTTCTTTTTCGTGTTTACTACAAGCTTTGGGCGATCAGATGTCGCTAACAACATCGTCATCGTCAACACACCACCACCACCACCACCGCTGCCGCTGCCGCCGCCGCCGCCACCACCACCACCACCACCACCACCACCACCACCACCACCACCACCACCACCACCACCATCAAACTTTTTCAAACTCCCCCTCACTGCCCTATTTTGTTGACGTAAATAATGGACAGCCCCCAAGTTGAGAACAAATTATAATTATCTATAAGAATTGTGCATAATGTGTGGTATTTGTTGGTAGGGGAGCTATAGTCTTGTTCAATTCCTTTTTCAAATGATATTTGTTTAAGTGCCTAAGACTTTGGCCTTCGTCATGCACGACGCTATAAAAGTCTTCTTAATAATAGTAACAATAACAGTCTATATTTCAAATAATCAGACAGAGAAAAAGACTCAAGTGGACGAGTCTGTTCCAAAAATAAGAGTCCAATTCATTCAGAAACAATGTTTATTCCAGGCCTTCTCTTTTAAAATCCCCCTCCATTTTTTAGGTGTTGCATGGGGATGGAAATTCCCCCCCCCCCAATGTGATGGGGGGTTTTCATTTTTTTGGAGAGGAGAAAAAAGGATGACAATTTTTGCATGCCAGGGCATTTGAGAAGGGTAAAAAATATTAGAGAAGTCGGAAGGATGACCTTTTTATGCTTGTCACCACATTTTAAAAGGAAGACAACCTTAATCAGGAATAATCAGGAAATCAGGAAAATCAGGAAATAGCCTAATTAAACAGTGTTTTATCCAGACTTTTTTGTTGCTCGTCACCACATTTTAAAAGGAAGATAACCTTTTTTGCTTGTCGAGGTTTTTGGAGACTCAGACCTTGTCCCCACAAGCATGTAAAAATCCTCCCAATGTCAAGGTGGCTAGAATAAACACTGATTCAGAAATAAGTACTTTTTGAGCCAGTTAGTCGGGTAACATATACTGAAACTTGAAATTGACTACGAGTGTTAGGGTTTTGTCGGCCATTTTCCCTCTCCGGGGTATAATGGATAAGTTACAACCACTAAGCTAAAAATAGAATGGAGATCGCATGCCAGAGGCCGGCAGCGGGTGACAGTGAAGTCAGGCCTCCGCCATATTTCCATTCGTATTCCAAACGTAGGGCCTAAGCAAGCCTAAGGTTCAGTCCTGTTCAGGAAATAACTTCATTAAACAGTGTTTTATCCAGACGTCAGGCCTTGGGGAGGGGGAATTTACTTGGCTGGAAGGTAATGAAGTTTTTTTTAGCTCAGAGACAGTTCAATGCAAACATTTACAATGATAGAAAATCATCAGATACCGCCTCAGCCACAGAGCCTCCAATGACATGAACAACAAGGCTACACGACAGATAAACACCATTATAGGCATATCACGATATCAATAATCTTGTTATTTCAAATGAAATGTTCACAGTCAACAACTACAAAAATGATTGGGTAGTCCGGCAGGTTTATAGAGAAACTGAATTTGACATTTAAACATTGTAATTGCAAACAAACTAAAATGTTATTTAATACACCACTGGCTGACACTCTTCTCTGCTGTTACAATTCAATTGTTTTGATAATTAGATGTTTTAAAATTTCAAAGTTGTGTTGTTAGTGCTGGGATTTGGGAGGGGGCAGGATTTCCCCCTATCATACGTGCAAAAATATTGTCTATTAAATATCACGCTGAATGGTGATGACACTTCATAATAAGTTTCGCAATGTGGGCCGACCCAATCCTATTAATTAATTGATTGTCGTATTAACTAATGGAGAGAGTGCCACGCTATATTTCTTCTTTAGCATTGGCTCAACTTGGTCTTTGGGGCTGTCCATTAATTATGTCAACAAGTTTTGGGCAATTTTTGACCCTCTTTCCCTTGTCAACAACTGTCAACTTCCAGTGACCCCCATATAATTATGTCAAAAACTTTTCACCCCTCCCCCACTAAGACCAGTGACGGGTTCCCCTAAACAGTTTAGAAGGTTATTAGTTTTGCAGCGATGAGACCTTTTCCCTTTCTTTTGTTCATCAAGCATCATAATGTGGTGGTGATGACCTTTTTTGCTTGTCAGGCTTTTTACAATTGTAATAAATAGTGTTCCATGAAATTTCCTATTTTTATAATTTGTAAAAAATAAAATTGTTGGTGTCAACTTCTCTTGACCCCCTCCGCTGTCAACAACTGTCGAACTTTTCAAATCCCCTCCCCTATTTTGTTGACGTTATTAATGGGCAGCCCCTTTAAGGAGTCAATTAGTTTGAAGTGAGTTCTGTATTAAATTGTCTGTTTTTAACTTTTCGGCGAGGATTGTGTTGGGAACTTCGGATGTCGCTGGTGAGAGCACGCAGAGACGTCATTTGGGAGGGCTGGGGGGACGTGGCCCCCCGAAAAATGAAAATATTAATTTATAATGTATTAATGTGCAACAAAAAACAAAAACAGGGACGTCATTTGCGTTGGGGGGCAAAAAATGGGCAAAAACGGTTCAGCAAAAAAAAGTCGTCAACTATTTTTTGAGCAACGGCTGACAAGCAAAAAAAGGTCGTCAACTTTTTGGAAACTCAGACTTAGTCGAAAAATAATTTTTAAAAATGACAAAATTTAAAAAAATTTAAAAGAAAATTTTACAAAATTTCTCGCCCCCCCCAAGAAAAGTGTGAAATGACGCCACTGAGAGCACGTCACACCGCTTCTCAGGGATCGCCTTCATTGGTTCCGAGTCCCTGAGCGGATTGTGTTCAAAAGATGCTGGCTGACGTACAGAGTGCTGCATGACCCGTGCTGTCCGGAGTACCTTGCCTCTCTTGTAAAGAGACCGCAGTGTAAAATGACAGGAGATCGTCGCTCCGCTCCAGTCGTGGGGTTAAACTTTATGTTCCTCCTCCGTCCAAGACTGCCAAGTTTGGAGAGAGATCCTTTACACGTGGTAATCCTATCTTGTGGAACTCTCTTCCCGATGACGTCACCATGGCTGACACTGCTGAGCACTTCATCAAGAGCCTAAAGACGCATCTGTTTAGGTTGAGGTATAGTTGTTGAGATGTCAAAGTGCTTTTGTTGTAGGCCTCATCAGCCTTGTTACAGCACTATAGAAATTGTCCATGAATGAATGAATGAATGAATGAATGAATGAATGAATGAATGAATGAATGAATGAATGAATGAATGAATGAATGAATGAATGAATGAATGAATGAATGAATGAATGAATGAATGAATGAATGAAATTGTGTGTAAGTCTTTTCTTTAATCTTAAGACTGATCGATTTCTAATAAATGTTTTATAAATGCAACCAGAATGTAAAAATAGAACGAAAATTTAAGAAATACAAACATTCATCTCACCAGAGAAAGCATTGAACGCTTTTAACAGGTTCTTCCTTTCCTCAGAATTTTTTGGTATATTTGCTGACATGGTTTAATTGTTTTAGGCCTATAATTATAAGGATTTCTTTTAATATAATTCATAACTACCAACAATTCGGCCAGTACTACTAACTTGGTATGATACTTCCTTCTCGGTCTACTACATGTCTTCAAACATTTACCCATTACTCTTTTGCTCTGCTGACTTCCTCCATCGAACGAATCAACTGGAACAAAAGAAAAGAGAAGGAGACTCGTTTCGTTGTCTGCTAGCCCTTATTACATGGACTCAGTCCCTCCCACCACCACACTACGTCTAAAATAGCATTCATTCGCACATCCAACGCTTCACACAACTCACGCACATCCAGACAGACAACCCTCATAACTATCGTAACAAGAACCCGGACCCTCCTAACTTTGAAGCACACATTTCTGTCCACAATGCTTTCTTTGAACACAATAATTAATACAATCAATTTAACTTTATACACGCTAATAATATCAGGCATTATACTGAACCATAGGGTCGACACAGATGTTTATAAATACTCAATTCCCTTAACAATTCCAATTCTAAAACATATCACACGTGCATTTTACCATAACATTTTAATAATTTCGCACATTACTGGCGACTGTCGTTCGTTGACGTCTCGTCAGCCTGCTTTGCTGCGCTGTGCTAAGCGATCTCCAGTCTCTTATCTCTCGGTGGTTACAACTGTACATGAACGTCAAATATATAATAACAGTTACTTATTCAAGTACAGGGGCGTCTTTACATGTAAAAATTCGGGCACAGTGCCCGGGGCCCCGCACATCTTAGGGGCCAGCGCCGCGCGCAAACTGCTTTTTAACGTAGGATTACCTTTTTTGCTTGTCAACATTCAAAAACGTTGAAGATTACCTTTTTTGCTTGTCAACATTGATCTTCACGTCTAGTGCCCCGTCCAGGTGCCCGGGGCCCCGCACTGGTTAAAGACGGCCCTGTTCAAGTACAGTATAGAATCAATAAGTAGGCTACTGATAAATACTTAGAAGTATGCGTATAAATAGTTATTATCAATTCAAGTGAATAAACATGCACATAATTACATTTAATTATCTGTAATGCAACAGTAATCAAAGCTCGTAAGAGCAAACGAGGTGTTTGGAGCTTTAGCCCTCAAGGGTCGTCCATAAATGACGTAACGCGATTTTGGCACTTTTTGATACCCTCCCCCCTACGTAACGCGACGTAGCAAAAAGTCAGACCCCTAAATATGACGTAACAACGGGCCGACCCCCTTTTCGTCTTCCTAAAAGTCTTGACAAGCAAAAACAGGTAATTCATCCTTCTACTTTTCCCTCTCCAAACATACTGACAAGCAAAAAGGCCATCTTTGTATTTTTCCTCTCCAAATATCCTGACAAGCAAAAAAGGCCACTTAAAAATTTTGTGTTGCGTCACGTCACATTGACGGAACCCCCTCCTCCTCGTCACACTTCGTAACAAATGTCCGGACCCCCTCCCCCTAGGCGCGTTACGTCATTTGTGGACGACCCCAAGTGTTTATTCTAGCCAGCTAGGCATTGGAGGTAGTTTAACATGTTTAGGGGGACAAAGCTTCTCATGTTTGACAAGCAAAAAGGTCATCCTTATATAGTTTTTCCTTCTCGAAATGCCTGACAAACAAAAAAGGCCATCGTTATATTTTTTCCCTCTGCAAGTGCAAAAAAACCCCCGTCAAATTTTTGGAGGAAATTTCACCTCTAAGCCAAAATAAATTCGAAAGGGAAATTTCTAACTTTGGGGGAGGGAAATTCCCCCAAAGAAGGCCTAGAATTTCTAACTTTGCCTACAGGGGAGGAATGTGCAACAACAAAAACGGCCGTGGCCCCAAGGAAATGAAAATATTAATTTCGAAAATTAATAGGCCTAGAATAAACACTGGACGAAAAAAAAAAAAAAAAAGGTCGTCAACTAGTAATTGCGTAAAAAGAACTGACGAGCAAAAAAAAAAAAAAAAAAAAAAAAAAAAAAAAAGGTCGTCAACTATTTTTCTATTTTTGGGTAATGTAACGTAAAAAAACTGACGAGCAAAAAAAAAAAAAAAAAAAAAAAAAAAAATCTAACTCAGTCAAAAAATTTCCAAAAAGTAAAAATTTGAAAAGAGAATATGACGCCACTGGTTGCCTACATGAAAGAAAATAGAAAAGTCTTGTGAAATCTGCTAGATTGAAAGAGTAGCAAGGCGGTCGAAAGGACAATAGGACTTATGATTACTCTGTAGATTCAATGCCAGTAATTAGAATAAAACAGAAGTGTTTTAGAAACTAACATCATTATATATATTATATATACTAATTGTACTATATTTACAGTGCATATTACAATATTACAATATTTACGTTGAACAGAATACATTTAAGTGTCTCAACGTCTTGTCATCTTAGGTCCTACTTAATCATAAGACTTAAGTTTATGTTACACAGGGCCATATTAAGGCGGGGGCTGAGGGGGCTGAAGCCCCAGTCCTACCATGAAAAATAGGCCCACCGTTTTTCCGTAACCTTTCTTGCTTGTCAGCTCGTTTTGAAAGAAAAATAACCTTTTTTCGGTTGTCCGAGATTTTTCGGTATAGGCGACTGCCTTTTTTTCTTCTCAGCCCCAGGCCCACTCGGACCTTAATCCGGCCCTGCTTATGTAATAATAACTGACGACGAAGTGAATTTCAATTTAACCGCATTTGAGTGGTCAATGTTAGAGTGACACTTGAATCAGGCTAGTGGGGGGGGGGTGGGGGGGGGGCGGGAGAAGGGAAAGAATGCTTGCTTGCTTCATTGTGCTAAATAAGTTAGTTAAATAAAATTAACGACGGCATGAAGCAGTGATCAAGAAAATTCCACTTCCCCTACAAATACCCAGAGACGTAGCCAGGATTTTAGGTTTGGGGGCTGAAGCCCAAGATTCACTCCCCTGCGTCCCTCCCTTCCCTGCAGGATACCCCCGCCCATTCTGAGACCGACCCCCCTAACGCCCATTCAATCTGAGCCAGGTATAACCTTTTTTGTCAGACTTTTTCAGCAGGTTACAATCTGTGCTGAGCCGCGGGGTGACCTTTTTGCTTTCAGACTTTTTCAGCAGGGACCCAGATCCCCAGAATATACCGAACCCCCCAAATTGATAACCCTAAAAATAACCCCGCTTCCCTCCCATTCCCCGCGTTAGACGCTCCACTCCCCGCCGCGTCTAGCTCGGCCTCTCTTGGAATGGAGGTCCGGGGGTTTATCCCCCGGAAAAAGTTTGAAATCGTAGATGCTCGTATACGTGTGTTTTAGAGCATTTCGGACACAAAATCACAGGTCTGGTATCAATAGGTGGTTCCATATGTGTAATTTCATATGTTTAAGTAAATTTAAAGTAATTCTGCTTCGATTATGTGCGTGTCAAGTAAAAAATTACTTGCATTTGGTCCATACTAGTGTCAATGTTACTAAGAGTAAAAGTCACGTGGCAGATGCTATTGCTCAATCAAATCTTGTTTAAAACCGCTGTAAATCTATTCAGTGTCACAACTCACAAGTGAAAAAAACAACAAAAAGTAGACAGCAGGCAACTAAATTGCTAATGAAAATTTCAAATCAAAGTTACTAGTTATAACCCAGTAGGCTATATCAGAGGCGGTTCCAGGATTTCTTGGTGGGGGATGAAATGAATTCATAGGAAGTTGGGTGGGGGGATTAAAAAAGAATGGAAAAAATCGATAAACTTTTCCGAAAAAGGCTGACAAAAGATAATTTTCCCCTAATTTTATTGCACTTTTACCGAAAAATAGGTTGAAAAGCAAAAAAAGGTCACGCGCAGCTTTTCCCCGTAGTTTTACTAGACTTTTACCCAGAAAATAGGTTTGACAAGCGAAAACAAGTCCGGAAGTCCGGTGGAGGATGCATCCCCGCTCATCCCCACGTGGAACCGCCCCTGGTTAAGCCATAACAATTAACAGACACGCAATACTATCGATCATTGTTCATTTATAGGTCTTGTACTATTGCTTCTGGTCTCAAATATATAAAATACTACATTTAATAGAACTTTGTTCGCCTATCCAGTCGTTCAGCAAAGGTGTTTATGAGCTTTTAAATACCCATTGTACGATTCTTTTGAACAAACGTTTGATCCCGTAACGCCAGTAGGCTTGAATTTATTTGGGGGGAGAGGTTGCTTCAGGTTTGGGGGCTTGAGCCCCAAGCCCATTCCTAGCTACGTCCCTGCAAATACTGTATTTGCTAAAAAAATTATTTTTACAGTAACAAACAACTGAGGTATAAGCGTAACTATTAAAACCCAGCGCAAGTCCCGTAACAACACCAACTGCATACGGAAAATTATTACAGATCATGTAACGACTGTTGTTTACTGTCTAGCCGTAAATTGTCTGACGCAACACCGTAACCAACTCAACAAATAACGACACTGTCAATGTGTAATTAAGAGAAGTTTGAGAACAGTAAATGACATTTTATTCCGATTAAAATACCATACATTTAGACTCCGTGTAACTTGCAATTGACAGGTTATGGCATTCTTTCAAGGAAAACCCCCCACCTTTTTGAAGTACGTCTACCTAGACGGTGCGATGGCGGCACTAGGGAGGTACAGAAGAGGGCGAGACAACATGATGAGCGAACTAGGTCCTGTTTAGGTTTGGCTTCATTCTTCACTCACCAGTCACCAGCCCAACTTAATGTCGCACTGCGTGACACAACAGCCAATCGGGGGCTTGTCAAAATAAGTCGAAGTCCCCTTCCTGTTGTGATCTTCTGAAAGAGCATTTTCTGTCACTGTTGGTCCAAAATGGCTACTCAATTGCGTCCGGCGCGAAATTAGAATGAATAAACAAAGTTTGTTCCGAGAGTCGGTAGCTTCTGCGATGGCGGAGACAACGATTTACAAACGTTGCCGCTCTATAGCTTTGTGTCTAGAAACTTTCACTCAGAAAGGTGGAACTAAGAAGCGTCAATACGTTAATTTAATTTAAAATCGCAGACATGGTCGCAGTGTTTAATCTAGACTCTGGACTCGGGGGAGAGGAATTGATAATTGATAAAGCCGGGCGGAATTTAGCCAGGGGGCTGCTGTCAGTTGATGTAGTATGCCAAAATTTCCGGGGGAATTTGAAATTTCCGGAGGAAGGGCAATTCCCCCCCCCCGGAAACGACCTAGATTAAACCTTGCATGGTCGGTTGAAGGTGAAAAATACGTTTTCTGAGAAAAATAAGTCACGGCAGCACGCTCTCGGAGGCTCTTCTCTGTCCGCATTCTACTGAAGTGTTTTCACAAGGGATCAAATCATCTCTGAAAACATAAGTGAAAAGTGAGCTATTAAATTTGGCGTCGCCCGGTATGGTCAGAAATATGGCGTCATCTCATGCTTTAAAAGTTAAACAGGCGACCTTCTGCCTGCTAGAAGAGATTCAGCCCTAATAAAATTCTGCATTTTCCTTCCGTTTCTTTACCGCCGAGAAGTGGGAAAGGTCTCACCTCTAAATGATGCAACGTGGTCATGTCCACGCACCTAGAGATGAGAACGCCACGATCGTAATGAACGTGCTAAACGCTGTTTTGGTGTTTTTGCATGATTTTCAATTAACCTCTTAACCGTGTATTTAACTGTAACTCAATGTAAAATGGACAGATATATCTGGGATCCCCAGTTAAGGGGTTAAGTACTATTCTGTACTTTATTTTAGAATTTAATAATATACTTTTTTATTATATATAATTATATATATATATATATATAATTTTATATATATATATATATTATAATACAAAAAATATACAGTTTTAAACGGTTAGAACGTGACAGGCATTCAATGTAAGTTGTAAATTGTAACTGTCGATCACTTTGTCGGCACAGAGAAACAGCACTGACATTGCGTGCTCAGAGTCGGATCTAGTAAATGGCAAAAAATATTTGGACAAGAAGACGAGATAGTGAAAAATTGAACAAAATTTTTGAACAAGTACAGTGGTCAATGATTTAGAAAACCGCTACATCACTTAGACAGGCGAAAATTAGGCCATCGGCCAATATTCTCAAAGTGAATAATTACAAAATCATTTACTTGGCAGATT
The DNA here is from genome assembly GCA_018105865.1 of Metaphire vulgaris. Taxonomy (NCBI): domain Eukaryota; kingdom Metazoa; phylum Annelida; class Clitellata; order Crassiclitellata; family Megascolecidae; genus Metaphire; species Metaphire vulgaris. The sequence goes on along the minus strand of CM030833.1, from coordinate 11,583,770 downwards.
CTCTGCTCGTCGATAAAGATTAATTCAAGAAAACGGAAAACTCTCTTGCATTAAAATCCAAGACGTTTAAGTTCTGCAAAATTATATGGGTCTCATAGATCAGGAAACCCAAAATATGCGAGACCTTCGAATCCTCGGGCCCACTTGGGTTTGTACGTGGGTGGGTGGGGGGAATCCATACCATTGCGTACGCTACTCCGACACGTCAGTGAGTGATGACCATTTCCGTTCCGTCGTTTCCTCCTTCTCCTTTCCCTCCCTCCTCCTCCTCCTCCTCCTCCTCCTGCGCGTGGATTATTGCTTACCGACTTTCGTTGTTGCTGTTGTTGTTGTTGCTGTTGGTGGTGGTGATGATGGTGATCTGTGTGCATCATACGTTCTGCTGCAGCATCCAGAGGTTCCGCAGACTGCGCTGCTTGCGTTTCTTCTGCGTCAGGAGGGCCCTGGCTGCGGTCACGTAGCTGTTGGCCGCTTCCTGGTTGGCGGATCCGATGGTCCCCCGCCGCCGCCGCCGCCCGCCGCCGCCGCCGTCGACGATCTGGTTCAGGGACTTCTCCTCCGTCTCCGGACAGGTGACGGTCTTCTGACGGCACCAGTGGCAAAAGACGCCGCACACAGCCAGGCCAAGCGTCAGCGAGAGCGCCGGCCAGAAGACGGAGTGGAAGACGTGCCAACCGGGGATGGTGGCTTTGAGGACCGCCCCGGCCCGGATGTCGAACGGGTCGAAGTAACAAGGCACAATCTTTCTTCGAATGCCGTATTGCTGACTGAAGTTCTCGACCGTTTCGCGGTTGTCTTTCTTCGAACCGACGCAGGCGCGAAGTGTGCACTGAGAGACGAGACACAAGAGCACAGACAAACAACGACAACTACATTATTGTTCACCATAGGGCGTATAGGCCTATAGGGGGCGAAAGATGGCAGAGTGGGTTACGTGCTGGAGCGTCAGGCTGACGCGGAGCGGGTTCAAGCAGCCCCGTCCGTGCCCCCAGTGGCTTTCACACAGGCAGTAATGCTTTCTAAGCCACTTTAAATCATGCTAATTTTTAAGTTTTATAACGTATACACATTATTCACTTCTATTTGTGCATACCAAGCTTTTGAATTGACACATTTTTTTAATACAAAGAGCGAAATAGCGAAGTATTTAAAATCGCGTGAATTTATATAGTGCTTTTGGAAGTAGTAGGCCTATAGCCTACCGCAGTAGCTGCTTATTCTAACGCTCAATTTGGAACAGTTATAGGCAAAAGGGTGGGATCATTCAGATCCAGATAAGACATGTAGGCCCTAGATGACCGCTTCGGGCGCAAAGCTGACGCCTTCATGTTTCATTGGTCTCGGCTAATAATGGGAGCGATGACTGATGTTGCGCGTCGCCGCCTCTCCTTCCATCAAACACCGGATCCACTCAGCGGACACGACTGCATGGATGCTCCGGTGCGTGTCCAGAATGGCCGGATTCCCAATCCGTGACGTAAGTACTTATACTGATTTGATGCCGTGAAATGTCCGACAGTCAAGGTTATAAATTCCCACTAGGTTTAAAGCGCTCTTAATGACTCGAAAAGAGCCGTCAACGCATTTCTCTTTTGTTTTTAAATCGGCGAAAGTACGGTCAATTACTCCAGAACATCATCCATGCTGCTGCTGCTGCTTCAGTCGCGCATGCTTACCGCGTATTCGAGAAAGTAGAGCTGAAAGTTTTGCTGTTACGTTTTACTGCACATTACACACGCATTACTATTTCCACTAATAAGTTTCTATTACAACAGTAAGAATAAACCAGATCCATTCTTTAGGATCCGTTCGGAATGGAATCCGTTTCCAACAGATCCGACCCGGTCCGAAAATGTCTTACGTAGGTTCAATATTCGTAAGCATATTTCACAATGCAATGCTACCCCGTGGTAACGCCATTGCCGTCCGTAGATAGCCATTGACAGAATAGCTCCCTTAAATAGAGAGGAATTCAGAGGCACTCTGAAGTCTGCACCATCACGCCTGTTTTAATCGAGATTGCGCTATAATGGGATTCCAATGCTTACCCTATACTGTAATCAATCAGTGATTCCAACCTCACAAAGACTTTCCCAACTATGATGCCTGCCGAATCTTCTGTGCTTCTGACGAACCTTAAGACAAAATTCTACGGATGACCATTTCGCTGGTATAAAAATCTGGAATTTCCACCCCCGATGTTTATTTTAGTTCACACGAACAAACAAGGCAAAATCCTGAATTTCTGTTTTCCGGCGCATGCATTTTTACAAGTATACAAACAAGGGCGGTTCTAGGGATTTTAGTTTAGGTTAGGTAGGCCAGACATAGACCATGAAAATGTTGGGTAGGCCAAGCTTCGACCGTGTCATGATGTCAAAGTTCAGACGGTTGATCCCACCTGAAATTGTGTGCAAGGGCAGTTCCAAGTTGGAATGACTGGCCCATGGCCAAAATGCGTCTTAAATGGAAGTTGATCGTCTAAACGCATTAGCCTTGATGTATATCCACAAAGATATGGACATATCCATAGAGTAGACAGTGGGACGTCATCGACAAATTCCCTTAATTCCAGCAATAGAAAACTCGATTTTGCACTATGACTTTGTACAACCAGACTAAAATGGCTTTTACGCATTGTCAATTCTGAACATTATATTTTATACATCAAGTCTACAGATTTCTTCTAAACCGTTTACATATAATTAATTCCTTTGACAATTGGCGGGATTTTCCTAGAAATTCATTGCACCCCCCACCAAGAGTTCTTGGAAACGCCACTGATTCTCTGGTTTATACAGTAGGCCTAATTGTAATAGCACAACATAATAGGTCCTATAGGCATGTACAGCGAATATATATATATATATATATATATATATATATATATATATATATATATATATATATATATATATATCCCCTAGGCTATACTGTTATAAGTGAGACTCCGACAAAAAAACTGCCACGTTTCCAGCTGAATCAGTGTACTTTTGTGTTTTGTGCTGTCCACTGTGCAAGAGCGTCAGAATGCATTAAGCTTGCGAAATGCTTCAATAGTGTGCTGTCAATACTTTTCCAATCACGCAGCCCCAGTCTCCGTTGAAACAGATTCCTGGTATCCTGATCGTGGACAAAAATGATGGCACACGAAACAAAATACGGCATTAGTGCCTGCAACTGAATATTCCAAGAAAGGATATCTGTCATACAATAAAGAGTTAAAAGCTCGTAAACGCACGCCAAATTATTTTGTTTTTGGAAACACGCACAGTTTAAGTTGGACATAGGCCTATTATAATTCTTGCTGATATCAGCTACGGTAGTCTTACAAGTAAGAGACCATCTGATTCAACCGCTGATAGCCTACTTGTGAAATTGTTAGGCCTTCATCCGTTGACGGATGTTGAACGTCTAGAAATTAAACAGTTGTCTTTGTATACCTAGTTTAATCGGCAGTCAAAATCATGTCTTCTACTTCTTTTCCACTAATTTCAGATGCGTCAACTCGAGAGCGCGTTTAACCACAAATTGATCCATCCGAATTTCACAATATTATCAGCGAATGTTATTGCAATCTGCAGTGGCAAATTGACGTTTTCTTAGGCCCGGGTATAGTGAATTAAAATGAATCCTCCTTAATTAAAGATGAATCAACAAGTCATTTTTATACGTGTAATAAAGACTTCCCATCTCTTTATTATATGTAGAATATTAACTTCCTCTGAATTTTTGTAGCTCCCCTATAATGATACGAAGTATAATTTATGAAATGATTTCATGAGACATTAAATTTTGCAAAGGTATAAAAGATGAAGCTTTGTAAGTGAAATACAGTAATTAAACATGCAATAAGAGCAGCGTTTATGAAAGTGCAGAAAAATGTATCAATCAAAAACATATAATATAAGAATCTGGAAACGTATAAATTTCTTATACAAATGTGCTGTTTTATAAAATTATTGTTGACAGTAGAAATTCTATACAGGGATTCTTTATTATACGTGTAATAATGAGATGGGATACTAGGATTCATTTTTTCAAGGGATTCATTTTAATTCACTACATCGGTACACATATTTAAATGGAGACCCACCAGATAGAAATTCTGTGTCGATGAAGCTCTAGATTTTTTCAAAATCTCGGAAAACTTTCGGAAAAGTTACATATTTAACTGATCAAGTGTGAAAAAGTGGTGATGACCTGTTTTGCTAGTCAAGCTTTTCGGGACGTTGCGTGATAAATTTGGCTGCATGTAAATGAATTTCTGTTTTTCATTTTTTTAAATGGAAGTTTATATTCCGAAAAAAAGTTATTTAAACAAAGAAATAATTAAAAATCACTAAAAGATATTAATAGAAAAGGCGGGCCCATAAATTTTAATTTTGCAGGTGGGCCTGGTACCGATGTACCATTTGTAACGTGGTAAATTCGCCACTGGCAATCTGTATCTTATATGATCGGCCTACTTAGCGTTGTACGACCGATTCCCGTCAGAACACCGAAGTTAAAAATCGTGAAGCGTAGTTAGTACTTGGATGGGTGACCATCCTGGTATCTAGTCGTGGTGTCGGCGGTCAATCAAGCCGTTCATCGCTTAGGCGTCGATAAATTGGTAGCAGCTTTAAGCTGCGAAAGTAAAACGCGGGTCTAGAGAAAGCAATGACAAGCTACTCTAGATTAATGGCGTAAGCCACCAGCGTCACTGCTTGCCTAGTACACGGAGATCATTGAAAATATTACACGTATTATACGTATTATACGTATTATACGCACGGTTGAATCTTGATCCGAATTGTCTCGGCGGCCTTTCTTTTCTCGTTAACACCTAACACCGAGGTGGCGGCGGCATCTAAATTAAACTAGGCCCCGGGCGTCCACAACTCTTGGCACGCCAATGAAAACTAGACACCGAGGGTGGGAGGAAAATTTGTGCGACGACGACGGTCGATTGTGGTAGTTTCGATCAATTAGATAAAGATTCATGAAATCTGGAAACCGAATGGAAAAGAAGGTAAGCGGATGACTCGGATGAGTGGCCGGGGACTCAAATTGGCCTTGTAACTGCACTCGACAGCGTCTAAGCGATTGTTTTCTTACCGTAACCCATACGCAATAATTATCCAGCCATACAAGTTGATACATCGTATTTTTTCGGGTAGGCCAGCCACCGGTAAGGACAATTAAGTATTTTTGGGTAGGCCAGACAACGTTTTTAGGTATGGTACCCGGCCTAGACCTAGAACCGCCTCTGTTAATAATACCGAGAGACAAAGTCTACGCTCGTCTATGTGACTTAACAGGTAAAGATAAAGGTAGGTCCCGTACTCGAGTCCGAGGAGCGTTGGGTTCCGGCGCTTATCTCCGGTCTAGGCAATCAGCGACGTGGGTGGTATATTTCATTAATCTGAGGTAGGTTGCCATTACTTTCCCCAGACCCACGTTTTACCTCGCAGCTTAACGCTGCTCCTCATTTTGCCACCGCCCTCTAGCGAGCAAGGTTGAGTCGACCTTATGGCTCCTGCGGGAATTGGAACCCGCGACCTTCTGCTCCACCGTCCAGCGTTGTTACCACTCTTCTAACCTCCCGTCCCACAGTCTAAATCTAAATAGACCCTGTCGACTGTTTGCTTGCAGTGACTTAGCGGGCCTAGACCAATGTTCACTTTTCAAAAAATAGTGGAACCGAACTACTCTCCCACAAATATTAAAAATACAATCAAGAAAAAAACAAATTTTCTTCTCCAACCGGGTGATTGGTTCGACCAATGGGGTGATTGACCCCTTCATTGGCGTAGCGCCGTGGTCACAGGGGGCACAGAGGGCTTGGGACCGGGACTCCGTATTCTGGCTGGGACCGATCGTGACATTTGCGCAAAACCGTTGTGAAATGTTTTTTTGATGGGGAGCAGGTCAGCAGGACCGCCGAGTGGGAAGCAGGGGGCAATTGCATAGGGGCCCGGCGGCCTGCAGGCAGTGGCGGCTCTAGGATTTGGCAAGTGGGGGGCCGTTGGGGTGGCAACTTCTAATCATGGGGGCCAACCATTTGTTGTTTAATGTATGTAGTATTAAGTATAGGGTCCCAACTGGAGGGCCACTGGGGGGGCAGGCACTCAATAGGGGAGCACGGGCCCCCTGGCCTCCCGGTGGAGCCGCCACTGCCTGCAGGGGGCCCGGGCATGATGATCTATTAACTGTATTAACAATAGCCAGAACCCTGAAAACGATTGGCAAAGGAGGAAAAGGTCATCTTCTCGTCGCGAGGACAGGGGCCCGGAGAATGTCAGGAGGCCCGGGCCTATCATATTAAGGAATCTCCTTTTTAAAAGTAGCGAGAAGCAAAAAAAGGTCAACACTTTTTCATACTTGCTTGTTACGAGTAACGGCGTGGATCCGGAAAATTCTGGTTTGGAAAAGACGAAAAGACCGACAAGCAGAAAAAGGTCATCAACTTTTCCACAGACTTGTCAGGTCAGGGGCCCTTGACTAGTTTTTTGCACAGGGGCCCGCAAATTCTCTCGGCGGCCCTGATGGGGAGTAGGTAGTATGGCGAAGAGAAGACGCGAATCTGCGAAGAAATCTTTGACGACCTTTTTTGCTCGTCGAAAACAGATATTTTTACACCCCCAACTCACTCCAATCTGAGAGCAACACCCAATAATTGTGAAATTTTACGCTTGCCATCGCTCGCCATAATGGGAGGAGGGAACCCCAGAATATATCAACATCCCAAATTGATAATCCTAGAAATAACCCTGGTAGGAAGCTTAAAAGCTATTTATACCCGAAAAAGTCGACGTGCACCTGCCCCTATATTTTCGGCACTCTGAGTCTCTGACTACCGCTTCCGAAAACCTCCGAGCAAATCGATTACTGCGAAGGCCCATTATTAGCTAACTAGTACAGGACTCGATCGACGCTAACCTTCTCTCGTCGGTCGTCGGAGGCGTCGAGGACAGCGCCTTGTTGGTCGTCGTCGACGTACAGCGTAACCACCCACAGCTGACCGTCGGTAAAATTCAGACTGACCTGAACGAGAAAGCACGGGTATGCGGTGGGGCAGTCGCTTCCGCTGCCGCCGCCCCCGCCCCCGCCGCCCCCGCCGTCGCCCCCGCCTCCCCCTTCGCCGCACGGACAGACGTACTGTTCGGTGTAGAAGGTGTTCTCTATCTCGCAGGTCGTCTCGCGAAATCGAATGACTCGAAAGAACGGCTTCAGGTACATGACCGACGAGACGATGACTGCGCATACGCTAACGAATATCCAGAGCGTAAGGGCGGAGCAGATGCACGCCTTCGACGGACATTTAGGCATGGCGGGTCATTGACGACGCATGTGGTGCATTATGTCCTTTCCCTTCTCGGATCCACGGACATCCAGAAACGAACGACTCTACGACGACTTCGTACGATTACCGTTTTCCCCGAAGCATCATCGTCTCCACGATCTCACTCTCCGCGCAGAAACGCGATGAGCGCCATATTCGATGCGGAGAAGCATTAGAATTTCAGCCGCGAGACGGCGCTTTCGCCCCGGCGAGTAGAGACGGCAGCAGCAGTAGCAGCAGCAGCTGAAACGACATCATACCTAACACATCGCGCCGTTGTGTGCGCGTAGAATCTTATTTAGAGAGGAGCCTTTTAGACGGAGACTAGGACTGGTCAACGATGAGTTTCTTATTGAATTTCCTGTCGGCGATCGAACGGAATATTCCGATCAGAAGAGCGTCGCAGCGGCTGCGGCTTGGACGACGAGCGTCTGTCTGTCTAAGGGCTCTAGGCCACGGCTTCTGTTCAGCCGACCGGTTAGCGCAGAGAAGACGCGCCGCCGCCGACAAGCGCAGCCGAGTCCAACGACGGCGCCGGCCACTTCGATGCGACGGTTAGACGAGGAGGAGGAGGACGAGGAGGAGGACGAGGAGGAGGAAGAGCGTTTTTCCCTCCGGTGCTGCTCTTCGTCGCCGAGCCTTTCTGGTAGGCGTTGAACCGGTGGCCGATACAGTGAATTGGACAGTAAGAAACTAAGATTCTAAGAATGAATTTCGTGTTGGATTCAGTGTCTTTTGAAAATCTCAGTTTACCGGGAAGAACGAGCATTTAAGGCATCGAAAAAAGACCGCACGTAAGTTCAGCTTAAGAGCGCGGTTTCCTGTCCTTTGCAATTCGTGTAGAGCGCAGAATTTCGCCTCCAGCGGCCGAATAAGGACTGCGGATCTCGCCACGTCAAACACCCAATTCAAAAACATATGCATACTGCATAGGCCTAATCCCTGAGATCGCGGCTCTAAATCATTGCTAAAGGTGCTATAATGGGATTGGATATTAGTAGGGGTAATTGTGGACACTGTCAGTGGTGTTACTGATTTTTTCAATTATAGGGTAACACTGTGTTTTATTTGAAAATTTTTGATCAACAACTTATATTATAATTTTAACAAAGCTGAAGTATAGATAATATCTGGCAATAATAAGAAAGTATATTCTCATTTATATCTCATAACAGTAAGTGTAGCAAAATTTATTTCAAAAAGTCGTGTTCCTTTATAGGAACATTGCCAATGTGGCCAACATTGAAAAGTGAAACTGTATGCTGGAAGTGAAGTTACAACCACTGCTTGATAAATGTGATTGAACACTCCACTGTGAAGAATCATCATGTATTTTTTTATAATTTCTTTACAAGTCATGCACTGATGACATCATTAGCTGAGAAAGACGTTGGCAAGTAAATTGGCTTGATTTCAAAACCTTGACAGGCAACAGAGGTGATTTTGACTGCCGATGTGATGGGACCGCCTACGTGGCCAAGTAGCGTGACAACCCTGTAGTCTGTGTGTAGCCAGCAACAGTTTGACTCACAGTCCTTTGCAAGAATCAGATGAAGAAATGTTCATAATCAGGCGACACAGTGAAGGCATAAGGGGTGTTGATCTCATGGGAAGAGATTGCTCGGTAGCTAGTAGACTCTGTTTACAGGGTCAAAAGTGGTGGTGGCCTTTGTTTACGGACATTGCCAACATCTTAGTAGTTGCAGCTTGGAGATTACATTGTCGTCTACATGATAGTGAAATGGATCATTTGTCATTCCTACAATTGATTGCATTGTGCCTACACAAGGGCATGCAGAGGCAACTCCACATGGGGCCCCAGCAGCCCCCATTGGGCCATTGCAGGTTATATTATTTCTGTATGTGCTGATTTATATTTATATTATATTATTTCTGTATGTGCTGATTTATGAAGTTGCCCCCCCCCCCACTTACCAAATTCTGGAGCTGCCACTGATTGCATGTTTCCTCCCAACGCAACAGTGCACAATCAACAAGTGGCAAACCTTCCATTGGATGTTGGATAGGCAGAGGAATTGCAGCATGAACAAATGAGTACAACACAATGCCATTGGCCTGCATATATGAAAAACACTACTGTAATGTACAGTACCTGCATATTGCAAGGGAAAAGCTTGCTTTGCAGATTACCACAAATGACAACTGTTGGACACTAATTGGAATCTAATAATCCAGTTATCCAAGCACTTATTGTAATACCGGTAGTTTCTGTTTATGAGCACATTGTTGAAAATGATGTCTTCTTGGCAATGTTCCTGTATAGCATTGGTTCTCAAACTGGGGTCAGCGGTCCAAAAGGGGGCCGCCAAGCGGTTTCAGGGGGGACTGTAAGGGGATTACTTTCAAGATATCTCACCAACACCTCAGAACACAAAACACACTGATGGCTCTAAGAGAGCTGATTCCATTTGAATTTAAATTTGATCACTAAGAATTGCAATTTTTTAATTAAATAATCTATAATATTAAGATCCTTGCTCTGTATGTCTCTCTGTACCTTTACATTGGTTGACAGACGGTTTTAAATAACGTTTAATTGTTCTGTCAACGTCGCGATGCCAGTTTCGTTAAATTGTTCATTGCAGCGTCATAAGTTTAGGTTGGGAGGTGAGCGTTTGACAAAGCGTCACGTTTAATTGTTCTGTCAACGTCGCGTCGTTGGTGGGTGATGTTGAAACGAGCGTTGCTATTGGTAACAAGCGGTTTAGTCGAAGAAGCATTTCGAAAATCGTTCAATTGTTCATTGCAGCGTCATAATGTGTCATGATCGTTGGTGGGCGTAGTTTGAGGAAGTTACAAAAATACGTGTACAGTGTCACAAATGGTCACAGTTGCGTGATTTTAACATACATAGGCCTAATTATTACGTGGCACAGAGCTTGGCTAGGTGGCGTATGTATAGTACATCATTGAAATGTTGCTCAGCATGAATTCAATGATTGGGTATTAGGTATAGGTATTGGATTAGTATTATCCCCTGCATCTTTCTAGTTGATTGACAAAACAAGAAGCCTAAGTGTTAATTACAGTTACGGTTATTTAAAACTCAAGGTCTGCGAGTATTAAACACATTTTTAAGGGACCACCATGCAAGAAATCCTAAAATGATTGAGAACTGCTGCTGTATAGGAACATGGTATTCTGGCACATGTAGAGAAGGCTTTACAAATTTTAATATTTTATTTTGTCTTAGTCATATACTAAGAGTTAAAGATATAACACTGTTTCCAAGAAAATCAATTTTTTTCTTCTGGTAGTGCCAATTGAAAGGTTAAGCACAGAACTCAATGGACGCTACACTGGTGGGAAGAGGTGTTCTAATTTGGAGCTGAACACAATTTTGTCAGTTAAAAGGCCTCAAGTCTTAAAAATCTTATGATTTTATTCATAGCTGTGAAAGCAGTCTTACAACAAAATAAAAATCAACCAGTTTATGATCATATAGTACGATGAAACAACCAAGCATCACCAAAGATCTAGCAAATTATTTGCTTAACCATAATATAAGCAATAATGCTACATTAGATTTGCTTTAAATAGTACCATAGTAATTACAATGCAGTATGCACAATACCCTGTCTCTGTGAATGCTGAACTAGAAACACTGCATGTTATCAAAGACTGAAATAAGTAAGTATACCAGTAAGTCAGTGGGAAAACCAGTCATCCACATAATGAATGCGAACATTTGCAAATTCGTAGTAGGGTCAGGGCAATTACAGTAGAACCTCGTTATATGAAGTTCAAGGGACCGTGATAAATACTTCGATATATCCGAGGTTCGATATATCCGATTCCTGTATCATTAACACTGTTTTGGCGGGACCGGCGCTTAAACTTTGATATAAACGTGATTTCGATATAAGCGAGTTCGATATAACGAGGTCTACTGTAAATAGAAAAACTGAAGGCATATTTCACAGCCAAGGCTGACATACCGAAGATAAGTTATAATTTATACAATGCAGTACACTTGTACAATAATACAGTCAAACATGCTTAATAATGTTACTTGCCAATGTCACAGCCCCTTCTGTGTGACAGTTTCCAGTTACCATCAATCTGAATATTTCTTACTGAGTTTAATATCACACACTTACAACAGTCCCATTATTGACTTTGAATGGACATGACTGTATTCACCCAAATCTAATGAAAACAACAGTTCTTGAACATGCAAAATTTCTAAGATATCTTAGGTTGTCACTTTTGAGTTTAAAGAATAATATTCCTGTTTCAAAAATATATCAAAAGGAAAATCCAATCAAATTAAAGATTCTCCACATTTCATTTCCTATTCACATAAAATAACACAAATTACAATTTTTTTCATTTTACCTAAAGCATAAATATATGAGTGAATCAAAACACAAAACAAAATATATTCAGAAAGACACCCATAGAGGCACATATAAAACAGTATACTTAACAATATGCATGTGCAAAAAGCGAATGCATAATTTGACTTTACTAATATTAATGGTAATTTAAAAAATTTCTTAATTCTGAGAAAATTCATTCAAAACTGTACCCGAGACAGGCAAGATTGCACATCAGCTGGCACTTAACAGGTATTTGAGGCCTGCCACAAGCAGTTCAGTGATTTGGTGCAATTTTGACAAAATGCTACATTATTACTATTACAACATGTGGTAAAATGAGCAATGGTCATCTAGTAATTTAACTCGCATACATTAATTTCCTGCAAAACGTGGGCATGTTTAATTTTGTTTATCAAACAAAAAACCTGTTCCCACCCAGGAAAAGTATTTCTTAGAATCAAAAACCCTGGTCTGCACATAACATTATGACAAAATACATTAACTAAAGTCCTGCATAAATTTCATTCACTTCAATCAGAATCAAAATCAACAATTCTTAGATGAGCAGATCTTTAACATTAAGATAAGTTCAGCAGCATTTCTCTTTAACAATTTTTCACTAGAACTTAAACCAAATGACAAAATGCTGGCATTACATATAGCATGCACTGGACATTTAAAAAGTTGCTTCATAGTGACTCAAGTTGAGTTCATCTAGTTTAACAATTCACAAAGACAGTCTGGAAATGCTGTACATATCAGTTAGTGGCTCTAAAGAAATCAAAATATTTGAATTGGAGTGTGTGATATTCATTTTATATTTCTACGCGTAACTGCACCCAGTGTCGAATCATATACAATAAGGACCAAGTGATATGCAAGCAGTCGGTATTTATCATAACAAGCAATATCAATATTTACAGGAAATTCTTTAAAAAGTTTTAAAGATGAAATGACTTTCTGATCTTATTTTGAAGTCCTGAGGCAAGTTTTTGGGACAGTTAGGATTTTCTTATCAATTCCTCTCTTTTCAAGGCTTTCCAACAACACTTCTAAAAATGCATCTGACTTTTAGAATCCATTAACAATGTATATTGAAACTATTGCCACCCAAATAACAGAAAGAATTAAATTACCAGTACTTAAACCAAATGACAAAATGTTGGCATTACATATAGCATGCACTGGACATGTAAAATGTTGCTTCATAGTGACACATCACAGGCTAGATCTAAGACAACCTTACAAATAAAATTCTCATGTTTACAGTAGCTAACTTTTCTCTTGTAATTGCTAAACAAATACCAGGTAAACTGGGTCTGCTTATAATAAACAAGAAATGCATGGTCATAATTGTAGACTTGTTTCCCTTAAGTCTTGTGTATAATAACAGGACAAGTGGATTACACAAGGTAAATAGTTTAAACTAAACTGATAATTAAATATATTCGCCTACAAACTACAAACTAGCATGGGACTGCCAAATCAAAGTCTCAAAATGTACGACACCAAACAAAAGTTTAACTTTCAAAAATAAAAATCACTTATCTGGTTACAATAAAATCAAAACTGACACAAGCAAGTCTACACATGACATTTCACAGATTATACAAATTCAGCATCAATGATTTCATCATCATATCTGAGCCATTGTTCATTTTTAAATAGAAATTGTCATGCAGATATTCATCAACAGCTGTCATGCATATATAGAATTTGTCATATTGGTATTCTTCATCGACAGAAACTTGCCTAAAAGTGCATCACGAATTATCGGAGTCTACGCAAAATACATGGACGTGAGGTTCACTTCATTTGGCACTGCATGCAATTATTAAATTGTAATATCATACTTTAAAGAGATGTAAATCCTGCCAGAAAGCCTACTGGATGTATTGTCTGAAAATGGCACAATAAAATTCACAACATAGAAACCAATGCATTAAATAAACACGCGAAACAGTTACACAGACAAAAACACGTGTTATGCGTCACAAAAACAGAACGGCATGAGTAATGTTGCATCGATGCAAAGTGTATCCAGATACAACACAGCGATGCTCAGGACGCAGACAGAATCCGAAAGCTTGGTTCACATCTCCACATAACGCATCTGGAAAGCAGACGAAGCTATTTGAATGGCAATTGATAGGCTCAAATGGAAACGAATGAGAAATAAGAAGTGAATTTACAAAACTGAAAATATGCGGTGCTTTTGTATGGACATCTACGTATTCAAATGTTCATGTAGAGATGATGAACTGGCAGATTCAACCTTAAGTGAACTGAATTTGTATAGGCCATTAACATAGGCTAGAAATCTTTCAGGATTCTGTCTAAAAGAGTGATGGCTAATTGTTCTTTGAGTTCTGTTGTCAGTCTGGTCGATGAATCGGTAGTTTTGGTATAAATTCTAATAGTAGAACCTACAACATAAATAAAACAAAATTAAAACTAACAAGAGTATTAATAATGAAAATAAAATATAACTGGGCATATATGAGATTTATTTCTAGTAAATGATTAAGTCTTACACAAATATGTATATGTGAGTTATTTCGTTTTGCATCTCTGCTTCTCTGTCTGTCTCTGTCATGTATGTGTGTGAAATAAAAAGGCAATGAAATATAAATAGACATCTTACAGCCCAAATTTCTATGAAACATCAGTTCCAAGAAAAGAAAAAAATCCCTTACAAATCAATTCAACAAAATGCATATTTATTTTAGTGCAAAACATTTAAACAAATACCAATCTATCTCAAACACTATATACAAAAAATCAATCTTAAAATGTTAACAGCTAATCAACTATTGCCTCTAATATTATAGTAGTTTATTGTGAAAAAATATTACAGATCTAGATAAATGACCACACATTAGGAAATACAGAGAAGTCTCTAAAATGGTAAGCAAAACCTGACTTGTCTTTACAGAATTCCCTGATGACCTTCTTTACCCATCAGGTTCCAAAAAAGAAATGGACCAAAATGACTCATACTCTTAACCTTATCTAAAATGTGCCAGGTTGGAGACTCGGTTAAACCCATCCGTTGCAGTGTTCCACAGCTATTTCAATTAATACATGATTAATGAACAGCACAGCAAAAAAGTTAAAAGCTTTACAGTCACCTCTTCTTCGTGTCACATAAAGTAAAACAAAAGCATCATAGAGTTATTAATACATCAATCTGCAAAATTAACTACATACAACCCGATGAACTTCGAACGACTTACATATTCTGTCATGGAATTTGAGTCGCTACGCTGTTTTGATAATTTCCAATGAAGTCCGAGCTAAAAATATCAAAAGATAAACAACTGTCTTACTCATGCACGTAATGAAAGGTATCACTTTTCTGCAGTTCCACTAAAAATACTCAAGTAGAGGAATTCAAATTGTCTCAACATGTGCTTCTGATCTCCCACAGGAAGAGGAATTTTATCATTGCAGCACAGCTCAAGCAAATAACTTTTAACTTCATAGTTTGAAATTAATAGCTTTACCTTGTGATAAAGATGACTATTTTCCCAATCTAAGACTTTTTCTATAAGATGCTGTGTCTAAAATGAAACATCATACACACACACACACAAATGTCAAAACTTTGTGCCAATCCCTGTGTACTGTGACATAGGCCTATCTCATGCAGTAACCAATTCAAAGCTCTTAATATTCAGATTGTGCAGATGGTACATAAAAACCTTTGACTAGGACTACATCTATCATATTAAGATTCTTCCTCTGTGCCTCTGTGCAAGCATTCTGATTGGTTGGCTGTGTGAGTGTTCTCATTGGTTGGCTGTGTGATGTTCTCATTGGTTACCTTCAAGCGTTCTGATTGGTCGTTCTGGAATATTCGTTGCCTCGAGCGAAGCGAGCCTACACTGCGAGCGAAGCTTGTGCAAGAGAAGCGAGTCTGCGTTCTAGTTACTTATGAAAACCTTTGCCTCTGACTAAATTACAGTAACTGAGCTTTTATGAAAAGAATTTTAAGTTATTTAAAATAGGATTTCAAAAGCAAATATAAAATTGCTGCACTCTCTGTCAAGTGATTTCAATTCATAATATCAAGGTGCTATGCAAAAGGGCCTACATAAAGTAAATAATAAGTAAATCAAAGATGAGTGCTTGCATATTCCTGTAATCTTTGAGACAAATATAAAGTAATATGACATAGAAAGGCAAAAGGTGAATAATATAAAAATAATAGAAACACTATTAACAAAAACAATATATTAAAAAATAATGATAAAGTAAAAGATTTATTAATTAAAAAACTCGAAAATTAAAACAATTGAAAAAACATAAATAAATCAATAATTTAAAAAAAATAAACATGTAAACAAGCATGTTGGTAGAACAAAAATAAAATAATATGAAAACAAGACTCCAACAAAATGAACAAAATCAGAATGAATAATGGTGAATGGAACAGCAATGGTACAGCTTCATCAGCGTGAATGCTCAAGAACAACAGGCAGATACCCGTTTGGTTAGACACACGACTGGCCACATGGAGCAACCGAGCGTACAACAGCAACACAAACAACCACACAGCAACCACTTCATGTTCATTGGCAGCGTCTTCTTTAAAACGCCATTTATTCGCTTCATGGAGGCCGCAAACTCTTCAGGAGCAACCTGTCAATATAATAAAAAGAAGAAAATAACTGTAACAGAGGAGAGGCAATGTAACACAATACAGAACTCAAGTAGCACCTACATAAAATAGATAAGGCACTCAGATAAGCACACGTGAGTAGTCACTGCATAGAATCCTTAGATATGCAGTAAAGTTCTGTTATTATGGACTTGAACAACATGGGCCTCAATAACACAGATGCTATTTCACCTGCATGCACACATGCACACACACACACACACATGCAACACCTGTAAGTGTGTATCATTGTTAAGAGGCTCCTTCAAGCATGAAGTTCAACTAAAGTGGATTTCTCTCAACTCACTATGTACAGAGCTGCAGAAGCACTCAATCACACTGTGGACGACCATTATTGTATCTAAATAAATTTCTGTGCATTTTTCTTAGTATTTCTGTATAAATATCATTGTTATAGTGTGGTACTCGTTTAAAGAAAATATAACTGTAGATTGTGTAATGGCCCATGAATGAGTCAAGAAACCACATAGTGGCTCCAGCTGTAAAAGGTCATGCATAAAGGCTTATTACGATTCTGCTAACACAGACTTCTGGCTAACACATGTCTTTTTGCCATTGGAGTTCATGTTAAGAGGAATTTGCTTGCAGCAAAGAATTTCATCACAGATCCCATCAGTTGCACATATATCTATAAAGAATGCTTTGCATTGAAGCACATAAGTACAGAACAGCATTTTGCTTCAAAATATAGTTCTAAGATAGTCTATAAACCAGCACAAAACATGCAAATATTGAGGAAAAAATCATTGTATACAGTTTAATCAAAATCTGCTCTAGAGCAGTGTTTCTCAAACATTTTTCAGTCTAAGGTCCACTTTGTACTTGGCTTAAATACACCAGTGCCTTACTGACCCAACTTTTACTGTTAGATTTTGAAGATTACTAGACTACTGAATTTGAGACTTTAAATAGACTAATTCTAACATTGCTAAGCTATAGTGTTAACTCGTAAAGTTGAACCCAGTCTGAAGTCGAATTTCATAGGTGCGGCTGTTGCTCTCTGTGCGACATTTCTTTCAGTGTTACTATTTACGTTTCATACAATGCTGCTACAACCATGCACGTTTCTCATGCAGCCTCTTCTGTTATTCTGCAGACCCGGAAGTGTGCAAACATCAACTATGACCAAATGCTGAACAGTGGAACCAAAAAGCAATTGAGTACTTAACTACCTGGAATCAGGTAGTGTCCCATTACTTACTATCAAATCAGGCTAAAGTCATATCCAAGGGAACATTCAATCTGTGATAATACTGAGCAGGACAGCAATATCAACATATCAATGAGAGAATGAAAATTACATCTGCATACTTTGTAATGCAAATGTTATAATATTAAAATGAGGCTGACAATAATGAGTATAACTAGACAAGAGAAGCACGACACGAGGAGTGAGTAATGACAATAAACAACATTCTTCTGCTATTTTATAATCAACACTCAAATTACCATACTTTCATGTATATAACCTGTGAGATAAAAACTATTTTACATACCAAACAGAGCTTCTATGGCTACATGTAGATAGTCCAGCTGTTAATTACAGGTACAGTACATGCAAGTGTGTGTTAAGCAATGGCAAGTGTCACTTGCTCTTAGAGGTTTAGAGGTTTTCATGTAGCTGTTCCTCTGCATAGAATGTACTGCCTTGTTCTTCTTGTTCCAATCAAGCCCATCTGTTTTTCCCTCACAGTTGACAATTATCATCTCTTCTTTATTCACAAGCAGATGATTGGCCATTGTGTGTTTTACTTACCTACTTTTTGCCATTTTATTTTTTTACTTACATGCATGCTTACATAAAGCAGTGAAAACAAGATAATCAACTATTTCTAACATGGTTTTTACTATCTGCTAATCATAATTTTATCTTGCAAGTGCCTACAAAAGTAAAAAATAAACATACCTTGGCAGATAAGGCCTGTGGGAATTCTGTATCAAATTTGTTGCTTAGACCAAATCTATACAAATGCCAAAAAAAAACTAATTTTGAATGTCAATATTTTATGCATAATTGTTAGAAGCATAAGAATAGTGGTCAATATTCCGTTATGAGGTTAAATAGTGGGCCAGAATAATGATCATTCTGACTGCAAAATTGACAACTTCCCACAACTCTTTTCAAAATATACTTAAATTTCAAGACTAATTATAGTCTTATTTGAACTTTGTATGCCAAAAGAACATGGCTATACACAGCTCCATTAAAAATATAAATTATATACAATAACAAGTAAATATCACTCCAAAGAGAATTATAAGCTCCCACTGTGATTCTCAAAGAAATAATGGTTTTCAAATAACATAAAACAATACATCTGAAATGTTGAGTCACAGCTGAATAGGCAAATAGCTACTAACTCATCTGCCGTGAATAAAACGGCTCTAGAGATTAAGAGAAACCTAACAGCCTTTTAAAATGCACATCTAAATATTCAAAATCACTACCATAACACTTTATTCGAAATTATCTATATAATTATTTAAATAACTTTAAACCGAAATTAAATACATTACCATTATCAAACCCTAGCACAAGCCAATTTCAAAGTTAATTCCCAGACAGACCATACATCTTAAAATTAATCGCACATTCAACCCAAAAGGTTTCAATGTTGATTATGCGCTATATAAATCCTTAGCAAAACAAAGTGGCGTTTTCTACGGGTAACTCAGATCGGTGTAAAGAATGCGAATCTCAGAAGAAACTAAAACCGACACAGTGAAATTTCCTGCTCCGCGTATGAGGACCGAGTCCGGAACGACGATCGTATAATTAGAGTCGGAAATTGTTGCGCTGTTGTCTCCGCCGTCCACTTCGTTTACTTCGTAAATCATATCAAAGTCCGCCATGTCTGTTTAACCCCAACCAGCATTTTTGTCGACAAAGACAACAGTGAACTTACTCAAAGGTTCATGTGGCGCTACACTTATTGCGAAATAAGTAGTTGCGTTAAAATAAGATTAATTTTAGAAATACGCTTTTCTTCCGTTTTAACTAGGTTTTTAGAAAGTTACTAGTTCTATAGGCCAGGGGTTTCTAACCCTATGATCTCTTTTTTGCGTCCCGAATTTGGTTCAATGTCTTTTAAACCTAAAATAAAGTGTTGTTCTTTCTCAATAACAGTCCCTTTTCAATCCGTTCCTTTCTGGTCATTTTTTCCAAACAAACTTGACAAACTTGTGTTGAATGTGTTCCTGCATTCTAGGCTAAGGCTTAAATATTAAATAGACAACGATTAATGAAATCAATGGTTCATTGACTGTCACAACGTTCATGTCACAAGACCCCATCAAAAATCTAATATTTTCATGAACACATACCTGAAAAATAGTTGTAAAATTAGTTGACAAGCAAAAAAGTTTAACTATATTTTTTAATTTAGTTAACTATCTTAGAAAGTTAGCTAACCCTAGGGTTAAAAGTTTAACTAACTTATTTCTAGTTTTTTAAATTTAGTTATAGATTAATTTTATAAGATTGTTTTTCAGTTAGTTGCCCATCCCGAATTTTGCCATTCTCAATAACAGTCCCTTTTCAATCCGTTTTTTGGTCATTTTTTCCAAACAAACTTGACCACTTGTGTTGAATTGTTCCTGCATTCTAGGCTAAGACTTAAATATTAAATAGACAAGATTTGGGAAACACTGGCTATAGCACATCTGAAAAATAGTTGTAACATTGTTTGTTTAACTATATTTTTTAATTTAGTTAACTATGGACAGAAGAACAAAAATCAAGAAGTCATCAAGAAATCAACAAGACTTTTGTCACATCATTACAAGTAAATAAGACTTATCAAACAGATATTTCAACTTTGCTGTTATGAATGAAAATAGGGTAAACAAAGTGGATTGATGTAATGTACAGTAATAGAATTGAAAATTTTTAATTGCATAGGTTATCTTGTAGCTTTTAGTGGATAGCTTGATCAGAGCCGTGATATACTGTAAATGAATGCACCATAGTGAAAAGTTCTATTATAACAAGCATTTAATGCAATAAGAAGTTCCTTTTGAAATTGCCAGATTCTCAAAGATATATGTAGTAGATGACAAGTGGACCTGTAGTCTTAGAAAAGAATGCCTTTATTTAGCTCAACTTTAGAAAGCAAAGAATATAAGGCAAATGTACAATTTAATCTTGTAACTTTGTAATGACCCAACATGAATTTACTTTTACAAGAGATGATAACCTAGATGAACTCTCAGCTTAGATTTACCATAGAAACTCAATGATAATAATTAAATCAAAACATTACATCAAACTCTACACTTCACAAAATGTCAATAGCCATAATAAATTTCTTATGCTGAAGAATAGATAGAGAAACATGTCACATGTTAAGCATTGAACACATTATTCAAAATTTGAAAAACAAAAAGCCACATATAAGCTAGAAAAGAAAAGCCAGAATCATATGCATAGCAAAAAGATCTGGTCTCAAAAATGCCAAATTTTAGGTCAATTGTTTTTCAGCACAAAATGTGAAAATCACAAAAAATTGCAATAAAATCAAATTTTTTTTTATGTATGTTGGACACCTTAAATTGCTGACGAAGAGAAAAGTTAAACAGTTAATAGGTATCAGCTAATTCTGTGTGAGAAATTTGGAGATGCCCCAAGAAATTCATGGCTGCATCACAAGCAAAAATTCATTAATTGGATTTGCATTGCAGCCTTGCAAATGCAAAGCAGAACATAAACTCACACAGAAACACCACAGATTCAAAAAACATAATTTTTGCAACCACCACAAACTAAATTCTAAATTAAATTTTAAACTCATGAAACAGCATGGACAGCATTGAATTATTTTCTGCACATTTTGTAAGAGCGTGGGAAGGAGAAGAACCTAGGTCAAATCCAACTGACTATATTCATCACAACTGGTCCTATAATCAAAACGATTGAAAAGGTATGTCACTGAAACGTTGTATCAGATGTAAATGCACCAGCCAATCGAAAGTCGTCTCTCATAAGAACACAGTACATCCGTTGCGGTGAAGGACGAGACCAAGGAGCGGGTCGACTGACCATTGTTCGCAGAATGTACTCCTTTCCGACTGGTCGAGGAAACTCAGACCGGAACTGCAATCTTTCTGCGGAACTTGAAGAATCATCTTCATTACTAGCATCAACTACCTCAGTCTATGAAAATAAATTTTAAAATATGCAATTAATATGAATATATACAAGTGTAATGTAAATGTATATATATATATATATATATATATATATATATATATATATATATATATATATATATATATAAACAAGCAAATGTACAAGAAATCATTTATTTCTAAAGTTCATTAGACTAAACCACCAGTGGCATAGCTAAGGTGGGAGTTTTGGGGGTTAAAACCTCCCTTAGCTGGCCAACCCAAATTTTTTTATTGTGTATTATTGTTCTGCGGGCAGAGGGGTGCCAAAATTGGGTATAAGGTAGCAAAAAAAGAAGCAAAAAAATGAAAATAGTTGTACAGGGGCTGTCTGCACACTCATATAGCTATATTATAACTAACCAAGGAAAATAACAAGACCTTTTTGTTTTGCTTGTCAGGATTTTCGAAATTGGTAATGGTTGGACGTGCAATCCCCCTGCAGAAAATCCTGGCTATGCCACTGTAAACCACTAATCTAATCTAATCTGAGACTCCTATAGTGCCACTTCATAATGCACAGAGGCATCTGTCAGAACAATCACCTCAAAAGACATATTTTGTCCTCAATTGAATTCTAAAATCCAAACATATATGAATAGCAACAGTTTTTAAAAGAACAATTATCGACATCTATAGATATGCATCTTATCATAAGCAGTAACTGATCATAGCTAGAATACTTTTGCAATGGTTACAAAACACTTCATACAAGTGAGAATACAGTAAAGAATTATTTCAGTATAAACCTTGCACGATGTTGTAAAGAGTCGGTGTATTATAGTGCCGAGTGAAGACCTGGATCCACCGTCAATGTTCACTTCAGGGTGTTCCAGAAGGTCAGACACAAACTGCTCTAAATCAGATGTCTTAATGTCAAGGTCCTTTTTCTCCTGTTGCAATTTCACAAGCAGCAGTTGTGCCCTTGTAACAAAAATTTCTGCAAGACTGATGTGACGAATAAGGTCCTGAAAAATAAAGTTTAGCACCTGATTTCTGCCTTGAATTAATTTTCTGAATCTGAAACACACATTTTCTAACCTCTCAGACACAGGGTGCTGCAAAGTCTAGATCTCATTGTCTAAAAAAATCAGTACACCACATCAATCCAACCACCAACAGAAATTTAAAATCACTTCTAACTAAATCTGCCTCGATAAAAGTCATGTTTAAGGATCTTGAAGAGAAACTGAAAAAATCAAAAGGAACAAAATATTAAATTAAGGATAAATCAAAATATAAGAAATTAAGAATCTCAAAAGTCTGCACACCTCATATCGCTTGGCTTCATTTGATATCGATCGAGTAGCTTTCATTCCTTTGTTTATGATCTGAGTCATCATTTTCTGCAGTAAGGGAAGTCGACACTTATCTGCAAATATAATACACAGAACAACTAAATGTCCCCAAAAATCTAAATTTCAAAATTGACCGTATGGAAAGCTTTTATTCTACCGTTGTGCCTTGGAAATAGACAAGTTGCAAAATCTGGGCATCACTTCTTGAGACTTAGTCTAATGCGTCAGAGGAATGCAAATACTGTACTTAAAGTCGTTATCACCTAAATGAATGACAGACACAGCTTTAATATTAAATACATCTTCATTGTCTTTATTGCTTACTTAGCAAACAGTTGATAGCTGTTAACTACAGCATGCTTGGATCACAATTCATGATGCATAAAAAAATTCATCATGACCAATATATTAAGTAAATTCATAAGTCTTAGAGACATCATGCAACACAATTATCATGTTAGAACAATACTTCTAACAAGTATTTACTACTTTAACCTTTTTCCATTAATTTATTAATCGCTGCATGGACTAGCATAGGCATAAGTCGTATGGCCACATCAGCCGGTTTCATTGACGTCAGCCAATGCAGCACCTATAAAATGTCACATAAAAATACTTTCTTCTTCACTATGTATACAATTAAAATTGATCAGGTCAGTGACAAAAGGCAATATTCGTTCAATGAAACAATAAAGCTAACCTAAAGAACTGAATTCAACAGAAAGTCACTGAGGCAAAGCAAAGCAAAGCATAAGCCTTACATACTAGTAAGTCAACCACATTTCTATAGTGCTACCCAAATGCTTAGGCAGTGCACCAGCCTATTTGGTAGCGTTTGATCTGCGGTTGTAAGGGTAGTCCGCAAGTTTGTAAGTGTGATCTCCACACCCCATCAAAATGTGCAAAGAGCTGCTCTCCTGGAGAGTAGAAAATGTACAGATGACCTTTTCAGCTTCTTTTGTGTCATCGAATAGACGGCGTTGTCTTCGTGCTGGGATCGGCCTGGCACTCTGCCAAACCTCAAGCCACATATTTCCAGGAATCTGCATCCTCTGACTCAGTTGACCTTCAAATTTCAAAGCACAAACCATAAAAATATCAACTGCAGCATCAAACTTGTTTGGCTTTAAACAGTGTAAAAGTAGCACACTATAGCATTATGTTTTTGCATATTATTGCTAAGTGCTATTTAATGCAGAAGAATAAAACAAATAGTAAGATATTACAGTCGAAATAAGAAGAAACAGACTAAAATCATTTGGACATACCCAGTATAAAATCTGATGACTGGATTAAGGATGCACATCATTAAATGCAGGAGGAAAATGATCATGCAAAAAGCCATGCGTATCTTGACACAAGTAAATATAAATGCATGAATGAGCATCATGGTCAGTCGGTACGCGGACTATTGACCACTGGACGATTGACCATAGGACGATTGACCACTGGACGTTTGACCACAGCGGACTTTTGACCACTGGACGTTTGACCACAGCGGACTTTTGACCACTGGACGATTGACCACAGCAGACTTTTGACCACTGGACGATTGACCACAGCGGACTTTTGACCACTGGACGATTGACCACAGCCATGAGTGTCAGGCTTAGCACGCTGTTCATTGCAAATGCATGCAAAAAAAAGTAAACCAAATGTTGGGAATGATTAAAATTACAATAGGCCTAGTAAAGATATATATATATATATATGTGTTTTGGCTTACTTAACGCTTAGAACCCTCTTTTATGAAACGCGCCCCGACCCAGTGACTGCGGTCACCTACGCCGAAGTCGTTCATTATCCTACTTAAGACGACGGTCACGCACCTCTTTAAAAAAACCATACGATTGCTCTATGCAAAGCGCTCTTGACTTTGGCTCCAGCTATGTTACCGCGGCTATATAAAAGATAGATTAGAATGGCTATAGGATAGAATGGAACATAATATAATATCATCGACGGACGGATGTTTGACCACGGACAATTGACCACCGTGGATCCCATTGAGCATCGTTGCTCGTCTTTGCACCTTTTTCTAAAAGCTCTATATATTTTTTCAAGAACGTATTCCATGCCTGAACACAGTATTCTAGATGAAACCATACTAATAACTTATACAAACCACGATTGTCCTTTTCATCATTCCCAAAATTTGGTTTCTTTTTGCATGCATGCATGCACGCATGCAGTAGACAGATGCTAAGCCTGACACTCATGGCTGTGGTCAATCGTCCAGTGGTCAAAGTCCGCTGTGGTCAATCGTCCAGTGGTCAAAAGAGTGGTCAATCGTCCAGTGGTCAAAAGTCCGCTGTGGTCAATCATCCAGTGGTCAAAAAGTCCATATGGTCAAACGTCCAGTGGTCAAAAGTCCGCTGTGGTCAAACGTCCAGTGGTCAATCGTCCCTATGGTCAATCGTCCTATGGTCAATCGTCCAGTGGTCAATAGTCCTAGAACCGGTCAGTCAAGATAGGTTACTACAAAGAAGGCCAATATCGGTTGGAGTAGGCCAATTGCACTGGACACAAATTGGGAATGGAGTTAATGATGTCGTTTGCTCGTACACGACAGCAGCAAAAATAATAAATGTTCGCAAGTGTGTCCTTTGAGTGACAATAAATTGTGCTGCCACTTAAGTAGTGTCGTTCAAACAAATGTAACATAACCAAAGAGTCACTAAAAAGGATCAATCCCACGCAAACAGTCCATCTACCAGCAAATCAATTGACCAACCGACAAACGTGATGTTGCCCTCGGCATCCGTCATCTTTTCCTCGACCCAATCGCGCGGCGAGTACCAGCGCACGAAATCTCCAAGAACACATCCGGGATTAGCAGCCTTGAAGGCCTCCATATCAGACAGAAGACAGGCACTCTGCATTCGAGCTCGAAGATGCGCACCCTCTGGTGATGTACCAAGTCTACAGAAAAGTATGTGAAAAGTATGTAAATACAAATTATTACTATCTTTAACCCAGAAGAGTTACAGATCAGCATTGCTTGAGGTTGTATTAGATAGAGGTCACTTATTAAAAACTTTAGTATAGGAGGTAAAAACAGGAGATTCTATAAATTTTAGGCCAATGATGAAATTGTGAACACAAACCAAACAGACCACATCCAATCCTAAATAGCAGCTACAGCTGATCTGTTTACAGAACAGATCTGCTGCCATTCACATGGCCTACATCTCTATTTCTGTGCTTTAAGATCAATTTACAGAGATAAAAGGCAAAAATTTTAAAATGCAAAAGCCCAGCATCTAATGCAAACATTTGGGAGTGAGGTTCTAATAGAGCGTGGGTCTATTGCATTTTTTCACTTTAGTTAAGAAATGTGGGTTATGCTTATTTCAGAAGATAATAAAATCATGAGCATGGCATCAATCAATCAATCAATCAATCAATCAATCAATCAATCAATCAATCAATCAATCAATCACAGAAAAATCTTGTAAAATTGGACAGGCACAAAACACATCAGTCAGTTGGATCAATATTGCATGCCAATCTGTTCTGCCTCAAGAAAACAACTGGGGGTTTCCTGAATATACAACACACCGACAATGTGAAATCAGCAGATAACGTGCTCAAATTGTTCAAATGGAATTTAAAACCATCTCTTCTTGCAGTACTGTGGACGATGTCAAGCACTTAACTCTGGCCATGGCCGAGTGACAAAGCTAAATAAATCACCTTATTAATAAAAAAATTCATACATAATTAATAACCATAAAAATAATATACAAAACACACAACACTAAAATGTGACAGAACAGCGCCTCAAAAAAACATCTCACACTATTGGGGCTGGCAAACAACTAAAGAATCAAGATCATTTTCTCCGAGCGCTTACTTAGCGAGGACCTCTGCGTGCTCCTCGAGAAGATCCTCGGTCATCGGCGACGGTTCCTGCGTGACTGGAACATAAAGCGGTTCGCTGACATTAAGAAGCATCAAGTCTTCGTGTTGATGAAGACGCCCCTCTGGCCGATAAGCCAGAGGCTCGGCAAAAGGTGCCGAATCGGTGACGCTTGATGACTGGCCCCCGACAGAAGATGCCAACGAACTGCTCAAAGCAGCATCTTCATTTTCGGTCGCCCCAACGGCAGTTTCATCAGATGGCATCGATGGCATGACGCCTTCGGTGCCATCGATCGATGCCTCTTCTTCGGGGCATTCGTAGAATTCTTCATCGCTTGACAGTGACACATCCTTGTTTGGAGAATTCTTGCTGTCACCGACCGCAGACGAGACGCTGCTTCCATCACCATTGGGAGATTTACCGTCGCCTGAAAGAGCCTCTCTTGCCTTCTTTCGTTCAATACAGCAGTTCAACATCTGAATGGAGGTTCAAAATATTAAATCATGTTTAGCTAAGAATAAAACACATCCTATGGAATGCCCTTATATACAGTACACAAAAAAGAAGCATACACTAAAATATATATATATATATATATATATATATATATATATATATATATATATATATAATTATCATATATATATACTTAGTGCTATTAGAATTTAATTAATGAATTAATGAATTAAATCAAAGTAAGTAATCAAAGACATAAGTATCATACATAGCACTCGTACAATACATGAAGAAATACCAATGAACTTAGACATCCAATCTGCACAAGAAACAAGCAATAAGCTCTACTCAGAGATAACCTGATATGTCCAATTTTTGTGTGAATCTATTTATTAAAGCTGCAGAATTTTGCCTTTAGCTAAAGTGTCCAGTATAAACTTCCATTTTTATGCAACCGAATTTCTGAATGAAGACCTAAATCTTTTAATTCTGAGAGTGATGTCAGCATTAATAATAATAATAATAATAATAATAATAATAATAATAATAATAATCATGAACTGATTATGGTGGCATATCGCATAAGTACTACTAGGACACCTTACATCACTAAAAACAGTATATCCTGAAAGATCAATGTTCTGGATGATACAACAAAGACATCAGAATAAAGTTCAAATATTGAATCATGTTTGTCTTTGAATAAAGTTGTTGATGGTCGCAGGAATTCCAAACTTTGGCAGCAGCTACAAACAAGCGGTCACCAATGGTAATATTTATACGGAACAATGAGAGTAAGATGGACGCAGATCGCAATCACACACACAGAGTTGACACAGAAGTCTTGCAGAAACCACACACAGACACACAGGTGCCAGACCATTTTTGTGATCGCCAATTTGTATTTAATGAATTAATGGAATTAAAGCCAGTGAAGTTAATAAAGAAGCAGTGTCACGTGATCTGATCTTCTGGCTTGATAGACAAAATATCAATGAATTGAGGACAGCCTGAAGTCTGTCAGTAAGTTGCAAGTAAAAGCCCAGCCAATAGCACATAACAATAGTCCAGGCGTGGTGAAACCAGAGACACCATTAAGAATTTTACAACAGAAGGTGGAATTAAGTTCTGAATTTTTGCAAATTCTTCTCAGGATTGAGAGACAGCAAATTTGCCATTCTGAACATGTGTTGTCATTGATGATGCCAACATCATATCATATCATATCATATCAGCACAGTTTGATGAGCTCACACAGGCCACAAATCTTCATCTACCAAATTTGTTCACCCACCAAAAATGACCAAAATGAATTGATTGATGTTAATTAATGAAATAATTGCACCAGTATCTGACTTGTACACATGAAGCTCCAACTATTGGTTTAAAAATATGTGAAAAAATGCCAGCAATTACAATATTCGAGCTACTATTTATAATCACCACCATTAAAACTGCATCTGAAACAAATATTAAATCCGAGATAATTCAACTGATCTTTCAAAACAAACAAACGAGTGGCTAACAGCCACTCGTTAGCATTAGTAAATTAATAAACAGAGATCATTTGATTAAATTACAAAATAAGTTAATCTGAATGACTAATCCAATTACCTGTAACTTTTGGTGCAAAAGACAGCATCCCATATTTGGATTTCCAGGTTCAAGACTAAAAAAAACAAGCAGCTGAGCACATTAAATAACATTGAATATTTTTTATATCTGCTTTTATAACAATCTGATAACACTTGATTTCTACTTATAATTCAAGAGATTTTCCAAATTTTATGTAATCATGATGAGCGTGGAAAAGCTGAATAATTCAGCATCACTTGGACATTATCAGTTAATAAACAACAAAAGGATATCAGGATTCTCAGTGTAAAACTTGAAACCTTTTATAGAAAGAGCAACCCCTGTCTATGCCTATGAATAGAGATGGTGTTCAAAGAAGCTCAATGTTTAGCACTGGCTGAACTCATAAAAGCTGTGACATAAAAAGGAATATGACATTAAACAGGCTTGACTGCAGTGTAATCAGATAGGCATGCAGCAAATTAGATACACGGTTAAATGAATAAATTACTCTGGTATCACATAGTTGTTTTCCCATCGATATCGCATTTCAAGCACAAACTCTTGCCACAGATGAGCAACAGCACAGAGTCCTCCATGACTGTGATTGATGATGCACATACAAATTGCAAGGCGGGAGGTCAGGCTGCCCAGAGGAGCAGACTTAAGCTGACGAAACATTTCCTAAAATTTCACAGCCCACAATTATACAACAATATAATGCTATTTTCACACAAATATATTTAAAAATTCTATGCTAAAAATATATGGCAGCATTAAAAAATTTTGAGAAGAGCTAAAAATTTGTTGCCAAATACTATGATACTTTACAGTGTTTTACACTGGGGCAAGAGAATTAAGTCATGTCAATTAGGTCAAGCCGATTAGGTCTTGCCAATTAGGTCACCGGATGATTAGGTAATGGGACAGGTCACAGGACGTTTAGACCACTCACTAGTGACAAAAAGGTATCTGATTCCAGTTGTAATGCCTAGTTATTATTCCTAGAGCATCAAGACCTATTGCTTCCTAAGGTCTTCAAAATGAAATCTAATCATATAAAGTTACACTCAAATTCACAGCCATTCCCAATCCCTGACAACATTTAATGTTCAACCCCTGCTAATACAAACTGCATTTAATATCAAATCTTGTGAACAATCCCTTGAGACAATATGTCACTTTGCATGATTCCGTAATCAGCAACACAAAGTACTTGCTAACTCAGGTTTCTGTCCTAGGTGGATACCCAGAGATGTTCTCATCTAGTGATTTTTGACATACCTTCAGTGTCCTTGTGACTATAGAAATGCACCATATAAATGTATTCGATAAGTAAGTAAATAAATTGTGGTCTTCCAGATAAATATAAGTTTAAGGTACAGTACTGTATATGCTAGACAGGAATTAGTGTTTGAAGGCTAGAAAATAGGGAACCTTGAACTGGCATCCCAGTATTTCGCTCGTCTGCAGATCTTGTTCAGATGTTGATGATGTCATAATGCCATCGGTCACTTCTGAATTGCTGATGGTACTACAACCAGAAGATGTCATGGCCATTCCTTTGGTTTTTACAGAAGCCTCTCGGGCATCAGGAAACAAGAACTGCAAATTGAAAAACATACATAAAACTATCATTGCTCACACTTAAAAACATGCAAAACCAGAAAATAAAAAGCAAAAGAAGCCATCAATGTCAGCAGCATACAGCTATCGCAAAAATGTTAAAGCCACATTAGAATGGAAAACCCCAAACCCACAATGTTTGTGATCAATCATAGCCATGATTAATTTATTATAAGAAGCCCAAAAATTGCATTAGAAAAAGAACAGTGGGCAAGAATGACAAAACAAGAATAAAATTTTCAATAAAAATTCACCAGAAGAATTTCATTTAAAAGCTCGAGAGGAATTGGAGCATCTTCAGGTCTCAATGCCAGCTTTGACGTTGCACGCTTTACTGCCTTTCCAATCGACGGAAGAACATAGGGACCAGGATCAGTCAATCGCTGCAAAGCTTGACTCACATCAAGGCCTGCTGAAAAATCATAAAGAAGTAAGAAATCAGTGATGGTGTTCTTGTAAATGGGTATTGTCAAAACAGCCTAATGTCATCCCAAAGAGACTATTAAATAAAGTGATATTAAGCAAAGATGACATCGCACTGTTATTAAATTAAGGAGTGTGGCTGTAATAGGATTGACTTTATCCAGGTTTTACTGAATCTAGGGACACCCTGTTGGACTTAACACTAAGGATTCAAACTACATCTTCATTTAGTAAATCAATATCCATGGATATTGTGGTCCATCTTACTCATACTACAAGAACTAAGTCTTTCTTGGCTCTCCACCACATTGTAAAGGTATAGAAAATTATTATTTGAATTTTCATATTCAAGTCTTCAACTTACAGAGAACACTAACATTTCATGCCCAAAGAGACCTACGAGAATATTGGTTTCATTTTAGAGCAACATACAATTTTAAAATATTTAAAAAAATTATTTAAGAAAGTTTGTCTAACAAGTCATACTAAACCTTAACAATAGATATGAATTAAATTAAATGAAAATATCTCTAATCAAAATATGAAAATAATAACTTTACTAAAATTTTAAATTTAAATTTTTTAATATCATATAAAACACAGTTCATGAACAAATTTAGTCATCATATTTCTGAACTCAATTACACACCTGAGTCACTCAGGATAATCGATTTACCAAGCAACTGTTGAGTTGATTCTGTCCGAGAACAAAATTTTACAAATTCATTGAGAAAATCACCTAAAAGAGCATAAAAACAGGGCATTATATAAATTAATATTTAATAAAAGTAATATAAGAAAAATAAAGTGGAAAATATGATTTGATGAATATTCCAAAATAATAGCAAAACAGAATTGATCAGATTATTAATCCCACAAAAAAGCACTTTTACATCTAAATTTTGATCCTCATATCATTAACCCTTTTACCATCCATTAAGGGGATGTTCTGGTTAGAAGTAATATATCTCTACCAAATGTTGTCCGATTTTCAAACTTTAAAAATTTATTTTGTTCCAATAACATTCTTTTACAATTTTGCTGCTCACCTAAGTAAGGTTACCACTCAAAAATTGTAGCTAGTGAGCTTTGAAAATTTTTTTGGGGGGAAGGTGCTGTTTTAGGCAGTACAGTGGACCCTACCCCAAATTTTTTTAACGCATAGTTAGAAAGAGCAATAAAAAGCTAAACAATGGTGTATACCTCAACTTAGCTCTCATATTGCCTAAGATATAGTAAATTTAAGTATTGCTGGGTAACTAGCGGTCTGGAAAGTAGCGGACAAAGATATTTGGTTGCCACTATGAATGCTACCGTTGGATACTGAATATCTTCAGGCTGGCTGGTAAAGGGGTTAAGATCAAATTCAATCTACTGTGAATAAGGAACATCTGGCCAGACTCAATTTCTTCCGTGGTCTTTGCATGAATATCAAACTACAGCAAGCAAAGTCTTCTGGGAGGGCTAATCTGACAAACAGCAACAACCAGCAAACAAATTTTTGCAACGATTCCTGCAAAATGCCACAGATATTCTTAATAAACTTAGCATCAACAATGGACTTTATTTGCCAAAAGTGTGATATAACTGTCTGAAGATTAACCAATTTTAGATGGGCACAACATTTTTATCCACAAAATTTCTATTTGGATAGCACTTGAAGCATACACACTTTCAAGGGTATTATTATTTAAGTTAAAACATTACAACATGTACTTATTAACTGCATAATTAATTATAATACTTTGTGAAAAAATCATGAAAATGAAGTAGTCTAAAAGAGATTCCAGTTTATTTCACCCTAGTCTCAGTCACTAAGAGACGTTGATGGCTGTTCTTACGAACACAAAAAGTCACAGGGGAAAACGAATGTAAAGTTTGTCAAAGTTGTGCTGAAAAAATGTGTAGTGGTCAAGCCAGACAATATGGAATGAAATCAATACTGCTAAAATTATGCAGAATTGTTCAATTTAATAATCTAATGTCTCCACTTAAATAATAATAAAATGTTTAAATGCCTCTACTTAAATAATAATAAAATATTTAAACCCCTTTATCGTTAATAAAAACAAAGACGTTACCAATGTGTGTTATTAATTTTTGGAGAATAACGTTATTTTGAACTGTTAAAATGTACTAAAAGAAAACTTACTATATTTCAGGCTATATAGAAGCTACAAAAGATGTGGTTTGCATCATTGTTTAGCATTTTTATTGTACTTACCATCCATCCGTGCCAAAAAGAAATCAGCAAAGCAAAGGGGGTTGGGTCCACCCTACAGACCAAAATATGACCTCCTCTCCCAAAAAATACGTTCAAAGGTCAATAAAAAATTTTTTTCAGCGGTGAAGAAGTAAAGGTTCATAACAAAGTTGTAGGTTGGTGTCTTTGGAACAGATTAGTTCAAAAATTTTGAAGATGGGACCCAATTTGGGGGAGTTATGGTGTTTCTACACCAGGCACCCGTTGCTCGGAGAAGTGACATTTTTTTGCGAGAATCTCAAATCTGAAACACCTTACCTTGCAGGCTATATAGAAGCTACAAGGATGTCGTTTGCATCATTGTTTAGCATTTTTATTGTACTTACCATCCATCCGTGCCAAAAAAGAAAATTTGGGGTTTGGCCCACTGTACAGGCCAATATGACCCCTGCCAAAAATTTTTTCTTCTAAGGTCAATAAAAGAAATTTTTCAGTGGTGACCCCCCTAGGTTCAGCAGTACAGTTGTAGGTGGGTGTCTTTGGAACAGATCAGTTCAAAAATTATGTAGATCGGTCCTATGGTAGATAATCAAAGACAGGAAAACTAGCAGCTCATCCATACCCACGTCCTCCCATTTGAGCAACCAAGTGGCAGCAAGGTTACTTGCTGCAATTGTGCTGCCCTCCTGTTAGTTTCAACAGCATTACCCCAAGTAATTTCCGTGGTAAAAATAACTTGAAGTAATCCATGGGGATTTGGTGGAGGAATGTCGATGCAGGCCAGCACTGCGGCGGTGACTCGGAAGTCGAAAAAGTTCGGGGACAGCGGCAGACTATGAAATACCCCCTCCGTCTCGTCGCTGTCCCCGAACTTTCGTCTTCCATACTGTGTCCGATCATCCGCTCCACATAACATCATCGCCGGTGTCTTACAACTGTCGGAGAGATCATCGTCCGAATTCGGCGATTCCATGACCATCTCCAAAGCTTCAGCAGATAACCTCTTTCTCGTTTGATAAGATTTTTCAACAACAACGAACCCCCTCCTCTTCCAGCCTCAGTTCGATTCTATTTTTAGGAATAGAAATGGCTCTGTGACGCCCGCGCCATTGAACGCAGAATATGTCAATAAATGCCTAGATCGCTTTTGATTTTGCTCAGCTCGGGGCAAACATATAGATACGGGTCTGTGAAGTTCATGACTTAAACTGGACTCGGGCAAATATAAAACTGCGCCATCTTGAAGCTGGATTGCTTATCAAACGCTAAAGAGGTTAATAATAGGCTATCTTTAAAAGTTAAAAAAAAACAAGTTTTTATAAAGGAATACATAATAACCAAGCAAGCACTGAGGGTTGTCAGCAACTCGGACGCGAACCGACCAGTGAGGAGCATATATAGGATCCAAATCACTAAAAGAAAGTTTGCAATCAATGTATGCTAAATACAAAAATTTCATACAATATTAAATAGTGTCAAGCACAATTAATTTTCATACAGTATAATAACCCTATGTCCAATCATGTAATTTTTTCTGCTCATTTCTTGTACCAAAATTCAAAATTCTCTCAAATCAGCAAAGCAAAGGATATTTCTTGTTGCTTACGAGAAGCTGCTATCTTCAACAATTTGGTGCTCAGCTAGACCAGGCCAAGTAGTAGAGAGATGCAGTTCACTAAAAATGAAGAAGTAAAGATTATAACAAAACATCATAATGACCTCAGCTGAAAGGGAACTCAGCTCAGACATGGGCATGGGTCCATTTTAAAAACCCAATCCAACCCATCATGATTCAGATCAATCATCAAACCCACAAAAGCAATATGGTTACTTGACCTAACCCAATGTAACACATTACAATTTCTTAAAACATTACTTTCTGACCCAACTCAACCCACCATAAACATGGAAATGTCTGACCCATCCCAATCCAACCCAACCCAACCAATGTCCACGACTGACTCGGCTTGCATTCATCAGGTGGCAGCAATGTCCATTTACTATTCACATATATTAACAACATCTTACACATTCACTCTACAGACTATAAAATGTTTCAATATTTAGTTTTTCCTTTTAGATTTAGTACATTTTCACTTTCACTGATTTTGATAATTATTCAAATACAGCTAAAGGATAACAGGGTAACTCAATTAAGTGCATCTTGTCAGGGCAGACAGGAAGCTATGCATTAAAGTGGGCAGCACTAGAGTGTGTATTAAAAAAAGTGAAACTTTTGCATACCACACAGGATCCTCATAAGCACCAAATGGCAGCACTCCAAACTCTGTAACTCCTATTTCACCAGTTGCACTGTCAAAGTCTACAGAAACAAAACAGTAAATGTAGATAATTCTAACCAACTGAAAAATGATTAATTAAACAGCTGTGTAATTTCCAAGTATTCCTTCATTATCAATACAGGCCAGCATCATGGCAGTGGACAACACTAATAAGTCTTAAAACTTCATAAAGCTAATAATGGTCAACTGATATTTTCAGACTATGAAATAGAAAAATAAGAATGTGAAGATTAGTACCTGGCGGTAGCTGTGGCCATGCATACTGTGTCCAATCCTGAAGAATGTACGTCATCCTGACGGCGACAGCTGTCGTAGGAAATGATGAAACCGGAGCAGACTGGTAGTACAAAAAAAAATACAGATTGCCACAATACTGTTGTTTGATAAGATCTGTTTAAACATAATTTAATTTCAAAAGATCCTAACTGGTATTTTTATGACTATTAGTTCAACCTTCAAATGAAACTATTTATCACAAAAATGTCTTTCTGTGACGCCTATTAGACTTGAGTTTTTTCATCAAATGCTTCAAGAAATATTCTTGACTCAAAACAAACCTAATAAAGTCATACATTTTTGTCTAAGAAGCAAAAATTATGATTACACAACTTACTGTAAATGTGTACTTAAATAAGAGTTCTTAAACAATATCAAAACTGACTTTCTTGTTGAAATGTGAGAGATTATGCTTATCAGAAAGGGGTGATGGCTATTTGATGGAAATTGACAGATTAGTTGCTTATAAGAACTACCAAACAAAAGCACATAAATACAAGTGTCTACCCTAAAAAGGCTGATGGTAAAGACGTTTGTATTAATGGCAAAGTCGACAACTGAAAAATTTCTGCTGTGGCTGAGGTAGGAACCCCAAACCTCATGACTGGCACTAGGTCTTTATCTTGAAATTCAAGAACTTTCCCAAACCTTTCCAAACCCATTTATTAGAAAATCAAGTACCCGTATTTGCACGATTATTACACGCACACGTATATAACCCGCATACGTGTATAACCTGCGGAAAATTACGAATGTCATCAAAACTTCCAACGTCCCAGCATAAGCCGCACACGAATATAACCTGCATATGCTAGTCTTCAGGTATCCGGAGGTGTCGACGCTATGACGTATGGGGCGCCGAGAGCGCTGACGGGGCGCCGAGAGCATTGACAAGGTTTAAAGTTTCCAGTATAACCCGCATACGAATATACCCTGCAAGGGGGACCTGTGGTTTGTAATTTCTTGTATTACCTGCGCCGTCCCATGGATAATAATCATGCAAATACGGTATTCAAGAAGTAAGATCAATAGAAAGCAAAAATAGATAACATTGATCACTTCTATACATCCTGTTCTCTTCACTGGACTCTAAGAAAGGCGAAATCCCATGTGAACCATAACAGATTTGGTCATAATAGGTAAGGTATGTTGGTCTGTTATATCACAATTACGTCAAAACAGACATGGCTATGGCAGACTCTGAAAATAACTGACAAAAAGCAAAGATACCTTTGTAGCAGGTTTCTATTGTTAGCTCATAAGGCAAACAGCAACATAACCACACAGCAACAGCAACCATTATCTTTACTGATCAATTGCTCTATTTCATCATTAAATAAATTGAATTGAACAGATATTTAACAATGTTAAAGTTGTTTGTGATGTTACTGATGTTATCATTATTACGTACTTTAAAAGGTTTGCTTTTTTCTATCTACTTTCTGATACTCGGTTTTGATTAATTGAATATTTTGAAACATACATAAGACATATAGTTGCAGGTGCTAAGGTTCAGTATGTATAAATGTGAACAACACATATATCATATATGTACAAAAGTATAAGTTTCTTACTATTTTTGATTTGAAGACATTCAGAAGGCTGGTCAGATTTGCACACTGTTGAGGTGTGTTCTTTAGCTGTACCATTTCAAAAGACGTCCGAAATCCTGGATACTCTGAAATTCCAGCAAAGAGACGTCGCCACTTGGAATGGAACTGCACAAAGAACGGCACCTGACTAAATCCAACACAAACAACAACACAGTGAGCACAATACAATGAAAGAAACATATGATAAAACAAATGCAACAAAATTTGAAATAAAATTTAAAAGAAAATTTTTAATTCTCCAATAAATTAACCCCTAAACTACCAGATACTTTGTAACTATATGCAATGTAACCAAGTATACTCGGTTCTGGTGGTTTAAGGGTCAACTGACTGCTACTGAGACTGCTACTGCCTTCTTTGGCAGTAAGCCAAAATAGCATCCAATGCCAACACAACAATGAAAAAACTACACTTAAATAAATATTAATATCTTCTGCTGCATTTTTCTAGCTTACTGTATGTAACTAAAATCCTTATCACTAAGGATACTTATACAATATGGTCTTTCTGTTTTCTAATAATGTGATAAGTATTAAGTACCTTAACGATTACTACAGGTCATTGCTGTTCAATAGCATCTGATCGTGCACAAGGGATTTTATTGGAAATACACTTGTAAAAATGCCTAATTGCCTACAGGATGGCCTGGTCTGTACAAACATTGAATTGTTCATAGAAATTGTATTTACAATAGCAACAAGGGAGCAAGCCAACCACACAGAAAATAATTTGACTAGGGAAACTTCCCATTCAATAATAATGTGCAGTGTCCTACAAATAATTACAGAGTTCAAAACACCACATGAAAAAGAAAGATGCACGATAAAAAATAACTGGAAAATTTTCTATCAATCTGTTTTGTAAAAATAAATCAACCAGAAGATGCTATACTTTCAGATTTCTAAGCCAGATCAGTAGCATAGCATTGGGAGCTAAGAACAGCACAGTAGCAGAAAGTTCAATTCCATTCAGAGTCCATTTTAATGTTATCGAAATAAAACAAAATGACTTACCATCCTGTGTTATTCGCTGCAATTGAAATGGAGCTGATGAGCATGTTGACTCGACTTTCACTCATAATGTCATTCATGCCAGGAGCAGTTGCAACAACAATGAAATCTCGAAGACCATACCAGCGGCACAAGCAGTGAGCTCGACTCGGAAAGGAATTCTCAACTGACATCATGTCCTGCCATATAAACGGAATGCTGGCTAAAAACCAAAACCAGTAGCAACTGTAGCAATGACAGCAGATTGAAAGCAATCATTCAAAAAATAGCTTTCTATTATTATTATGTTATGTAGATAACCCACAATTCTTATTCTCATTACTTTCCATCCATTTGCTATGTACTCCTTAATGACTAGAGTCCTATCACAGAAGTTCAATTCAAAGTTCATTATAAATGATAGGAAGATTTTTGATTCAAATCCACTTTTAGCATGACCTTCTATAGAAATTGATCTTAATTCTCTTGGTTAGCAAAAGGACCTTTTACTATAAAGGTTCAGTTGGATGTCATAAATCAAGTTCTTGAACAGGCAATAAAGCTTCCTGTCACAACTGATAGCAGTTGCCTTTCATTTTGGCTTCTCTGATTTGTCTACGATGCAATGCGCTAGGAAACATTAGTTGCACAGGCGCAATATAAATAGCCAGTTTGATTAATTCAAAAATAGTTTATTTTAATTATGGTATAGCAGCAATATTAAAATCCCATTTACAAATTAGCACAAATACCACTGTCAAGACAGAAAAGCATGACTAACTTTGGTCATCTTCATCTGAGACTGCTGAAGGTTTAACAGGATCTGAAGATGAAATGTTAGCAGAACTTTGATTTGGATCTGAGCAGCTCTGACGGAGGGAATGTCTTGTGACAGTGAAACTAAAGTCAGCAAACTGAACATTTGTTGTTTTCTCTTCCCAGGTTCCTGTTGTTAGCTCATCCTGAATTGAAGTTAGGACAAAATGTAGAACAAAGAAAATAAACAGCAAATAATGGAGAAAAAGCTGAAGGCATAGAATTTGAAGCGCAATGACAAGCCTTTCAGTAAAAAGATATCCATTAAAAAATCTCGATGGATGTCATAAATCAAGTTCTTGAACAGGCAATAAAGCTTCCTGTCACAACTGATAGCAGTTGCCTTTCATTTTCATTTTGGCTTGTATTAAAAAATATGAGAAAGTAAAATATATGAATAGAAATGCTTCTGGAATTACCAAGCTTCAAACCTGAGATGTGACTTCTCCCTGTGGTAACACTGTATTATATTTATTTGACTGAATGTTCATGTTCACTTTACTCAAAGAAAAGCAACAAGGTAACTGGCATAACTCAATTTCCATGTGTTCCAACTT
The DNA here is from genome assembly GCA_018105865.1 of Metaphire vulgaris. Lineage (NCBI taxonomy): Eukaryota > Metazoa > Annelida > Clitellata > Crassiclitellata > Megascolecidae > Metaphire > Metaphire vulgaris. The sequence continues at coordinate 11,544,250 of CM030833.1, read as the reverse complement.
TTCCATAATCAATCCCACAAATATTCAGGTTTCTATCAACTCTCCAAAAGATTTACTATCTTTGCAATATCATCTCTGATATCAATATTGCATTAGAAAATTTATCATCAATCTTGTCTGAAGTTCAATACTACTGCTCTAAATTCTAGTCCTAAAACTGACTCCAAAATGGCATTTTCAAAGTCACTGTCATCAAGGCAAAATCTGCCAACTGATAGAAACCTTGCAAAAGTAATGATGCACTTCAATGCTGATGAAGTTTGGGAATTATACTGATTACCTTGTTATTATGAAATGAATACATAACTTTTTAGCTATGCATTTATCTAAAATGATACAAGGCATCTTAAAAGCTGCCTTACAAAGTTTAGCAATCAGTTAGTAGCATGATGTAGCTTTAAGCAAAGACCAATACAAAGTCTGTTATATTCTGTCAATTTCATAAGAAATCTGGCATTCAATTCAATTTTGTATGTATATAAGCTTTTGTAAAAATTTTCATACGAACATAGCAGTCTGAAGAATTTGTAAATTTGCAGCAAAAAATTTTCATTCTGTGACAATGTGTAACATTGCAATGTCACAAACTTTATGAAACTTCCAATACATGGATTTAACCACACAATAAAATTTACTGTAATAAATTAATGAATTTCATAATAATCATGATTACACATAAAGTTAAAAAAATTTTAAAAAAACTGCACTTTAGTAAGAAGCGGTCCAGCAATGAGGTGAGAAAGTTTCCATTCGTGAATGATCTCTTCAAGTTTTGCAATGAACCTGCAACACAACCTCCTACCATTATCTTAACCATCAATAAAACAATCTAGTAAGATCACCAACATTATACCACTTGCATTCATTTCTACTCAGAAGAATTCTCAGTGTAGGAGTCACTTAGCAAAGAAGTGACACTTCAATTTTTTGTAACAAACTATTCGAAGTGTTTAATAAGATAAAGGGGAGAAGTGAATGGATAAAAAGTAAGCTCATTACCAAGAAAGGATTCAATCGTGTCCCATCCAATGCGCGCCCAACATTAGCGCACCGACATTTGCACGACGACATTTGCGCGCCAACATTAGCGCACCAACATTAGAGCACCGACATTTGTGTGATGTTTGTTGATATAATTAGGGTTAGAGTTAGGGCTAGAGATAATATTGCAGCATAGTCGTGTTTTGCTTGAAATACACGCTTTTGTTGGTCATGCATTTGTTGGCGCAGTTGCAGATTTTACGTTAGCGCATTTGTCATCACGCTAATGTCAATCATGCAAATGTTGGGCACACAAATGTCGGAGTACCCTTGAGTGATGTATAATCTAGTGACACGGTCAGAGGAGTAAAGTAGATACCATGAAGCAGATGAAAACGGTGAAATGAAAAGTTCAGCAAGACATGAAGGAGCCTGACCTCCAAATGCAGCTGAACAGCAGGAGCCAGATCAATTGTTTTAAATCATCATATGAAATTGAAAATCTCATAAATTTCTATTCATCAAAAATGGATATCTACAGTGTCAAAATACCTTTCCCATTCAGAAGCTGTTGTGAAATCAGTTATTTCAAACACCTCAGACTCCTAAAAGAAAACGTACACAGTATCATTAAGTAAAACAATAAACTAATGGTACTGTACAAATTTAAAGAAATTACATCAAATTAAGCATTTAAGTCATTTAAAATCAAGATTGTGGATGCACGTGGCTCCAAGACTAATTCACGCAAATCTGGATTTTCATATTACATCAGCATTCAACAGTTTTATGCAGTCCTAAATCATACATGGCTTGAAAGTTTTCTGTAATTGGTCTAATACTGCTATGAAAAATTGTAGTTTAGTTTCATTTGTGATTATTTCTCAATCGACAGTTTGAAATGAATACCAGTACCTTATCTACCCCAGGTGTACAGATACACATAATTGTGATTAGCTAATCACAATTATAATAAACTAAATACCTAAATTTCACAATTGAAGGGTAAAATTGTAGCAGAGCGCCCGCTAATTCCTATTGGACAACCACATGAGCACAAAACATATGGGGTGTCACAGTCATCAAAATCTGAAAATCTATGAAAGTGTACCAGAATTCCCACTAATTCCCACAACCAAAATGCAAAGAAATCACAAATTAATAAAATAAAAATCTATATAAGAAAAGGAAGCAGAGGGGTAAAACTTACTTGTTTGCCTCTACGTTCTGTCTAACTTTAGATCTGCTCAGTTTTATTTTAAAATTCTTTGAAAAGTTCTTGTTGCATCATCATCATCATCATCATTGCTTTCTGCCAACCCATTACATAGCTGGGTATGCATTCCAATCCTGCCCTCTGAGGCAATAAATTGTACATAAGCATTGGCATAAATTTCCATTGTTCCTTTTGGCATATAGATCTAACTATTTGTGCCTTTCAGGACAGATTGTAAATGTTGAGTTCCAACATCAATGCAAACAATATGTGCCTCATCATATAGGAAACAAGCTTAATTTAATCTCTGATGACCACACTCCACAGTGCCCGATACATTCCAGCGGGCGCCTGTGCTAATATGACTGTCCAAAAGTAATTAGCAGGCGCTTGCTACACTTATAGATTAGAGAGCGGACGGGCGTTCTGCTACATTTATACCATTGAAGTTCTCAAAAGTGCAAACATTTCAGTCAAAAGCAGTTACTGAGTTATCCAAATCTTAAAGGTCAGTTAGATTTTTTGTGACAAATTTGCAGGTAAAAATTAAGTAAGTAAGAAAGTAAACAAAATCTTGTGAGTTTCTATAGTGCTTTCAAAAGGAGCACCACAATTGCTCCTTATTTCTATGCACTTAATCTTAGTATGAAGTAGTTATAGTCAAAGGTGGGGGTCAGTCAAGTCATACAGGGTCATTTAATCCAAAGTGTCATTGTGGTTGAAACATTACAGCTAAGGAGTAAATGATTTCTTGAAAAGAAATGCTTTGAGTCTAGAAAGAAATACTTGAGGATATGTTGCAAGAAGTGAAGGAAATTGTGACTCAGAATTTGTTGCTTGGCCATGGTGTAGGCAGCGGAGGGATGCTGGAACTGAATTCCAAAGTTCTGGTGCAGCATATGAAAAAGCATGGTTGCAAATATTGAGAGATTGATTCAGAGCACGAAGGAGAGGAAGTTTGACTGGATCAAAGATGTTGTGGGATTATCAGATTTCTTAGGTAGACTGGTTCTGATGTATGATGTGAGTTATAAGTCACTGATATAATTTTATATTTAATGGTTTCTGCTATTTTCAGTTAGTGCAGAGATTTGAGTAATGATGTAATATGGCAGAATTTCGGTGATATGGTAACTGCACGAGCTAAAGCACTTTGAATCAATATTGAAGTGGCGACAATGGAAGCAGTTTTAATATCAAGGTAGGGACGCAGGCGGCATAGATTCGAATGTGAGCATAACAGGTTTTTGATAGTTGCGGTATGTGAGCTTCAAAATTTAGGGAAGAGTCAAAAGTAAATCCAAGATTTTTGCAGTTGGAACAGGTTATTATTGTGTCTGGGGCTAAACTCGCCATGGGATTTTCAAGTTTTCAGTTGCTGCGACACCTTTCAACCGTAAACACATACACACGTTCAACATTTCAAATTTCAACTCAAAACGCAAATTTCACAGTGAAATTAACTAATTTACACTGACAATCTGCTCTGGAATAAATAAATGATCTACATAAAGTACACGTCGATAAAACGCGACTAAAAATCATTATACTGGATTCATTCTAAACTGTCCAAATTAGAAATTCACCCTTAACTGAACCTGTACCAGAATTAAATTTTTCCGCATTAAAATGAAATTCCTAACAATAAAACCTTAAACAAACTCACGTCTTCGATCATTTTAGCAGCTTAAACAAACCTATGGCTTAAAGTTAAAGTCCATACGCAGAGATTTAAGTAAGTAAGATGATGATGATATAATTTGTAGCAAATCTATGATTTGTAGGGCAGATCGGCTTAGCCTTAACACACGCATACTTTTTAGTCATTGTTAATTAGGGGCTAGTGCCCGGGCTACCCGGTCTATTTGGCGTTGTGCGACCGGTCACCGGTTCACGTCAGAACACCGAAGTTAAGCAACGTCGAGCGCAGTTAGTACTTGGATGGGTGATTGGTGGCGACACTCTAGACTGCTAGAGTGACACGCTGACGGAACGAATTAAATTCCCGCCGCCCCTAAGTCGACTCAGCCTTCATTCGTTAGGGGCGGAACTAAATGAGTTGTGCAGCCTTTGACTGCGAAGGTAAAAGGTGGGTCTGGCAGGGCCATATTAAGGCGGGGGCTGAGGGGGTTGTAGCCCCCCGGCCCACCATGAAAAATAGGCCCACCGATTTTCCATCTTTTTTCTTTGATTGTGAGTACGTTTTGCAAGCGAGATAACCTTTTTTTTGCTCGTCAGCACGATTTGGAAGGGAGATAAGTTGATAACCTTTTTTGCTTGTCGGATATCTTCAGTATAGGCGACGGTCTTTTTTCTCAGCCCCCGACCACTCGGACCTTAATTTAAGTAGGGTTGCCAACTGTCCAGGAATTTAACAACGGTGTTCAGTGTCCAGGACAATGTAGAATTTGTTCAGGATTTCTCTGAGGTCAGTGATGTATCGCAGCAAGCTCCAGTTACATTAAAACTAATGCAAATTTCTAATGCATTTTGTGAGAGGGTGTTCAGCATCATGAATCAGTTGTGGTCGGGCAACAGAAATCTGCTCAGCACAGAACTCTTAAAGTGAGAACTGATGATTATAATTAACTTCGGTATGGCCCGCAACAAGTTCGATGACTTTGTGCGCAACGAACACGACTATTACTAAAGGCAGCATCCACACAGCAGAAGTACAAGTTCAAACTCAAAGCCAGAACTTTCGTTGCTTTTCAGTGACACAAACAATAGACATTACCGGTAGGCGTCTGTTATACTTATAAGTAAGCAAGTAAGTAAAATCTCGCAAATTATATAGCGCTTGGAAAGCAGAAATAATTCTATTTTTTGGATTAGGAACTACTAAGTAGGCCTATTGCAACTGCTCTGCATTATCTACAGACTACATAGGCTGTTGGTTAAAATTTTCTGAATAAACACCTTACTCTATGTTTTGCATTATGCTTAAAAGTCTAATAAATGTCCAAGTTATGAAATTTAGGTAGCACACTTAACACTTTAGATTTCGACTGGTCAAATTCTGCGGAGTTGTCGTTCAGTGTCCAGGAATCGAGTCACCGGAAGTTGGCAACCCTAACCTTAATCCGGCCCTGGGGTCTGGAGAAAGCAATGACAAACTACATTAGAGTAGGGACTGTCCATTAATGATTAATTACGTCAGCAAAATAGGGCGAGGTGTTCGAACAAGTTTGACAGTCGTTGACAGGGGAGGGGTCAAGAGAAGTTGACGTTAACAATTTCATATCTCACAAATTATCAAGAACATTTGGAAATTTTTTCATGGACAACGAACATGGACAATTTATTGCAACGGGAAAAGCCTGACAAGCAAAATAAGGTCATCGACTCATCGATGAGTCATCGCCACCACATTTGACACTTGATGAGCAAAAAAACGGAAAAAAGTCTCAAATATCCCTTTAAATATCCGCGACCGGGGGGCCTCTGGGACCGCAGGCATTGCAGGCCCCGCGGACCCGCCGGGCGCCGGCCTGTGCACGAGAGAACCTCGTGAATGAGTTGGTGCACTGCGCCAATTTTTGGGCAGCGCTATAGAAATTTCGTTTTATTTAGGCCTACTTTACCTGTTGTGCCTATTTACGCTTGAATTATACAAATTTATAACATTAGGGCGGGAAGTTAGCAGAGTGGTTACAAAGTTGGACCATAGAGCAGAAGGTCGCGGGTCGGGTGGGATTTGATGTGCAAAGCAGTGGGGGGGATAGGCCGAGCGAGCGCCGAAGGCGTGAGGGTCGAGGAGCCGAGTGGCGGGTGGGGTCTATGGAGGGGCTTGCCCCCTCCCCAGACGACTAGGGGTCTGGGGAGCGTCGTGAGCTCCCCCCGCGGGGTCCGGGGCGAATCCCCGGCCGCCAACGATTTTGGTGCATTTTTGTCGTAAAAGAACGTCGCTGGTGACACTTAAATGTCATATAGTTGCAGCTTAAAAAAGGTAAAGGTAGTCCCATACTCGATTTTCGAGCGTTGGGGCCGGTGCTGATCTCCGGTTACTAGGCAAGCAGCAACGCAGGTGGCTTGCGCCATTAATCTAGAGTAGGTTGCCATTACTTTCTCTAGACCTACGTTTTACCCTTCGCAGCTTAACGCTGCTACCAATTTATCGATGCCTAAGCGATGAACGGCTTGGTTGGCCGCCGGCACCACGGTTAGAATCTGGGATGGTCACCCATCCAAGTACTAACCGCGCTCAACGTTGCTTAACTTCGGTGTTCTGACGGGAACCGATCGCACAGCGCCAAGTAGGCCGGGTAGTTGCAGCTTACGTAGCCAATATTATTTATTGTTTTCATTTCATAAAATGGGCCTATAACGTAGCCAATATTATTTATTGTTTTCATTTCGGTGTGCCAATATCATTTTTGTTTTCATTTCATAAAATTGTGCTTTGAATTGGAGGGGAATGCTCACATTAAGCAAACTTTTGCAAACAGTCTACAAATCTCAAAAGTTCTACATCCGCGTCCGGGAGGTGCCTTTGTTTACGTTCAGAGTCATCAGGACTCAGGAGGAGTAGGCCTATACACATTCCCAGCTCCCGATCAGGGGATTTAGGCTTCACCTTCAGTGAAAACTTGCGATAACCAGTATGTTGAGGTTTTGCAAAGCACATAAAATGATACAAAACTGAAACAATTTTAACATTTAGAATCTATCCTTGAGCAAGACATTAGGCTGCTATCCTGTGATTCCTGTAAATATTTAGTTGCAGTTGCAAACTTGCAATATCAGCCTGCAGCCCTGCAACCGTCCAGCTTAGCAAAATAGCGAAGCAATTGATGACACTGTTTCTTTCGCTTTGTGCTTCTTGCCAGTGGGCGCATCAGACGCAGAATGACGGTTCTCCTTTAGCCAAAGTTCCACGTATGGCACGGGATTAAATGCAACAGGGTGCGGACCATTTGTCTTTATGAAGATCAAATCAGATAAGGAGTCGATGGATAGTCTTTACTACTGGACCAGTGACGGGGATAAAGACATCCCACCCTGGGATGACAAATTGTAAACCAGTGCCTGGGATGTCACAAACCAGTGAGGGGGATAATCCCTGGCATCCCCCCTACAAATCCCACCCTGGTCGCGGGTTTGAGACCCACAGGAGCCTTAAGGTCGACTCAGCCTTCTTTCGCCAGATTGCGATGGCAATTGAGTAGCGGATTAATCCGCGGAGCAAACAGGCATGTTGCATGAGAACCAGTGTTGGAGTTGCCAAGAGATTTGGGGGATTGAACTCCCCCAGCTAACTTTTCAACCTTCCCAAAAATCGCATATTGGATACATGAAGTATCTGTCATTCATTGAATTTCAGCCCTCAACCCCCCTTCCAGCTCAAATTTCACAACCAACTCCAACACTGATGAGAACAGTGGCTCCGTATCATGTAACTTGCACCAGTCGCCTGACTGAGAGCCTCGGAAACGGAGGTTAGGCCTTGAGAGCTCGGAAAGGATAACATTAGGCCAGTGGTTCTCATTCTCAGGCTTTTCAAGTAGGGGATAATGTCTAGGCCTACTGTCAGAGGCGTCATTTGGGGGGGGGGGGGCTGAGGGGGCCGTGGCCCCCCCAATATTAATTTACAATGTATTAATGTGCAATAAGAAAAGAAAAAACCAGGGAGGTGACTAAAAAAAAAAAAAAAAAAAAAGGTCGTCAAGTATTTTTTCGGTATGGTACAACGTAACAGAAAACTGATGACGAGCAAACAAAAAAAAGATCGTCAGCATTTTTTGGAATAGTCGAAAAAATTGTAAAAGAAAATTTTTTAAAATTTCTCGCCCCCCCAAGAAAAGTGTGAAATGACGCCACTGCCTACTGTAGGAGGCCATTTGTGAAATGCTTGGATTAAATGCTATACAAGACAGTCGCGAAAATCAAGCTTTATTAATACGACCAACGTTGGAGTTGCCGGTGTCACCAAATAAAGTCTCCCCTAAAATAAAGTCTCCCCGGAGGTTTTATTTTAAAACAGAGTCTCCTCCCGGTCGGATTCATTTTAAAACATAAAATCGCCTTATTTAAAATAAAATTGCCTTTTTTAAAACATAATCGCCCCTAGACGATTTTATTTTAAAATGAACCCGCCGGGGGAGACTCTGTTTGGGGGAGGATTTATTTTCCAACACCGGCAGTGTTTAATCTAGACTCCTGGACTCCGGGGGAAAACTGATAAAGCCGGGGGACTGAAAAATCCGGGGGAAGTCAGCTAGGGACCTGCTGGGAGTTGATGTAGTATGCCAAAATTTCCGGGTAGAATTTGAAATTTCCGGGGGGAAGGGGCAATTATCTTCTCCCGAAACGGCCTAGATTAAACCCTGGTTGCCGGGGGGAGGTTGGGAGGGGTTGAACCCCCCCAGCTAACTTTTCAACCTCCCAAAAATCGCATATCGGGTACATGCAGCTTCTGTCATTCATTGAATTTCAGTCCTCAAACCCCCCAAATCAAATTTCACAACTCCAACACTGAATATGACGTATAGGCCTATAGGCCTACTAAAGAAAGAACTTATATAGCGCCATTTTGGTAATGCACTTGGTATAAGTCGATTGTCGCTCCGAAATAGAACCGTAATCCCCAGATCCAATGAGTCAATAAGATTATCCGTTTCCAGTTATGACGGATAAACTAAATTATAGCGTATGGTTTAAAGTGGCTTAGAAATCTTTGCTGATTGCGTGAAAGCCACTAAAGGCGCTAGGCCTAACGGGGCTTGAACGTCACTCCGTCAGCCTACCGCTCCAGCGCGTAACCCACTCTACCATCTTCCAGTGTTTTATACAGGCCTGTTAGGAGGGGAGATTCTCTCACCCCCAAAACTCCAAACCTCAAATTCTTCCCCCCCCCCCAAAAAAATCCCAGCACTTACACAAATTTTGCATTGAACTGTGTCTTTTCCCCTCCAACCAAGTCGATTTCCACCCCGAAAGCCTCAATTCCCCCCCCCAAGGCCTGAAGTCTGGATAAAACACGGACCATCTTCCGCACCTAAATTCTAATTTGGGATAGGCCTAAGGGAATGGACATTGAAGAACAGCTAACCATGTCAACGACGATAATGACGATAACGAGTAGTTTGAGTGATAGACCAAGAGGAAATTCGCTGGTGAAAGAATTCCGCTTGACGAATAAAACTTATTATGACTCTAAGGACTTAGTTTTGACACGATCGATTAAATTCTGAGGCTTATCGGGAACTTATTTGAAAACAATCATATTTTCACTTCGGCCATTAGAGCCTATAAAATTTTTGCCTGGAACTGACATGAAAGGCTCGTTAGAAAATTTTCGGAAGTTCAGTATCCCAATTCTGTGCCCAGGAACCAGTTTTCCGCCCTGTTGATCCTTACAATGATGACGACAGTAGCCAACGATTAATGACGCCAGTCATGACTATACAATTTTAGAATCTGTACAGATAGGCTATAAAAATCAAACGATCGGTGTTATCAGTAAAATACGGCATTTTAATAAATGTTAGGATATAAATCGCAGCCTAGAATAAAAACACTAAGCACCGCCCCAGCTAGGTGGGCACAGATGCCTAATCTCGTCTTCTGTGAAGCAGAGAATTCTGGGATGCGCTGGTTATATGCTTTTCGGCGTTCGCCGGCGATTCTATGCCCCGCCCACGAGCGAACGTCAGTTCGAGTGCTATTTATAGCCGACATCCCACTAGCAGTGATATCACTCGGCCGCATACGTCACTCTCTGGAGCCTACCACGTGACTATAAATCATCTTAACGCGTCGAAAGTGACGCAAACGGAAGTCAGCTGTCGACCGACCGCCTCGGATGTTGCTGCGCGAGGGAGACACGCTGTTAGCCAGTCATATAGGCCTACCGGTTTAGCGTGAAATTGCGATCGCATATGCGATCGCATATTTAACAAATTTTTATTGCGCCGCAATTTTGTTCGTTTTTCCGCATTGAATAATGCATATACATGCAGAATTGTATCCGAACTTTTTGTTGTTTTCGTAATATAATTATATTTCGCACTTTTAGCTATTTTTCTCGTGTTTGCATAGATATACGGAGTACATGAAGTAGTCCAGCGCCTTTTCGGAAGATCTTTCTTTTGCTCGTCAACGGGACAAATTTTGAATTTCGGAGCCCACAGCACTGAAGACGCCGCAATTTTCGCAAATATGGCGACACTTAACTGCAATTTCCGAGTAGATGGAAGTTTAAGAAGAAGCAGGCGTATAAATGGAAATTTCTGCACTTTCCCCGGTAATTTTAAGAACTTTGGGTCTCGCGCTTTTCCCGAAAAATCCCCGCACTAAACCGTTAGGCCTATCCCTAGATAGCGTTTAACTGGTTGCTTTTCGAATAGTTGCTTTTCCAATTTTATTTTAATCTCATCATTTTCAAGTAGGCCTAACAGAGAAGGTATAAGTCGGATGTAACAGCCATAGTTATAGAAAATGTCTCCGCTATTTTAAACTATAGCTTCTTAATCGGACAACCCAAGCAACTTAAAAAATCGACCATCTCAAGCCAGTTTTGGTTTCAGACAACACAATAACGTCTGCTCAAACAGCTAACATTTGATTCATTCATTTCTAAACTTCGAACAGTTCACATCTCTCAAGTCTCAACTTTCAAAAGCCTGTTATGCCCATATTCGTATTATAGCCTACGTCGCTTATACGTCATTGTCTTGACACAAAAACTGTCTCAACAGTCGCCACTTCAATAGTCCACTCCAAATTAGATTACTGCAATTCCCTCTACTATAATCTTCTCATTCTCAAAGCCTCCGTCAGTAAATTGCAATCAATATTCAAAACGCGCACTAGCCCGAGCTGTAAGTTCCTGTAACCAAATCACCATAGGCCTAAGTTCTGCCATATTTCATATATCAGTATATTGAAATCACTGCCCCTCCTCTAGCTACGGCTCTGCCAGGACAAGATAATAACGATTACATACAGTTCACTTCATTCGTCAAACCCGGTCTACCTGTGAAAACTGTTAGCGCCTCAGCCTCCTGGACCTTACACGAGCGTCATCTCATCTTACACTTTGCGTCCGTTAAATCAGTCATCGCTCAAAATCTGCAACCGCGCTTTCTCATACGCCGCACCAGAACTTTGGAACTCAAATCCAGCTTTCCTCCGCAGCCTACGACGTGGTAAAACAACATGTTCTGAATCCTCGTTTCTTTTAATTCCTTTTTTATCTCTCCAAGCTTTTAGGTCTAACTTAAAACCTTTCTGTTCCAGAAGTCATTTCCTGTATACGTAGTTATAGCAACTCTCCCCTCTGTTGCCTTATGGATCTACCAACCTTTGCCTGGCTGACAATTACACCGTGCCTAATGCCTATAGCGATCTCACGAGAGACTATATATATATATATATATATATATATATATATATATATATATATATATATATGCGCATTAGAATAAGCAGCTTCTGCGGTGCTACTTTCAAAGCGCTATATAAATCCAGGCCCTTTGAAAAAATTCCAGGCCCCTGGGCAGAGCAGTCACGGACCCCTAAGAAGTTTGAAAGTTTATATTTTTTAGAAGGCTTGTCCTTAAAAAGGTTGTTCAAAGGTTAAAAAAATATATAGATCAAATGTGAAAAATGACCTTATTTTGCTTGTTAGACAGTTCATAGCGTTAAAAGTACAAGCAATGCCTTCGACGGGCCCCAAACTGCCCTCAGCGTGTTCATAATAATAAATAGAATTGCATGAGATAACATTTTGCAGACCAGCTATCCCCCTTCCACAAATCGCCTGGTCCTTGGGCATTTGCTTCCCCTCTGATCCCTCTCGGCGGGCGTAAATAAATCAAGAGATCCTACTTACTTACTTACTCACTCTAAAACAAAGAATCAATTCAAGTTATTATATGACTCGCCACACCATCTTAATTATCTTAATTAGATCTACTGTAAGTGCTGCGCTGGTCTTACATGAAGACTCGAGTCCCAAAATTAAAATTCCCAAATCATGTATGAATTAGGCTCAAACTGAGTAGGATTTTAAGGATTGTTTCTGCTGAATATTAATAGAACGAGATAACCCCGTTCTAATCATCATCATCACCATCATCATCATCGTCATTATCGTCATCATCATCACCATCATCACCATCATCATCATCACCACATTCAGCACCATCACCACCACCACCACCACCAACACCACCACCAACACCACCACCACCACCAACAACAACACCACCACCACCACCACCATGGTTCATTAATTAGGCGTCGCGTCAACTTCTGGTTATGCCATGGATATGTATTTCCCAGTCTTCTCTGTTCTTCACAATTTCATTTAACTCATTCATTTTCTTGTGCGTTGTTTCATAAATTCCACCCAGCCATCTCTCTGTCGTTGTCTTTCTCTTCTTCTAGATCAGCGGTTCTCAACCTGTGGGTCGCGACCCCCAGGGGGGTCGAATGACGATTTGCCAGGGGTCGCCCGAGACCATCAGAAATATGGGGTTATCTCTTTTCTTATTATAGTACAAAATTTCTTCAGTGGTAGTTACGATGTACTAGTTGTTTTGCTATAATTGTCATTCGAGGATAGACATATTAGACATGGAGACAATCAAATAATAACGATTTTGAAAAATTCGATTGTCGTAGCATTATTATTTTTAGCAGGTTACCTTGTGAACGAAAATAATTTTACCGTTGGGGGGTCGCCACATAATAGGGAATTGAATTAAAAGGGTCGCGGCACTATAAAGGTTGAGAACCGCTGTTCTAGATCCTTCCACTTTCCCCAGCATAATCATTTTTCCAGAGTCTCTCCGTTCCTCCCTATATGTCCAGAGTACCAGAATCTCTGCCCCCATAATTTTGGCTTCTATTGAAATCTCTGGTTTAATATCTTCTATACTGTGTCCAGAAATAACTGGTCCCGCTAAAGATTTTATAATAACAGGCGTACACCTGAATGGAATAATACATAAAATTTTATCCGCATGTACTCACATCTGTTAGTCCCTGTTACTATTAAGGATGTTAAATTTCACTTGGATCAACAAAGCTGTTTTAGAAATTTTACTTTTTTTCTCAAAGCGCTTAGAACTTTCATTTTCCATTACGACCTACTTATGTGAGGCTGGAAATGACGTCGTTATTGATGCCCTCGTCTTCTGCGTACACGTCCTATGTTTTCCAAATCCTCGTGATATCTCTGTCTTCTGTACTTCGGCACGTGGGTGCACAAATTTGATTTTCATAGACCCTGGTATAAAGATAAATGGTGAGTACTACCAGGGTGCGATTTGTAATCCGGAGCCGTGGGAGGACATTAGGAGGGAACATAGTGAGCAGTGGGGGCATGATGAGCAGTGGGAGGGGAACATGACGAGCAGTGGGGGATGTGAAATGCATGATTTAATTCACAGTACTTTTTAACTTTTAGTATTATTAGTATAAATTGTCACACGCCATTTATTTAGACCATAAATGTAATAGTGCAACTGCAAGTTGCAACAATTGAAAATCTGCGACCAAATTCAAGCAAGTATCATTAACACTAATACAGAGTTGTCATGGCAGGAATTGACACAGATGTCTTGTCAGTTTTTTTGCCTCTTGGTGCATCTGAGGCAGTATGTCGTCCATCGCATACCCAAGAGATGAAAGTGTATGAATAGTGAATACCGAGTTGATTTCTAGCTAGTGTATCATTTATATTCATGCACGAGAATCCCCACTCACATTCAGCTGACAAGATAGGTAGAATTTGAATTCTACTGAGTACTAAAGCAAGCACATCGCCGATTACTTTCAAGTTGTTCTTCTTGTACTGTCGGAACTAATCCAAGGCTAGTGACGGATCCACTTTGCACAGTTCTGCTATAGGTAAACTATTGCTCTGTCACCAAATAATGATCTGTCAATTTTATTGTCTTGTCATGACGAAGTATAAATGGTTTAACCAACAGCACAGGTAAATTTTTTCAAAGATTAAGATAAATCTGTCCCCAGTTACCACCGAACATCAAGTTTCATTCTTTTACTCATACTCGGCGCGACGGTGAAAGCATTTTCCTGTCACAGTGGGAGGGGGAGATTGACTTCCCTGGCTGGGATGTCAGTAGCCATCTTAGTGGGGCATGTGGTTGGGCAGTAGGGGGGGAAGATTCCCCACTTCCCTCTACAAATCGCGCCCTGAGTACTACTCAAAGAGCATCTCCTGCCGGCCAGTCGTTCTGTGTCTGGACAATTCTTCACCTTCCAGCAGGACAATGAATGACAACCCACCATACTCGTGATACGACTGCACTGCTGGCAGCTGAGACACCAGACTTCATTGGTCCAACACATTGACCGCCGAATAGTTCAGATCTCAATCCTGTGGATTACGAAATTTGGAGGATTTTGCAGGAGCGCGTCTATACCGCGGCTGCCAGATTTAGAACGCTGATCATCTGAAGAAGTGTCTCATTGAGGAGTAGCGCCATTTTGATCAAGGAATAACAGACAGAGCTGTAAATCAGTGGTTGGGTCGACTGCTTAAATGCATCCGAGCGAAAGGACACTTTGAATATCTCATTTGAACGCCTCTATTGCCCGAATTGACGTAAACGAAAAGGCAACTGGAAATATTTGGGTGACGTCATTTAGAACTTAATTTCTTAGACATCTTGCATCAAATTCACACGAAACTGCTCAGTTTTCCCAGTAATAAATGCCTGTTTTAGCATGTAAAATTTTATGTTATTACAGAATGTTTAGGGGGCCAGTTATTTCTGGACACAGTGTATTACTGATTCATTTGTTCCTTTAGAGTTTAGAATTTCCTGGTATTTTTAACATTTTCCTCCAGCACCATTGTCCAAATGCATCCATTCTTCTTCTGTTCTCTGTTCTCACAGTCTAGCTCTCGCTGCCATATAGGACTATTGGGTGACCATTGATTCTATAATTCTTTTGTAAATATGCTAATATCTTCATCTTTCAGTATTGTATCCAGTCTTATTAATGCATCTGTACCCATCGTGATTCTTTTTGAAGTTTTTGTTATTTCATTGTCACTTCTTCCGTCCTTAAGTACAGTATAATAGATCGCTAAAATACAACTAATCTACCACTTCAATGGTTTCATTTTCCGTTTGTCGTCGTTACTTTTGTTTTTTGTATAATCAGATGCAATCCAGAATTTCACTTTCCTTTTTAGTTTCGAGTTTGCTTCTCTCTGAGATTTCATCTGTGTCATATCTCATTATGCATAAAGTACAGAATAACATGCTGCTTCGGTGGGGTATTGCTACCATTGAGCCCCCAGAAACCCCGATTTGGAAGGGTAGTTTAAAAAAAATTATTACAGGATCTTTTCCCACTCAATTCCTCCTACTCTCTAGACTACATGTATCTCTAGCTTACAGTGCTGATTGACCAGCCTCTTAACATGTACCAAGTGACTAAACTTTGCGAAAAGAAATCTTCAGCCCGAATTAAGTGCTGAGAAGCAGGGCTTGCGAAAGATCCATCTAGTATAGCCTCTTCAAAAATTATCCCCATGTCCGACAGAAAACTAAACGTCGTTGGACAAAAATATCTAAAAGTAACTTATAAACATTTGACTGCGTTTTTTTTGCTCTAATTGCGATATTCATCTTTTTCTTCGTGTGCCGCGTTTCTGGTTTTTCATGTCAGTGCGATGTTGTCTTTAGTTCCTGCCATTTCTCTCTATTAGGCTGTCTGTATATACTTCATTCTTTGTCTTCCTCTTGCTCTTTTCCCCTCTATTAACTTTGTCCTCTTATGACTAGATTTTCCAGTCTGTCCTTTTTTATTAGATGTCTGAAAAAATCAAACTGTCGCATTCTTATGGTTCTTAGCAATTTTCTATTTAGGCCTACACCAAAGGTTTTTAGTACTTCATCGTTGGTTATTTGTTTTGTTCTTGAGTTTTTTGCATACGTCTGAGAAACCACATCTCTGCAGCTTCCAGGTTTCTTTCTGCTGTTTTTGTTAACGTCCATGTTTCTGTTAGTGCTATTAGACAGATATTTAAATTGCACTTTTCAAAACGCAGACTGAAAGAGACTGAAAATACCGAATCCAGAGAATGCATCATCAGCATTGGACAGGAACGCTTTTCTCAATTAGCATTTCGAAGGTTTCCAAAACTTTCGGCTCTTGAGCTGTGATATGAAATGTCTAATTAAGATTAACAGCACGTCTTTCGGTTCTGATAAGACCTTCACTCTACGCTCCTTCGACCTCAAATGACAGGCAGACGGAGAGACAGACAGGTGCATAGACATGCAGACAGACAGACAGACAGGCACGCAGACAGACGGACGGAATCAAGGACAAGTGGATACTAAAGTATCTCTAAAGCCAGTCAGAAGTAACACTCCACAGAGGCTCTCTCGCAGCAGACCGCAACCTCCGATGGATGATGGAAACAGGTGGCCCCGAGCAGACGACCAGGTGAACGCAAGCCAGCGAACAGGCCGATCGCGCCGGTGGCACTCCGTTTGGTGAGTAAGTAAGTCATAAAGTTATCAGCAGGATCCGATCGTCGGAAGACATAGCAACAGCGGCCGGGTTCCGATGAATCTCCCCCGACCGCAGCGACGCCGTTTGCAGTACGTCTCTTGTGTGCGAATACTTGTAGGCATTTCACCGACAGAAGAATAATTCCTTTGAAATTCCTGACCGTCAATGATGAACTATCGAACATTTTATAATAGACAACGGTATAGAAGCCGACCATCATCGTTCACGTCCCGCCCTCTGCTCCTCATTATAATAGCAAAGTTTCTTGTGCCGAACATTTTCCCGCCCGTCAGTCGATCAATATAGTAAGACGAGCTGGAAAGGATCTTGGATTTCAGGGTGGGGTGGGAGTGGGAGTGGGAGTGGGGTGGGGAGATGGGCCGACTCAGACATAGGTGAGCACAAGGCGAAGAAATAGGTTCAAAATGGTATGCGCTCAGTGAGAACAGATGGGCTTACTTGAGCGATGTCGGTAGCAGCAGCAGCAGCAGCAGCAGCAGTGGCGGCAGCAAGCGGCGGCAGTGGCAACAGAAAAACAGCAAGTGTAGCAACTTCTTTGCTTTGCCTTCCTCTGGATTTGCGTCCACTGAAGACGCGCTGCGAAATCTTAACTCGGACTCGAGAATTAGCAAAAACGTCCGACCTGAGATTGTGAGGACTTTTTAAATTTGTACAGTTTAACAACAGAAATTCTGCATGGATTCTGCGAATCAGGTTATTTATTTATTATCGTTACGGCGTTGACTTACTGTAGTTCTGATAGAGATGTGTCGTTTTAGTAAACATTTTGCAGTGGAACGCGTTCGGAATTTAGTTCAAATTAATTTTCATGGCTTAGAAATTTCTGCGGAAAAGTCATTTTTTTAAATTGAGAAGAATTTAAATGAAGTAAAATATTATTATAACAAGACCATGATCTCATTAGGGCAACGACAACTTCCTGAATGGCTAAAACGGCGTCGTCTTAATCAGACTACTTAATATTCTAGGATCGCATCTGCATGTCATCGACATCGTTGAAAATTTAAGGTGATTGAATTGCGCGTTGCTATAATTAATCGCATTGCGATGCATTGCATAGCCGAATAAAGATCAAATACGCGCTTTAATCTACGGACAACTATAAACGTAACTAGAAATGTAAATTCTTAGAGGAGATTTTGTTTTAATGTCTTGAAATTTTCTTTAATCTTTAGGCCAATTTAGATGAAAAATAGAATAACGCTTGACAATTCTGGAATATCAGTTCAAATAAATTCGTTCCTATAATCGTGTCCAATTGGTCGTACCCCTCCGTCTAAGACAGTGAAATTTGGGGAGAGGTCTTTCACCCGGGGGAATCCCATCTTTTGGAACGAGCTGCCTGACTTTGTGACCAACGCGACTAGTCTTGAAATGTTCGCTACCAGACTAAAGACGCACTTGTTTAGCATCTCATTTAAGTGCAATGTGTAAAGCGCTCTTGATCTTGGCCTGCTGTGACTATAGCGCTATATAAATTGGCTTATTAACTAACTAACAACCTATAGACTATAGTATTATCATCGTATGTTTCTTCAGTTACCAGCCCGATGAGCTGAATTCGAGGCAATGGATGCTGCGGCGGAAGTGGACGCAGAACCAGAACCGGAAGGAGTTCAGCTGGTCAGCGTGGGACCGTCGCCCAGAGCCCAGGGCGGTCCAGACGGTTCCCGCGGCGGGAGGGACACCAGAGGAGGACGCTTCGACTGTCGTCGGCGCCTCGCGGCCGTTCTCTGCTCTCACGTCGGCGTTGCCATCGTGCTCGCAGCCTACGCCGTCATGGGTGGATTCCTGTTCCGGATGATTGAACTCCAGGCGGAGATCGACGCTCGCTGGAAGGCGGCGAGACTGCGAGACGACAGCGTCGAGGGGATCTGGAGGCTGAGTCTGACCGCCTGGAAGGACCTTCCGGAGGGGTCGGATGTCGCAGCAGCAGCAGCAGCGCTGCAGGCGCCGCCGAGCAAAGAGAACTTCACCGAGGCACTTAGGGAACTGCTGCGGCGGCATTACCTTCAGATCGAGATGTACGAAGGCGGAAAGGCGAACATGGGCTTCGAACCGGAAGATGATCTCTGTTGGTCAATCGTCGGATCAATTCTTTACTGCGTCATGATTCTGACAACGGTCGGTGAGTAAGATACAGTATGTCGGTATCAGGGCTTTTTGTAAAAAATATTTTCCTGAGCGCAACTTGTCAACTTGACGTAGTCACGTAGATATATATATATAATTATATATATATAATGATTATAATCAATACAATACAAACATGTATAGATAGATAGATAGATATAGTTCTAAATTTTCTATTTAATAATTTAATTTTGCAAAAAATCAGTCTTCGGATTTTCCGGAACGCGGTCCGGATTTTCCGGAGCGCCGCTCTGCCTCGCTCCGGTACAAAAAGCCTTGGTCGGTATACAGTAGCCTATATATACACACGGATATGCATGTGAGAACCTCAGTATGCTTGCATCCATGTACAATGTATATATCCGAGTATGTATGTTTGTACAGTATTTCTGTACAGTATGTACTGTATGCATGATTGTATGTACAGTGTACAGCATATAGGTATGCATGTATGTTCTATGCATGCCTGTAATATGTAAATATATGTATAATTGCAAGCGTATAGTTTGTTTTTGGTCCAATATGAATATTGTATTTGAAGTTCTGGATTTCTCGTAAGGCCGCAGAGGACGCAGCCTCTATCGATTGCCATAAATTACTCTTAAAATTGAGAAAATGAAAAACCGAACTGTTTGGCTTTATGCTATAAAAATAACTTATGATTAATGGTGGCGGTCTTTGTCCAAGTAAGCGTCGAATATGAAATTGAATATAAGTTGATTATTACTTTTAACCGTTATGCGTCAGCATATTTTATAACCCCCAGAGTGGGCGTAAAGATTGCCCCCACTAAACCAGTCAAGAAATGTGCCAGTTCTGATGGGAGTTTTGTCCTAATATTTTCTATGCTGCCTGAGCATCATTGGATACCAATATGTGTTGCCAAAGCGGAACCGGAAATGTTAATAAATTATAATTATATGCCTAAATGTGGTCTGCTTAATTAATGTAGCTACGATCACTTGACGTCATGGTAGCACACACCGGAGTTGTCCATAGATCGGTTTTCTGAACCCAAACCCAACCCAACCCATTACCTTTCCCAACCCATATGAAATTCCTGCCTGCTGACCTAACCCAATCCAACTCAACCCGACCCGACCCGACAAAAGCGTGAAAGCACAAACGCACTTTTAAACATGTACATATATTCAAACCGATGCCTGAGAAGGTTGAATTTTTGCAACCAAAATATTTCAAAATTACCTTCATTCAAACACACATAAAGAAAGTGCTTATCTAGACTCACTGCTGCAGTAATCCTGCATAGGGCCTACGTTCGACATCATAGGGCCAATTTCGGAGTGAATTCGACATCACTTGCCGTTATTGCCAATTTAGGTTAGGGTTAGTGAATAATATACTGAGTTTTTATAACAACCCTAAAAAATCATATTAAGCCACCCTAAAACGCTCTTCACTGAGGTCCGGATAACGGAAAGTACCCAAAATCATATTGCCAATTAGAAACGATCGGCCGGTTTAAGAAATGAGTTCAGACAAGTCAACAATAGCCGTCCACGTGACTTGACCAATCTGGATTGCTGTGGTTCGGTATTTACAGACAACGGAATGCGTTGCCCACGACGGAATCTGGGCTAACATACATGACGCCTTTATGCGCATGCAGTCTATACGACATAAAAGTCACATAATACCAGAATCTATGGCTATATGGTGAAAGCAGTAATCAGAAACCTATATTTAACGTGGTTAACAGATAGGTCTAAAGGCTCACGAAACGCATAATCTGGATCAACCCCATCCGACCCAACCCAACACATGGGCAGTCACATACCAAGACCGCGATGGCGATATTAATCTGATCACAGTTCTTATCACGACTGACATAAACGGTGCCAAGCAGCAGTACAGAATGACCAACTGACTTTATGTATAAGTACTAGCAGTGTTTTATCCAGACTCTTGGACTTTGGAGGAAATTGAAGCCTTTGGGGGGAAATTTACTTGGCTGTGTAGGAAGACAGTCAGACACACAGTTCAATGCAAAATTTGTGCAAGTTCTGGGATTTTTTTGAGGGGAGGGGGTAATGCTGAGGCTTCGGGAGGGGGGGATCTCCTCCTAACAGGCCTGTATAAAACACTGAGTACTAGTTTTAGTTTTCCCTGTTTCTATTTGCTAAATTTAGTCAGTCATACCGGTTTAGCGTGGGGATTTTTCAGGAAAAGTGCGAAACTCAGAGGTTCTGAAATGCAGGAAAAAGTGCGGATATTACCCATTTATGCTCCAACCTCACATCGCATATATGCGAAAATTGGAGTTTAGTGCGGCCATATATGCGAAAATTACGGGAAAATTGCGGCGTTTTATGGTAGCGTCACAGCGTGCTTCACATTTTTACGTTAAAAGGCTGAAGAGTGACAAAAGCAAATTCAAATAGGTGCTGGTCCCTATATATATATATATATATATATATATATATATATATATATATATGAGGCTATGAGGAAATAGCGAAAAGTGCGGATAAAATTCTCACATATGTATTGGGAAATCGCAATGCGAAAAGAACCGGAAGAAAGTGTGTCAGAATAAAAAAATCTGCTGAATATACGATCGCATGCGCGCGATCACAATTTCGCACTAAACCGGTATGATTTATTTAGTTAGTATGCATTGTCATCTGTAGCAGTATAGAGGACATTTCAAACACGTCTAAAATACATTTTCCTCATGCTTCCACAAACCGGTTGCATTTAGCCCTAAGTTAGTTAATTCTGGACTAGTTATTTATATATATATATATTCAATTATTATTATTATTATTATTATTATTATTATTATTATTATTATTATTATTATTATTATTATTATTATTATTATTATTATTATTATTATTATTAATGGCGAGCCCCATCCTGGAGCGTAACCGTGTCCACAATTGGTCGCCAGTTCGCTTTGTCCTATGCTCGCCTCGAGGCGATAGAGAGGATCCAAAGTTTGGATATATATCGAAAACGCAACAGCCGACGCAGTTGGAAGGAAGGCTCGTCGATGTCTGTCGCCAAGCGCGCGATGAACTTTCGGTCAGAGTGGTTGACTGGAATTTTTCGCGGAGAACTCCTCGGCGGTTGTCTTTACCTTACGGAGTTGGGTTGCCAGCCCGACGTCCAACCCTGCGGAAGCCGGGAGAATTACAACTGTGTATATATGTAGGCTATAATGATGCAATAGCATACATGCAAGACAACGACAAAATTCTGACAACGGTCACTGAAACTCACTAAAAACCTTTTGATGGTAGATATGATAAAGTGTAAATGTAAAAAAAACGGACTAAATGGGACGTGCGTTCCTGTCTTCGTGTCCATCAGTGCAGTCACAAAAGAGGGACACTAAGCTGCAATTCGTTTACCAGCAAATGGCATTCCACGTACACTCGTATACAGCTGGAAGACAAGCTCTGTGACCCTTTTTCTGTCGTATCGTGGCTTATATTTCAACGCCCAATGCATTCGTTTAACAGCATTAATCTCCGAGATGCAATTTTCGCGGTGCTGCAGCACAATTACAGTAATAGTCCGATGTCTTGGTTTTCAGGGAAATTGACATCGGATACATGCAATGGCATTGGCAGTTAAGCGTCTGACATTGATCTATAACGGGCAGTGTTTAAACTTTATTCTAGGCCTTCTCAGGGGGAATTCCCCTCCCAAGTTTTAAAATTTCCCCAAATTTTGTATATGTTGCATGGGGATGAAAATCCCCCAAGTGTGAGGACGGGGGCTTTTATTTTTTTGGAGAGGGAAAAATGTAAGGATGACAATTGTTTGCTTGCCAGGGCATTTGAGAAGGGTAAAAATATTAGGGAAGTCGGAAGGATGACCTTTTTTTGATTGTCAAGGTTTTTGGAGACTAAGACCTTGCCCCCCAAACATTTAAAAATCCCCCAATGTCAAGGTGGCTAGAATAAACACTGTATAACGGGCACCTATTTGCGTGGCCAGGAGAGAAGCCTGCCCCTCCCATTCAAGCTGGGATCAGTCGTAGGATTTGTGCAAAACTGTAGATGAATTTCTCTCAGGGATGGTGATTGTGTCGACAGAATCAATATACGTAGGTAGTTCTATTACAGCTCTCGGTCACGCGGTAATAAATCATAATTAACGTATTTAAAATATGCACCATAGCTCACCGTAAAAACTATTATTACTACTCAAACTTTCTGCGGGTGGGACTTTGACCCAGACGGCCAGACCCCGCCCCGCGACGTTCCCCCAAATCCCTTAATCGGACTAAATAAATGGGATGTACGTTTCTTTCGTCCATTAGTGCAGTCACAAAGAGGTACAGCGGTCTGAAGGTGGGCTCTGAACAGGCCAACACTGTAGTGGGGAGATTTGTACAGAAACATTAAGAGCATTTTATCTCAGGAGTGATACGGTGATTGTTTCAGGCCCCGCAAGAGGAACTGATAATTAACCCTGAAAACATTTTAAAATTTGGGAATTACCTACAAGCTGTCTGAAAATATGCACCAAATCTGAAGATTTGAATCTAATATTACTCTAAAATTTTGGGGGTTGGACTCCGCTCCAGACCCCGTTCTCGCGCTCCCTCAGGCTCCTAGTCGGGACTGGAAATGTCAGTCTTTGAAACCTTGTGCCCCCCCTATTCCTGAAACCTGGTTACGCCACAGCGGACACCGACGTTGATTCAGAGAGCTGCCGCCTCAGCGTTAGTTAATTAATGCCAACAAAAGCACAGTAAAGACCTGCGCTAACCCAACCCCATCCTTAACTCCCATCCCAGACTTTTAGGACGTTAAAGAAGCAAAGAAGCACAAAACATTGGGGGAGGGCGATAAATGTTACTATATATCCCTTACTAATTATTAGGTGGGACCGAAATCGCAGCCCCCTCCGTGATCTACGCCCTGATCTCTTTCCGTTTGGCATGCATTGTCCCCGCCCCCAGTTCATGTAGGCTACTAATGAGAACAAGTAACCGGCACCTCAGTGGGAATTAGGCCAGACTTCATTCGATGCAGTCGATTGATATAAGCACGAGATGAAAACTTAACGCATTCATTTTTACCAACTATCCGTTTTTTTATTGCTCAAATACAAGCGTTTTAGTTACGCAGGCTATTGACCAGCATCAGGGGCGTAGCGACGGGGGGGCATATCGGTATATAAACCTCCAAAATCAGTTTACCTTAAAGTTTTTTATGTGATTTATATGTGGTTATATGTGGTTTATATGGTTTTTAGTTAAGGTTTATACCCCCCACCAATATTTATACCCTCCCAAATCAAATTCCTGGCTACGCCCCTGACCAGCATACTCTACAGAAGGCGTATTCAAGTAAATTTCATGGAATGCCAAATTCTTTAATGACTGGTGCCCCATGAAGGAGGCTAGGGCCAGGCTAAAAAATTTAATTAATTAAAATATCTAGTTAATAAGTAATAGAAAACAGGTAAGTTGAAAACAAGACATGAAAAACATTTAGCATGTGTAAGTTATTAGAAAATATGCAGAAAAAAGTTATTGATCGTTTCGGTATAGGCGCGGACCATTTCACAGCCCCTGGAGGGTTGGATCTGGCCCGCGAGCCGTCATTTGAATATCCCTGCTCTACAGTGTACGGAATCTACTGACTCTACATGAGGCGCATCCCTGGCTTTAAAAAAATATATTTTTGCCCACGGTACTCACACTGTAGTTCCCGAAGGACTTATGAAAAAAGTGTCCGGAGACATTAAGAAATTGCGTGGCAAACTCTCTGTCCGGTTCGACGTCTTGAACAGATTCTCGGAAAGCAATGGCGTTGAATCGCTGCAAAGTGACTGCCTGATAATTATTATTAATCGTTGGAAGAGGAAGTTTCCTTTCTTCCTTGTCTCCGGATTGCCGAGCAAGACGACGACTACCAATCTCGCTGATAAAGTAAAGGGCGTCGTGATTTATGCGGCCTGGCGTTTCAAGTGCGATTGGCAGGAATGTGTAAATGGGAATCAGGCTTTGATATTTTGCTGGTTTTGCTGATAGCAGCGGCTTCAGCGGCGGCTCATTGGTGCTTGAGAAGTGGATGGCAAATAGGCGGCGACGATTGTGTCCGCCACGGTTGCATCCCCTCCACACACACACACACACACACACACACACACACACACACACACACACACACACACACACACACACACACACACACACACACACATTTATTTATATTATATAATTGTCATGAGTGACCAGAGAACGGAGAACTTCATAAAAGTTGACCCTACTCTGAATTAACGGTGCGTTAATATATAATTAGTTATTTGCAGTGAAAGTTAGCTTAGGGTGAAGACTGAAGAGTAAAAGATGCAGAGGACGTAATGACGACAAGGGCATACAATTAATTATTATTCCTTCTCTGCCTCCAATTTTGACGAATGATTCGAATCCGTAAACGAATCAGGGCAATTCCAAAGATTTTCTTGATATTATAGTCGATAGAGATCGTTGGCTAAGAGAAGCGCCATTCGGGTGCACGTATATATTAGCCTACTGTGTATCGTTCTGATCTTGCGTTTTGCCAAGGTTGACTTAATAAAGAGATTTTGCAATGTAAAAATTACTAAAAAGAAAGAGACAGTTGGCTTACATATTATTTCTGAAAGTCAATAATCGATATTTGCTTCTTGCCGAAATTTCTAAAGCGCATCTTCATTGATATCCCGGTCCTTAGCACGTTTCTGAAGAGCATGGGCGCAACGAGGATACATTAGCACGGGTTCTAATTATTGTTATCAAGTAGTCTGATTACATATCCCATCTATGTGAATGATAGCCCGATGCATGCATATAGGCCTACGTAGACCTGGCGTTTAAGGTATGAACGGTCTGACAAGGTCAAATGTCAATAAATCTTCGGCCGTCGCTTAGCGGTTTTTGTAACTCCCCGGCGGAGGCGCGGCGGCGGCGGCGGCGGCGGCGGCGGCGGCGGCGGCGGCGGCGGCGGCGGCGGCGTCAGACTCTCGCCGACTCTTCTAGGGGCGATGCTGCCCGCTGTAAGACACGTCAAAACAAGACGCGGCTCGGCCGAGCAAAAGGTCATAGCGCTGCTCTCTTCGACGACCAGACTCCGCGAAATCGTTTCGACATATTTTCTTCGAGGCGAGAAAACCCGGGGCGAAGATTGAAAATGCCTGTTTTAGCACTTCGCCTGTCAAAGAGTCGCTTCCGAACCGAAGCGCAATCCTAAACAGAAACAGGCGCCGCACCGCCGATGGACGGTGCAGCCGCAGATACAGACAGCATCGCCGCCGACCGATTAACAAGTAGGTGTCGGGTCTGCAGCGGGGAGCAGGGTCCGCTAGGGGGAACTGCACCCGGACGACGCTTCTCTTAACCCCCACAATCGCCTATCTCGACGATGCACGCTGAAACCATTCGCCAACAACAGCGTCTCAGAAACTTCTGGACAAAAGCAGAAAAGTCTGTTTTCATATACGGACGAGATGCACGCATGAAATTTCCAAACACCAATGATCTGCGATGCCAGGCCACTGCTCGAACGAGCGGCGCATATTATTATAAACACCATTAGGGTAATGTTGAAACAACTGCTGGAAAAATTCTAAACTCATCCAGAAAATCAATACGCCAGTCTCAACGGTTCTATCTATACAGAGTTCTACTACACAGCAGAACCAAGCAATGGGTTAAATCTGGAATATTGCGCTCAACTTCATTTGCGCTTAAGACAGCATCTGAAAACTGCAAATGAAATCCACATTTGCTGTCAAGGAAACCAAAAACCAAGATGAAATAACGTGTTTTAGGTGGTTTGGGCTGCATTAAACTCTCTCTCTCTCTCTCTCTCTCTCTCTCTCTCTCTCTCTCTCTCTCTCTCTCTCTCTCTGTGATAACAAAATTCTTAGTATTTGACTTTCTTTCCTTATGATGAATCCTCTGAGGAAATCTCGGATCATAGCTACTTCATACTGTATTGTTATTAGTGATTTCATATTATCTAGGAACATGCCTCTATACCGCTGGTAGTAAGAGTGGCGTGTGTCATAAGACAAAGTTATCTTTAACAGAGTTTCGTTCAACAAGACGAATACTTTCGCCTTCAGCGACATTAAACCGAACGACAACAGAGACGTTTGGCTGCCGTTTTAAGTGCAATCACCAACACATTTCTGGAAGTTTCAGAGAACCAATAATCTCCCAATAAAACCCCAGAATTATATAAATTATTTATATGATTTGGTGGTTCAATAGATACAGACAGAGGCGTAGCAGCCATGTGGACAACCTGGCCAAATGCCAAGGGCCCCCGACCCGAGCCAAAAAATTTTCCCCCGCAAAGTTGTAAAGTTATCAGATCGAAAGACCGACAAGCAAAAAAAGGTCGTCAACATTTTCGCAAATTTGTCAGATCGTCTCTGGAAAGGGCCTCCTGTCCGTTTTTCGCCAAGGGCCCCCGAGCATATTGCTACGCCATTGGATATAAATTAAGTAAATTGTTAAGTAGTGTTTAAAAGAGAACATCTAGAGAATTCTGACTGAAGCCACATTAGGTCGATTAGAAGGTCAGGTCGTAGAGGTCAATTAAAGCTTAAGAGGATCTCAGGAGTGACTGAGATTTATCATATAGTCAGATGCCAAGTCTGATTGCAGAACGAGAGCATGACAGAGGATCCGCGGTTCCTGATTGATGACTCGGAAAAAGCGCTACGAGAATATCCTTTATATGACTTATATAAACGTACAGTTGTCAAATTTTGAAAACACTTTCTTACTATTTTATATCGTTGGGGTTTTTGCAAAATATATAAGAGTAGATTTTATTGTGGATTCCACGTGACTAATTACATTATAAAATCGGGCGATTTCATGGCCTAACCCACGAACTAACTGACTGTGCCAATGCTTTCACCTTGCCTCTAATAATAATAATAATATTACAGAGTCACCGAGAGTTAATGATTCTGTCGTTTCCTTTAAATTTCAGGATACGGCCACGTCACACCGCGTACCGTCTGGGGTCGTTTGCTCACCATCGTTTACGGACTGCTGGGCGTTCCCCTGATGCTCCTCTACCTGATCAAGATGGGAGCGCTGTTTGCCGACGGATTTCGTCTCTTCTACCGGAGGGTCTGCTGCGACCTTTGCTGCTGTAAGCGCTGCGAGCGAGCGAGGCGACGGAGACGGAGCACCGTCCTCTACCAGACGCGGTCCGACTCGCAGACGGCGGGCGGCAGCAGCAGCGGCGGCGGCGGCGGCGGCGGCGGATACGCCTATCGCGTCGGGTATTCGAAGAGAACGATGCGGCCCGGAAGCGACTTGGCGGAAAGTCCCATAGAAGGCGGAAGTGACGTCACTCAAAGTCCGCTGATACACAACGAGAATCTCGGAGGATACGCGCGGGGGGACGGCGACGCGGCTGCGGCGGCTGCGGCGGCTGCGGCGGCGACGCCGGCGTTCTGTGTGAATGCGGCCTATCACAGCTCGTTGCCTCGATCGGCGAACCGTGTCCAAAGAGACTGGAAGACTCATTCCGCCGCACACGTCTACGAAACCATCAGTCTCATCGACGACTCCAACGCGGGCAATTTGAAAACGAAGGCAAGACCGAGGTCGCTGGCTCAGAGGTCGGACGGTGTGCCGTCTCCGATTCATCAGGGAAGGAACGTCTGGGACCCCGAGCCCCTTATTCTGAACCCAAGTGGATTCATCACTGCGACCGGAGGGTACGAAAGGGAAGGTGGCACGCTGGAAAGGCGAGCGGCGGGGACCGGTTCGCGTGGCGCGGGAGCACTGGAACGGAAAAAGACACCGGAAGAAAGGAAGTTCCAGAGCGTACAGGTGCAGAGGCAGACGCCACAGCAGATCCAGAAGGGCGATCGCCAACTGTTACGGGTCAGCGGAGAGGAAAAACCAGCGACGAAGGACAGGAAGCAACTTCCGGAAAGAGCAGAATCGAAACCGTCTTCACTGGAGAAACAGAACAGATCGAAACTTGCGCGTCGCAACCCTCTAGACGCCGTCAGCAACCCCGACAACCCCGCCGGCGCCTCCGCCTCCGCCTCCGCCTCCTCCCCCTCAAAGGCGGTTCCTGCTCCAACCCACGAAGGACGCCAGGGCAGGCGCGCCGCCAAACAGAAGCCACCGTCGAAGAGCGCCAACCAGCACCAATCGAAGGCCAAAGGAAAGCGGAAAAGGAACGGACAAGAGGAATCCGGAAACGGGAGAAGGGCTTCCCAGCTGGGACACTCCGACGAATCCTTTGTCACGGCGCCTGACGACAGTTCGTCCGAACAACTGGCGACGACCGACACGGGTAGCGACGACGCCGACGACGACGACGACGGCGCCATCGGTTCGCGTCGGCGAAGAAAGACGCCGCAGCTGGCTGCTGCTGCTGCTGCGTCGACCAGAAAACGGAAGAGGAAACGCGAAACAACGACGACGACGACGACTACGGCCGAGAGGAAAGAACCGGAAGTACTGGTCCAGATGACGTCAGCCTCAGCGGATGACAACGACGGCGTCGGCAGACCGTTGTCGGTTGTCTACGCGGAGTCAGACGGTTGTCTGTACCCCAATAGAAAGAGACCGGTGCCGATCGGCGCCTGCATCCTGGTCCTGCTCGCCTACGTCTTCGCCGGGTCCCTGGGGTTCTGCCTCTGGGAAGGCTGGGAGTACTCGGTCGGACCGTACTTCTGTTTCGTCTCCCTCAGCACGATCGGGTTCGGCGATTTCGTGCCTGGATCCGGATCCAGAAATTCCGCCTCAACTGAAAAATTCCTCGTCCTGACCGTCTGGTTGGTACTGGGACTGACGCTGCTCGCCATGTGTCTCATACTGGCGTCGGAGCATTTCGCCAAAAGGTCATCTCAAGGTCACGACGGCGGCGGCGACAGTCAGAACAGTTGATGTCGTCACGTGACACGCCGTCACGTCTTATCTTCCGCGTCGTGTCACGCACTGGCATGACACCGTCGACTCAACTCGTACTGGACAGCTGCTTCTGCTGCGGAAAAATGTTTGGAAATGGTTGAAGAAGTTATAAAGATCGAAACTGCTTTATGGATTGCTAGAGAATAGAACAACGACGGGAATACTATCGAACTTTGGAATAGATGCGAGGACCATAAAGACCGACCATTCCAGGCAGGGAATATTCCACGAAGCACAATGACATCATCAACAATCACCATTATCATCAGTGTCATCGTCATGGCTATTATTATTATTATTATTATTATTATTATTATTATTATTATTATTATTATTATTATTATATTATTAGTATTAGTATTAGTATTGTTATCGTAATCATCCTCCTCCTTCTCCTCCTTCCCCTCCTCTCCTCATCATCATCATCATCATCATCATCATCATCGCAATCATTATCATCGTGGTTATTGTCATCGATAGAGTCGTCTTCATCGTCATTATCATCGTCGTCGTCGTCATTCTTGTCTTGTATCAAAAAGAAACAAGTAAATTTAACGAATGCAATGAGCAATAATGCACTTGCGTTTTGCTTTTATAGCACTGAAGTTTCCTTTAAATTCCAAGTGATCATACTTAATTTAGTAAATAAAGATAGAAATTAAAGCAACGCAACGTTTTAGAGAAGCGTCAACTTCACGGCTCCACCGTAGTTCCTAGATACTGTTTAATATGAGAGTTAGACCACAACTTAGATTAATTTTCAGCCGTAGAAAGGACGAACTTACTTTGAATTTATTTGATTATTATTAATAATGCACTATTTTCGACGGAAAAGACAGAAGGCTAATGGCAGATTTATATTGGAAGCAGAAGGCAGCTATATAAGGCTGAATGGTGATATAGGCAAATGGATAAAGATCTTAAAGGCGCTAAGACAAGGTTGCAGTTATCACCGGATTTCTTCAATCTATGCGGAGAGGAAATTTTGGAAATGATCAAGGATCTGGAAGGAATAAAGATTGGCGGAAACAATATAAATAACATAAGATTTACTGACGACACAACACTATTAGCATTCTCAGAAAAGGAGCTGCAGAGATTAGTAGACAAACTGGCAGAAGCAAATGAAGGCAAAAGACTTAGAATCAAAACAAGAAAGATAAAGATTTTTATTATGGTAGTTACCAAACACAAAGAAGTACCCAAATGCAGGATTCTCTTGATACGAAGAGACGTAGAACGAGTACCACAGTTCAATTACTTGGGAAGCATTATCACAAGCGACGGAAGAAGCGACAAAGACATCAAGACAAGAATCGTCATGGCAAAATACGCTTTCATGGAAATGAAACAGATACTGACAAGCACGAAAATTTCAAAAGGAACACGGCTCAGAATACTTAAGTGCTACGTATGGTCAGTTCTATTTTATGGAGCAGATCGAGACTTGAACCATATCAAAAGCTATGAAAAATAAACCGGAACTTCCCGGAAGAGACAGAAATGTGGTTCTACAGAAGAATGTTAAATGTTCCGTGGACGGATAAAAGAACCAACAAAGAAATTTTACAGATGATGGAGGCTGAACAAACATTAATGGCTACCATCAAGCTAAGACGGATGAAATTTTTGGGGGCACTTTATGAGGAAAGAGGGGCTTGAGAACCTGGCAGTGACAGGCATGGTAGAGGTTAGACGATCAAAAGAAAAACAAAGATCAAAATGCACAGACAAACTAAGAGATGAACTGGAGATAGACAACAACATCGAACTCCTGAGGAATACCAGAGACCGTGAAAAGTCCATGGCCGCCGACGCAACGAATGCATATGGCACCCGAGAGGAGGAGGAAGAAGAAGACTATTTTCCTGATTAGTGTCGATTCTGGGTTGCTCATCGCGTCCGGAAAATGTCGGTGAAAGGAGATATCTCGTAGAATCCTGACGAATA
The DNA here is from genome assembly GCA_018105865.1 of Metaphire vulgaris. NCBI lineage: Eukaryota > Metazoa > Annelida > Clitellata > Crassiclitellata > Megascolecidae > Metaphire > Metaphire vulgaris. The sequence goes on along the minus strand of CM030833.1, from coordinate 11,512,517 downwards.
ATACAGTACATCAGCCGCACGCGGCGTTTAGCATTCCGCCGTCTATTCGGTTAAGCCAGGTGCAAAATCAGGCGAAGACCCAAAACAGATGGAAAGCAAACACTGCAGAGGAGCGATAGGCAGCCTCTGCCCTCGGCCACAGAGACGACGACTTCTGTGACTTACCCTCCCCCCTCCCCTCCCCCCCCTCCCCTTCCCTCCCTCTCCCCTCCCCTCCCCCTCCCTTAAATATTCTTTCCCGGCTGCAGAAGAATGGCACTCGGCCAAAAATAACTTCCATTGGGCTTGTTTCTTAAAGAAATATTTTCTTACGGTGATGGATGCAAATTCATATTCGCGTACGAGCAAAGCACGGCTACCAAGTTATTAGGTACATATTTAGTTGTTCAGTTTCCATTGACTCAATTTGGAGAAGATGATGATGATGACGACGACGACTACGATTGGATTACGGTAGACATGGAATACTTCGGCATTTTACAAGTAAAATTTTAAAAAATCAGCTGAGAAAAAACACATTGTTTCAGTTAAATAGGCCTAGTACAGAAGGAAAACCGCCGTCTCGCGTCTAACTCTTCCGATAAATACTCGATTAGATGACCTTCCCACTTCTGTCTGAGATCGAAGATCTTACACAGCCAGGGTTGAAAATGTAAACATAAGAACAGCGCGAATATTTTACCAAACGACGAAATACAAGAATGTTATCGACGCACGCGAGAAGACCAGTTCTTACAAATAATTCTCGTCGCAATATAAGATACGCATTTCTTCTATAGATTCAGCAGCAGTGATTAGCGCCTAATCGTAGAGTTAGGGGCCGTATCTAGAAAATCCTAGCTCAAAAGCAACGTGCTTATCACTCGCCAACTAATCAGTTCCTCAATATTATATCTTGTTCAAATCCAATGGTCTTCTGCCCAGAGACGACAATAGGTCAAACGGGCTCGTCAGCGCTTGATGAGTCTCATGCACTGGTCGTGGATCAAGACCCATAGCAATGTTAGGACAGCGGGTGAAGTTAATTTCAAATTCACGCTTATTGACAAATGTTTGAGATGCAATGTTTGCCCATCTCCTTTAGACTGCTTCCCCGCCGATCGGACTGACCTGGCTTGACTAGGCTCTTATTCAGGGTCAGCACCTCACTCCCTACTCAGCACTTATTTCTCTAGCTAAAGCCTAAATACAGAGTCGTTTTGACCACTGTAACTCACTGTACACTGGAATTTCAAAATCAAACCTAAACCGCCTGCCAAAGATTCTAAATTCATCAGCCAGAGCCATCACTGGAGCTGCCAAATATGAGTTCATCACACCAATCCTAAAATCACTTCATTGGCTGCCTGTCAAACAAGGGATCGAATTCAAGACAAGTCTCATTGTGCATAAGACGCTCCATACAAATCAACCAATCTATATCCGATCCTTACTCACTGTTCAAGATAACCAGCACTCAACTAGGTCGTATGATGCTCCTGCTCTTTACAAACCTTATTGCATTACTAAGACTACTGCATTGAAACGTGCTCCATCTGTGGCTGGACCCAGACTCCGGAACTCTCTACCGGTACAGACTGAATGCCTTGCTACCTTCAAGTTTAGACTAAAACACACCCATTCCTGATTGTATGTCCTCATTAACCGGAACCTGGAAGTACGGACAGACCTCTGGATTTCAACCACGAACCACAACGGACAAGATCACGACTACGATTTCTTACCGAAGCGACCGTCGACTGGTGCTGATGTATTACTACAATGGCGCTCAAGTAAGTAAGTAAGTAAAATCTCGTAAACTTCTACAGCGCCCCGGAAAGCAGCACAGCAGTAGCTGCTTATTCTTATGCGCTTAATCTTTCTTGAAATAGCTATAGCCAGGGTGGTTTGTCGGCCGGGCAAAGGTCAGTGTATCTATGAGGCGGCGGGTCAGGTTGTTGTTGCTATGGAGGAAATGACTTTTCGAATAGGAAGGTTTTAAGTTTAGACCTAAAGGTTTGAGGAGACAGCGAAGGAATTAAAGGAAATGAGGATTCGGAGCTTATTGTTTGACCATGTCGTAGGCTGCGGAGGGAGGCTGGAATTGAGTTCCAAAGTTCTGGTGCGGCGTATGAGAAAGCGCGGTTGCAGATTTTGAGTGATGACTGATTTAACGGGCGTGAAAGTGTGAGATGAGATGATGATCGTGTAGGTCGGGGAGGCTGAGGCGTTAAGAGTTTACGAAGGTAAACCGGTTTTGACGAATGAAGTGAACTGTAAGTAATCGTTATTATCTACAAATAATAATAATAATAATAATAATAATAATAATAATAATAATAATAATAATATCCTGATTGGATTTGGTGCGCCATCGGCTGGGTTCCTGGATATTATAATAATGGCGCCATCAGTGGCGTAGCCAGGATTTCCGGAAGGGGGGTTTTGGTTTTTGGTTTTGACCGTGACCAACTTTGGAAAACCTTGACAAGCAAAAAAACTTTATCACCTCTAATATTTTCCTGACAAGCAAAAAAAGTGTCTCGCCTCTTAAACCGTTACATTTTTAGCCAAGAGGGGATTTTGGCCTCCAAAGTCGCGTCAAAAATTTTAAAATGCATAGAAACTCATTAAAAATATTTTTTCGGCAGTAAAGGGGGCTTTAACCCCCAAACCTCCTGACTACGCCACAGGGCGCCATAGAAGTTTTTTGATTGAGTGAGTGATCTACCCTATGGCAGTGACGTCATTCTTGTATAGCCTATTAGGATAGCGTTGCTATAATGTTCGATTGCTAATCAACATTGGTTTTGACATAGCTTAACGGCTTTGAAAATCGTCCCGAGTCCACGGGTCATGGGTCCAAGGGTTCAGTGGGTCATATGGATCATGGGTCATTTGGAGTGGCCCTTTGCCACCTCTGCTTCTGCACACGAAATACAATAACTTCAGTAAGAGGCGCAGACCACTTTAAGAGAGATGTGTTCGATCTTAGCTAAAACTGATTCACTGGTAAGAGCATTTTAACACAAAACGTCTCATTAGTCAGCATATATATATATATATATATATATATATATATATATATATATATATATATACTAGAAAGATGCTCGCTTCGCTCGCTTCGCTCGCAGTGCGGGATAATACTAAAACCCAATCATTGAATTCATGCTGAACAACGTTTCAATGATGTACATACACCATCTAGCCAAGCTCTGCGCCACGTAATAATTAGGCCTATGTACGTTAAAATCACGCAACTGTGACCATTTGTGACGCTGTACACGTATTTTTTGTGTACGTTAAAATGTACGTTATAACAACGTCGTCGCACGCTACGAACAATTGTTACCAATAGCAACGTCGTCGCACGCCCAGCCCTCTGACGCTGCAATGACTCGACTAAACCGGTTCTACGAACAATTGTTACCAATAGCAACGTCGTCTTCGAACATCGCCCACCAACGCATCGCGACGTAAGGACTAAACGGTCTAAACCGTCTACCAATAGTCAACCAATGAGAACGCTTGAAGGTAACAGACATACAGAATAAGGATTTTAATATTATAGATATATATATATATATACTGTGGTCCAATAAATTCCAAACCCTTTTTATTTTGTCTATAACTTTGTCAAATTTTGACCAATCTTGACAAAACTAGGTAGCGATGTAACCGAAACGGGGTTCTTTCAGCTACATTTCTACCAAGTTTCATCAAGATTGGTCAAATTTTTACAAAGTTATAAGGATTGGAATTTATTAGACCCAGTGATATTTAACTTATGAAAATAATTTTTTATTAAATTTCAATTTCAGTTATTTTTGTCGCTGTAATTTCAGTTCAATTTCTAATTAAAGTTCAACAATAAATCTAATTTCAGTTTCGAATTCAGTTCAGTAACATGTCGCTAATTTCAGTTCGTACTCGTCGATTATGTTTTAGTTTGCATCTCGCAAACAGTTCAGAGTCCTTGAAATAACGACATATAGATATATATTATATATATATATAACGTATATATCATTAATATTATCATTGAGACAACTTGTATAGCGCCGTAAGCGTGGCAAACCAAAATCAAGGGCGCTTTGACATAGGTCACCCATACGAAAGATCGAACAGTCGGAACAGGTGGGTCTTTATAAGCTTTTCGCGAACACCACTGTTGTGCCAGCTTTAGTTACAAAGTCAGGTAGGGCATTCCACAAGATCGGGTTGCCTCGCGATGCAGATCCATCCCCAAACTTGGCTATTTTGGCCGGTGGGGAGGGGGAGTAGTTGAACTCGATTGGTCGAACGAAGGTCAGTGCGGCGCTCAATTGAAGTGGATTTTGTAAAGAGCGTGAGATACACTCTAGACAAAGGGGATCCTTAAGTGATCTGAACGTCAGGAAAAATCACTTGAAGAGTGATCCGTTCTTGTATCCTCGGCCAGTGTAGCTTGTCTTGGAGAAGCGATATCACATGATCATTGCAACGACGGCCAAATATAAAGAGGGCCGCGACATTTATGACCGATTGAGTTGGGTATCAGGAAGGCCTAAGAGAATGCTGTTGCAATAGTCAAGTCTGGATATAAATATATACATATATATACATAATTATATATACGTATACATATATAATTAGCCTATATATATATATATAACGATTAACGCCATTGCTTTTCGAGGAACTTTCCCAGACCTCGAACCGGACGAGAGTTAGCCACACAATTTCTTAATGTCTCCGGACACTTTTTTCATAAGACCTTCGGGAATGAAGTACCGAAGGATTAATATATATATATATATATATATATATATATATATATATACTTTTCTTTACGCTTTCCATGAGACCGGTCCAGACGTGGTTCGAGGTAAATCAGTTGATCCGAACTATCAATTTTGGATGGGACGGGGCACTTTTTAAAAGGTGCATCATCTGCTATTTTAGGCTACACAGGGCGGGGCGCTAGTAAAGCAGCGTGATCCAGGCTTGGAACCGGGTCACTGGGTCACTGGGTCATTTGGGTCACCTTTGTCCACCGGGTCACCGGGTCTATAACCGGGTCATCTTTATGACCCGGTTATAGACCCGGTATTAATTAAAATCTTCTTCGGATGCTAAGCATGATGGTTCATCAATCCCGGAAAGGCTAAAGAGACTGTCCGCTTGATAGTAGTTAGGTCCACAGATACAAGTAATTGATTTTTTTGATTGATTGATTATTAATTGATTATTACTCTATGGAATGTTATAAAATATAATGAAAAATTCTATGGTGCGATGACAACGTTTACTTGACGTATGTCAAGAAGATGTCTTTGTAAAGCTCTCTTGTCTATGGACTTCGCCAGGCAGATAGCGCTATATAAATTGTCGAATAATAATGATATAATAAAAATAAAATGTCATAGACAAAATTTCATGGAGACAAAATGTCATGGAATATGATCGGTTCGCCTACTAGGCTGCGAAACCTTTCGATGAGAATTTGTTGGTTTACGAACCTGTTTACCTGCTACCGTTTCGAATATCACTGCGACCCCTCCCGGCTCAAATACCAAACTTCGCCCATGGATGAAATGGGACGTGCATAATATTCACCTTGTTCACAATTCAAGTTATTCAACGGTCTTCATATCAATTGTTTTGGGGAGAAAAGGGGAGAGGTGGGGGTAAAAACTAGCGGGAGTTATCGTCTGAAGAAGGGGTGAGCAGAGCGCCCCCTGCCGCCGTCGTCTTCCTGATGACCTTTCCCACCGTGCTCCATGTAACTCCTCGACCTTGCGGTCATCGGCTTGATGCTCTTGAAGTAGATGAGGAGGTAGATTGCTCCCACAACGACAGTCAGCGAAGCAACGACGATGAGCAGAAGCAGCGCCGTCGACTGACTGACGACGTTCAGCGCCGTCGGCGATGACGACAACGACGTCGCCGTGACGACGACGATGACGTCATCGTCGGAACCGCCGCCGCCGTCGCCGCCGCCGTCGGAGCAGCGTCCGGCGTTCATCGTGAGCGCACGGATAATTACAGTCCGGATCTGTTGTTCGGACGACGAGCGTCGCTTCCTCTCTAAAGCATCAGTCGCTTCGGCGTTCTTCTCCGGGAACATCGGAGACGGAAGCGTCATCGTCCGTGTACATGAGTCCGGCGATGATTTGTTGCCGACCGCAAGCGGGTCCAAGTCCTTTAGATTGCATCCGACTTTTGAACGTGAGAAAAGTTGATTCTGGGAGTTCGACGACGATCGATTTGAAAACGTTGTCGAAGCTGAAATACAGAATATAAATGAAAATTAGAAAAGGAAACAGAGGAAAACTGAGGGCATATATACTCCTAGAGCTACAGTGTACATGTGCACTGTATGTCTAAAATTCATTAATCTATGCTGTTAGTCCTACACGTGGAGTAACCTTTCCACACGGACATATCTTAAGAACACGCGCTGCAAAGTACTCGTAATGAGTAACACAGTGTTGCCGACTAGTATTAGATACAAATTAAATGCTTGTCATATTTTTGGGCAGGGACACCCAGAATTTACCGACCCCCACCACCATATTGATAATCCTAGAAATAACCCTGCCTCGGAGTATTCCGGTCCGGAAGAACATCCGAAAATATCTTCGAAACTAAAGGCGAGAGGCCTCTCATGTTCGCCCCCTCGGCAGCGAGAGTCTGCCATAAAAGCATTCGCTGCTGGAATTGAAGGCTTTCTCGGTGACTTTGCTCCAGCGTTTCTGAACGCATGTTACCGAGCTTTTTTCTTGCCTACTTCAGTCTTCGCATGAATCGCATCCATTATGCGTCGATGATGTTCCTCATAACGGCCTCTCGCCTTTAGTTTCGAAGATATTTTCGGATGTTCTTCCGGACCGGAATACTCCGAGGCAGGGTTATTTCTAGGATTATCAATATGGTGGTGGGGGTCGGTAAATTCTGGGTGTCCCTGCCCAAAAATATGACAAGCAAAAAAATTCATCCCATAGCTGAAATTGCGGGTGTTGGGGAGTGTTAGGGGGTGTAAAAATATCCCTGCTCCGAGGACTTCCAGTATAAGAACGTTGGGTTTTGTGGAGCGAACGAATTCTAAGGAAGACGGCGCAATGAGAGAGAGAGAGAATCAACCGATTCCAAGACAACGGCGTCTCTCAAAAGGGCCAAAAGCGCCGCCTGCAATGGACGCCGTCAGAGAGCGATGTTCTAAGCCAGAGATGGCCAAACTGCGGCTCGCGAACCGTACGCGGTTCTTTTTTTTCTTCTTCTTCTTCTTCTTCTTCTTCTTCTTCTTCTTCTTCTTCTGCGGCTCGCGAAAACCATTTAGCATGATTTAAAGTGGCTTATAAGAGGCATTATTGCCTGTGCGAAAACCGCTAGAGAACATAAGCGTCCGATATGGGTTTATGATATTGGTACGAGTTTAAAAAATTTGCGTGGAGTAGATAAGCAGAAAACAGGTCAGCAGAAGCATACAGTTGCCACATAACAGTAACAATGTGTTGCCTGTTTGTCAATTTTATCATAGGTTCCATAGAAATAGCAGCAGAGATTTCATAGAATTTTGCGAAGCTTTGGATCCGACAACAACGTCGTCGTTTTTGTCTAATTGAGGCTGTGCAGCTCTTAAGCTTTTGAAAATTGTCATTTGTGGCTGGCACTTTCTACGAGTTATAGGCCATCCCCATTCTAAACCATGTTACTCACTTCCACTGTTCTCTGAAATACTCAACGTTTATTAGGAACAAGTACATTAAGTTCTCAATAGCGTTGAGAGAGAATATAATCAGATCAAGCTATTGGTTACTCACTCACTCACTCACTTCACTCACTCACTCACTCACTTCACTTACTCACTCACTCAGTGAGCAATTTTGCATGACACCTTTACATTACGTGACCTTTATCTATGCTCTGTTCAGGTGACGATGCATCATCTCCCTATCGTAAAAGTAGACTTCAGAATGATTTATAAGGGCGCTTAATAATTCATACGTGTTTTCTGAAAGGTTTCTAGATGGCGCTGTTTCTCTCCTCTGACGATGTAAGCGCAGCATGTGCTTTTAAAAATGCACGACTGACTTCTTGAGAGACGCGAAATTTACTTATCAGAAACGATATCGCGCCGACATAGAGGGAGCGCACAAAACACAGCAACAGTAATGATGGCGAGGAAAAAGGAGGAGGAGGAGGAGGAGGAGGAGGAGGGAGGAGGAGGAGGATGGCAACCACGATGATAAAGATCGTGGCGAGGACGCACTTTCTAGCGATGAGGATGAAAGCGAAAGAGAGAATTGTAAGCGATGTGCCTGACGTAATTTTTGTTTCATTCTCCACCGACTGATCTGTTCATTTATTTTTAATTATCTCTGAGGCATATGATATGTATAATGGAATGGTATCGTTCAGCCTTCAGCCTCATTGCTGAGGATAGGAGGCTATGCAGGTTGATGACAAGGTTCTCCACGTGACTCTGTCATAGTTCTGATGCAATTGATAATTGGCTGCCTTGTCCATTTCGCAATATCATCCGTCCATCGACCATCGTCCACGAGGCCGGCCTCTCCTGCTCGCACTATGTGACCAAAGTATTTCAGTTTCCTAAATTGGATAACTGAGTATAGACACTTATTTCTCCCAAGTTCTTCTATGATTGAGGCATTTGTTCTACAGTGTATGTTCTTTCCAGCTGATGGACATCATTCTTCTGAAAGCTGTCATCTCGAAAGCAGGGATTCTTTTCTGGTCAGCCTTCTTCACCGTCCGGGCTTCAGCTCCATACGTAGCAATGGTCCAGACGAGTGCTTCTTCCATCAGGCGTTTCTTTATCTGCAAACTGAGCGACCGATCTTTCCATATGGTTGTTAGTGTCTTTATGTTTGAACGCCCATGCATGCCAAGCCTTGCTCTTATTTCAGGGCTGCAGTCATTGTCCTCTGTAATAATTAGTGAACCAAGATAACGGAAGGTTTCCACTTGTTCAAGAGGATGTCCCTAATATGTGATATTGATTTCAATCCTTTGAGATCTCCTTCTCTTTGAGTCTCTGAGGTATGCGTTATTTTAAAATTAGCAATTAATTATTATTCTATGCGCAGAAATGGCCGCTGGCGTTGCGCAATGCTGATTGCACGACTGCACAGATTAAAATTAGAACGGCACGAATCGAATCTTGAAGCTGCACACATTGGTTTAGAACTTCAGAACGACGACGACGAGAGATCTATTGCACGTTGAAATCAAACACGGCATTCATTTATCTCCTGGCACTTACCTACAAAAATAATAAGTTCTCAAGCTGATTCTAACCGTTCATGCCAAAAATCTCCCAAAATCGAAAAAGGAAACGTGGAGTGGAGCTGCTTCACCGAGTCTTTCGTTGCGCAGAACCATCCGCCGGTTATAGCGCTCTGCAATGTTCCCTCTAAGGTGGGCGCCCAAAAAATAATTTTCTATTGCCCAAAAAATTTGCAGGTTTTATTTTTTACGAAAAATTGTCCAAATATTTTACAAAGAAGGCTATCACCACCACATGACTTGTAGGTCTATACAGTATTTATCGTCGTCCGTAAAATGCCTGACAAGCGGAGAAAAGGTATAATTAACACTTTTTTAGCACTTAACACGTGGTTTATTTTTGGAACTTAATTATATATAACTTATATATATATATATATATATATATATATATATATATATATTATGCCCTCGGTACTTAGTTCCCGAGGGACTTATTACAAGAAAGTGTCCGGAGACAGGTCAATATATACTCTTCAGCTCTCGTCTTGATCCGGATCAGAGGCAGAGAAAGTCCCTTGGAAGGCAATCGCATCAAAGCGTTGTAAGGTCATCGAAATACGCTGGAGCAAAAAACTTCTCTCTCTTGTGTCTCCGGAAAGTACGGAAAGATGACGACCCAACTCTTTTATGAAAGTGAGTGCGTCGTATATATATTGCCACACACGAGTTTCTTTCCTTGAGCGTAGTAAAACTGCCCAAAAGTTAGTCAATTGGGAAATTGTTGCCCAAGAGAAATTTCTTGCGCACACGGACCCTCAAGAATTAGAGGGAACATTGGCGCTCTGTTCAGTGTGCCTTCCAGTTTCATCGAAATATGAAACTCGGGGCAAAGCGTTCATTTACTTTTCCAATTTCAAGTGTTAAGTCCAGTTATGCTGTACTAGGTCTTATACACACGCGCTAGCAAACGATTCAAAATTCAATTAATAAATCGACTTATATGAGGCCACTGTCATAATACCTGAGACATTATTAGTAGATAAAGGGATTAGGCCTAAAGGCAAAGGTTTCCCACACTCGATTTCGAGCTGTGAGAAATTGGGACCGTGTAGTATATTATAATAATGACTCCCATATAATATTGACTGGGGAGTCATTATTACATATATAATACTGACTAAAGAGTTATTATTATATATAAGTTGTTATTATTATCATATATAATAATGACGGAGGAGTTATTATATATATAATGACTGAGGAGTTATTATTATATGGGTGTTAATATAATATGCCACACCGGCGTTGATCTCCGGTCTCTTGGACCTACAGCGACGCAGGTGGCATACGCCATTAGTCTAGTGTAGGTTGCCAGCCAAACGTCTAGACCTGCACTTCGCCTCGCAGCTGAACGCTGGTCATTTCGTGTTACAACTGCCCTCTAGCGGGTACAAGAGCGTAACCACGGGGGAAGGCGGAGGACGGTCCCCCAATAATTAGTAAGAGGGGACAGAATATCAATTATCCCCTTAATGTTTTGTGCCTCTGGTAAAAATTTATATCTTCGCCCCATGATGTTGATGCCAGGAATAAAACCGACCGCATTCACTCATTTCGGATGATCTTTTTAATTTTGCTTGTCAGTGTATTTGGACAAAGAAACAGGAAAAATATAAGGATGAGGCTTTTTTCGCTCGTCAAGACTTTTTGGGAGACGAAAATGGGGTCTGACCTGACTTTAAGACGATTCTATCCTCCCCCAATGTTGACCCCAGGTTTACGCCACTGAGCGGGTAAGGCTGAATTCTCTTAGGCGCCCCTACGTACGGGGCTGGAACCCGTTCCGTCAGCGTGCCTGTTCAGCGTGTAGCCACATCTTCCATCTTCACGCCCTCTAGCTATCGGTCGATGCAGAAACGTCATTTCACTGTTTTTCAGAGGGGCAAGAAACTTTCGACTGACAAGTCTGTGAAAAAGTTGACGACCTTTTTTTGCTTGTCAGTCCTTATGTGCGTTTACTTACTTCAGATTCGATACCAAGCCTTTCTTTAGGGGTTGATGACCCTTTTTGCTTTTCAGTCTTTTGTGCCTATTTAGCAGGCCAATTTTTTAAATTTAAAAACTAGATAAACCAAACATTAGAACATTGGTGGAAAAAATTGTCCTAAAAATCAGGGGGTGGGCAACGGCCCCCTGCCCCCAAATGACGTCCCTGGGTCGATGACGCACAAAATTCAGGCGGAATTAAAACCAGGTCAAGGCGGAATGGTCATTCAAGATCAAAGAAATTAGATAAATACACAAATACAAAAGACATGATGCAAAATGTTAAACTGAATCTTCACACGTGAAGCAAACACGCACAACAACAATACTTACAATTGAGAAAAGTACAGCGATCTCCTTGAATATTTTGCAACACAATAGGCCTACTACAACAATAAGGCATGGGGCTGTTTTTCATAAAATGAGAAGTGCTAAGGCAGAGTATAAGTCTGCTATAAAGCAGAAAGAGAGGGACAATAAAATTATTTTAGTGATACATTGAATGATGCCCTCATGCAAAAAGATTTTACTACCTTTTGGAAGTCCTGGAAAAATAAATTTGGGGAGGTTGGGGGCAGTTGTGCTAAAATTGTGGATGGGTCCTGTACTGAACCTGAAATTGCCAATGCATTTGCAGATTTCTTTCGATCTGCCTGCACACCCAATAACAGTAGTTGGCACGATCTTCAAACTGCAGTTTGAGGGCTGTTACTCAGGCTTTAGGAGTGGAGTTAGGTGGCATTGATCTCAATTGAAGAAGTGGGCATAGCAGTTAGTAAAATTACGGGGCTGGGCAAAGCAGCCGGGTTCGACAGGATAACTATAGAACATTTACTGCACGCAACCCAATTGTATTATCTTGTATAACTCATTTGTTTAAGATAATGTTGAAAGTAGGATCGCAGGTTTTGTAATGGTATCATGATCCCTCTGCTGATTGACAGCAGACCCTTTGTCGGATGACAATTATAGGGACATAACCTTGAGTCCAGTAGTGTCTAAGATTTTTGAGCATGTATTACTGGGGCGGTTTTTTTGGGGAGTCTGACCTGCAGTTTGGGTTCAAAACTGGGGTAGGATGCTCAGACAGCTTATCACTAATTGAGGGGGTAATAAGTTATCTCAATAGAAAATTCAGGCACAGCTGTCATTTCTGCTCTTGACATTTGCCCTTTTGACAAAATTAGTCACCATGGGCTGTTTTTGTTTCTGATCTCGCGCTCAAAACACCCAATGGTATTTCATTGAGTCACTCAACTGAAAATTCCAAATGTAATGTTATGCGTTAGATGGGTAAATGCCTTATCAGAATCTTTTACTGTAGTGGCTGGGGTACGACAAGGAGGGTTCTTTTCGCCTTTGCTATTTGCTGTTTATATTGATGATGTAATTTTAAAGTTGCAAAAATTCTGGATATGGCTGCTATATCAATGATTTGTTTGTTGGATGTTTAATGCTGATGATATCTTATTGGTGTCACACTTTTTATCCGGCATGCATTTTGAAATCTGGATATTTGCACCAATGACTTTGTGGATAATCCATTTGAAATTTAATGTGAAGAAATCTATGGTGATGAGGGTTGGGACACGTTGCAATATCGCATGTGCTGTATTGGTCCTGGATGGTGCAAAATGATGCCATTTGTGGAGGAAATCAGTATCTGGTGACACTTAAAAGGGCAGGCACTTCGGGTTATCTATTTCAGAAGCTAAATTAAAATTTTTCCGCACGTTTAATTGTTTGTATAGTCGCAGCAGAGCTGTCGATTCAGAATTAATATGCGTTAACCTGGTAAAGAGCCATTGTCTACCTATTGTATTGTATGGTATGGAACACACATTTCCAAACAAAAGTATTCTTAATGTTTGACAGACTGATTCGAGTAGTTGTGTGCAAAATTTTTAAAACAAGGCAGATAATGTCAGTATATCAGAGTCCTGACGGGTTTGGATAGTATGCATGCTATTGTAAGAATGGCTGAAGACAAGACAAGACATCCTTTGTTAATAGATACTAATAAACACTGTACTTTGCTCAGTGCATTCATTTGTCTGAGGGCAGAGGCTCCACCGTCATAAAGTTTGTTCTTAGTTTATTTGTTTATTATTAGGTTTATTTTATTATTATTATTTTATTATTATTATTATTTAGTTTTCCCAGTTGATTTAAGTTTTTTTTTGACTACTGGTTGTGACTACTTTTGGAAATAGATGTCACGAATAAAGATGATTATATTAATTGGTTCTCACTCAAGAACCTTCTGCGATCTTATAAGCGGATTACATAGCCTGATTTAAAGTTGCTTGCGGCATTAATGCCTGTGTGAAAATTAGGGGCAGTAACGGGGCTTAAACAAACTCTTCAGCCTGACGCTCCAGCACGTAACCCACTCTGCCATCCCCCACCCTCTGTGCAGATATCCTTCGTAATCGCATTTGGAGGGCGGGTCATCTGTGACGGCGGGGGCTACTTTTGTCGGATGACGCTAGAGGTCGGAGCTAAGCGATAATGAGATCTCGCCGCCTTGTATATGCAGTTCCGTGTGCGTCGTTCCAAGGTCAGGGTTCAACGCCCCGAGATTTCCCACCGCAACAGCTTCTCACTAATTGACTTGTGCACGGATTCGAAGAAGAGTCAAGGTTGCTGATGCGAGACCTTTGCCCCTCGTGAATATCTCTCCATCTCTTCTCATGCTCCGCGTCTCGCGCTCAAAACACGCCAATGCAGCACTCGAGTCACGCTAACGAAAATCACCGAAATTGTAGACTCTTTGACGCGTCGCAGCAGCATTACAATTACGGCGTTTGCTCGCGTATCCAAACGCATACGGTAATGGCTGGACGAAATCGCGAAAAACTTGTATTATCATTGCAATTTTTCTCAGACAATTTCATTTTGAAATCAGACAATATTTAAATAGAAAAATTTAACCAATAATCCACTCATATTTCATAATAAATCCCCGGTTATAGTTGGGGGAGGGCGTCTTCGCCCTTTCCCCGCCCTCAGCAAAATGACGTATCAGACTATCAGACTGGAGCGTTCCCATACCTACATAAAATACCACTTGGCTATCTGAAAACTGAAAGAAATCTCATGTTGTGCAGAGTGCAGACTGTCGATTGCATTAAACGCAGCTGTAGCACACGGTAGGTCATGCGCGAACTCTCATCGCACGCACACACACACACACACTGTAAAGTTTGTAAACTAATATTAGAGCTAAGCTCCCGTGGAACAATCTCATTCATGATGCGGTCTACCCTCGTAGCGAGGATGGCTGAAGACAAGACAAGCTCCCGTAGCTACTAATAAACGTGTGAGGCTCGAAGGTCATCGTGTGAACTCGCCACCTCCACCGTCATAAGAGTTGGATTAAGCATTAGACAGACGAATTGTAGCCCCCAGGTTATGCGATAACTAAGAGCTCCCAAATTAAAGTTTTTGACATGAGAGTTTGGAAATAAAGTAAAGACCAAAATTACGTTGGTTTTGGTCAAGTCCGCGTATTGTAAGCGGATTACATACCGTTGCGTTGCTTGCGTATAATCCGTGAAATTCGTTGTAGTAAACCGTAATAAACAAGCATTGAGGTCAGGCGGCAAGGTTCTGACATCTACGTAAAACGCCAGGTCCAGTGGACTCTAACCTGTAATTTACTTGTATCAAGAGTCTCAGTCTGTGACGTCGTCGATCTGTGCACGTACTGTATGCTGTTCTGTGTTCGTCCATTGACTGGGCTTTCCAGCATTCAGCTGTTTCGCTGCTACGTCGTTTTACGCATTTCTACAAGCACTGTGCTATATTTTCTCCTGATCTACACATACCTGGGCAGGTGCTCGATGATGCATTGCCTCCGCACAGAGTTCGGTTGTAAGAGCATGGTCAGATACTCTTCGACGCAGCAGCAGCAGCAGCATCTGCGTTTGCTCGCTATCCAAACGCTGCCGGTGCTCGGCTCCGACTGCCATTATGCACTGACGATGGTCCAGGGCTCATGCAGGCCGAGGGATTGACAAAGAGATGCAACACCTGGCGTGTGAGACGGCAGAGTGGGTTACTACGCGCTGGAGCGGTAGGCTGATGGAGCGAGGTTCAAAGCCGTAGCTAGGGTATCCGGCGCCCGGGGGCAAAGTATACCGTTGGCGCCCCCCAACACTACTGACGAGCAAAAAAGGTCGTCGCACATGTTTCTTCTTCTTTATTATGCATTTTACTTACCCAAATACCCAATTTTGGCGCCCCTCATCTCGGCGCCCGGGGGCATATGCCCCCTGCACTCCCTAGCTACGGCTCTGTCGAGGTTCAAGCCCCGTTAGCGCTCTTAGTGGCTTTCACATATGCATGTAATGACTCTCAAATAGTCTCAATCCACTTAAAATCATCACGCTATGCATGGTATTAAAACTGGAAATTGCTTCAGTTGGTGCTTTAGGATGAGAAAGGAGGGAATGTCATTACATTTTAATGGCATACTATACTTAAATAAATCTAAAATATAAATTAAAACAATATATATTAGAAGAATAAAATGATTTTTGTATGTAGCCATTTACTTCAGAGAATAAGTAATAAATAATTATAAACTCCTGTTAAATACTAATCCACCATTAATTAAATGTACTTTCCAAATTACTAATATATTGACATTAAGAGTAATTTAAGACATCCAACTACTTACCTGTATGTAGGATACTGACTTAGCCTACGGGAATTTATATTCCCTTTGGTATCTCTAGTCTCCAACTAGTACTAAATATTGCTTTAATACGATTAATGTATTCCCTGTTGCTATGTTAACCTGTAGCAATATAGCATAATTAAGGATTTATAAAATATTCAATTTATTTTTTCCTACATGATCATTGTGCTTATGATTTGTGTTCATTGTACTTAATTAAGATTTATGGTCTATCGTGTTTTGAGTTGGAAATAAACAATAAGCAATAAAAATGCTGCTATGGAACCCGACGACTACCAGACCAAAAGTACGACAAAGAAAACGATGGATGGGCGGCATCAATGAAGCGCCAGAGTTTAGAGGAGCATCACCATTGAAGGAAGTGAAGGAAACGAAGATCTGCATGGACAGAGACTCTTGGAAAGGCTGCATCGCAGACAGACCACAAGTCTAACTGCATCGGGGGCAGGGGCGGCTCGTGGGATAGGCAAAGTAGGCGGCTGCCTAGGGCGGCAAATGGGAAGGGGGCGGCAAAATGGCCGTCGCTAAAAATATAGAGACGTCATTTTGTTATTGTCGACTTAGTCAGAAGATGTTGCGACCCAGATACTGAGAAAATTAACCTAAAACCCCGAACAACACGCGCTGCAAGCATCCTAGCAAGGTCAGACAGTGACGCAGTGACGCATACAGCAGTGACGTCACAATATCGTGGCAACGCCCTCAATTAATGCTGGTCAATCGTTGAAGACAAAATTAAACTTTGAATGTTTGACGGTTGACACAGTTAGACCTACATACGTTTGCGTCAAATCAGATTTACTTCGTATTGAATTTATTGCAAGGTTAGAAACTTTAGTTAATTTTTAATCATGCGCAGAGGCGGATCTAGGGGGCAGGAGGCAGGGCGCGATTTGCGGGGGGAGGGGGAATCTTCCCCCACTGCCAAACTGCATCCCCCTACTGCTACATCCCCCACCACTACATCCCCCACTGCTACATTTCCCAAAACTACATCCCCTCCAAGCTCGACATATCCCCCCACTGCTCCAGGTCACAAATCGCACCCTGGCAGGGGGTACACATGTCCCCGTGCGCCGAGGTGAGAGGGCGCCAAAATCGGATATTTGGGCAAGTAAAATGCACAATAAAGTATAGAAGAAACACGTGTGAGGACCTTTTTTGCTCGTCAGCTATGTTAGGGGCGCCAACGTACACTTTGTCCCCGGGCGCCGAATACCCTAGATCAGTGGTTCTCAGACCACTTTGCCTCGCGGACCACTTTTGAAGATCAAAAATTTCTCGCGGACCACTTTGGAAGATCAAAAATTTCTCGCAGACCACCTGAAAATTGGGAAAACCAAGACAAGCAAAAACGATGGCCATCGCCTGTGATCTTCGTCCCTCGCCAGTGCCCCGACAAGCAAAAAATATATATGTCTAATTTTATTGACGTTTTTCAGAATTTGCCGCGGACCACTAGATCCTCTCTCGCGGACCACTTTTGGTCCGCGTACCACGGGTTGAGAACCACTGCCATAGATCCGCCTCTGATCATGCAGCAAGAAAAACTGCCCGGTGCAAAACGCAAAGCCCAGAGAGACTAGGACATTAAAATATACAGCGAGTCGTAATAATTAATCATACATGTATGTGTGCGAAAATTTTCCTAATTTAGCAATAGCCGTGGAAATAATGGGTACAATTCCTGTTAGCGTGACATCTGGAGAGTGCAGAAAGAAGTTTCTCACGATTAAACCTTATAAAATATTATTTACGGTCGTCGATGAGTCAAGAACGATTAACTGGCAGCCATTCTCTCAATTTGAAAGTGAAGAATCCAGCAAAACAGATGTTGCCGATATAGCTAGAGAATTTGCTGCAGCCAAAGTGCGCCTCGATCCGTGTTGACTAGGCCTATTTAAACGAAGTGTCTTAGTATGCATGCGGGCTGCCAGCATTCTAATTAAACCGCTGATTGGTTTAAACTTAAAGAATCACGTGGAATTAAGTACCGAGGGCATTATATATATATATATATATATATATATATATATATATATATATATATTCAGCGAAGCCTCCTATAAGCATACGCTTAATTATTGTTTATTGCAAATCAACTTTTAAAATCTTACCTCAGAGCGATCGTCGGCTTCAGATTGGCTGGGCTGAAAATATCTCATGAATATTCAGCAGCATGTTAAATCAGAAGAAGGATGACTCTAAAATAAATATCACCCTTAACTGGAGTCAATTCCTGTGTAAAATTCAAAAGACAGTCTTGAAATTGCAATCGCTCATCGCCTTCGAATCAAAACTCCAATTCTGAACAGAGAAGATCTGTGTTTCTTGGGTAGAAAGACTCAGACGTCTCTCTCTCTCTCTCTCTCTCTCTCTCTCTCTCTCTCTCTCTCTATATATATATATATATATATATATATATATCGTTCACGTCTCCAGCCAGGAGCGTCGTTCTGAATGTCCGAAGGTGTCTTCTGCTACTATGAATTTATGGGGCGCCCGACGTACGTTGAGATGGCGCAAGCAGCTGACCTTGGCAACCAACGCACTCGTGAATAATCTATTAGCTGTGAGAGAGAGAGAGAGAGAGCTGGAGATAGATAGATAGGTAGATAGATAGATAGATAGATAGATAGATAGATAGATAGATAGATAGATAGATAGATAGATAGATAGATAGATAGATAGATAGATAGATAGATAGATAGATAGATAGATAGATAGATAGATAGATAGATAGATAGATAGATAGATAGATAGATAGATAGATAGATAGATAGATAGATAGATAGATAGATAGATAGATAGATAGATAGATAGATAGATAGATAGATAGATAGATAGATAGATAGATAGATAGATAGATAGATAGATAGATAGATAGATAGATAGATAGATAGATAGATAGATAGATAGATAGATAGATAGATAGATAGATAGATAGATAGATAGATAGATAGATAGATAGATAGATAGATAGATAGATAGATAGATAGATAGATAGATAGATAGATAGATAGATAGATAGATAGATAGATAGATAGATAGATAGATAGATAGATAGATAGATAGATAGATAGATAGATAGATAGATAGATAGATAGATAGATAGATAGATAGATAGATAGATAGATAGAGATAGATAGATAGATAGATAGATAGATAGATAGATAGATAGATAGATAGATAGATAGATAGATATATAGATAGATAGATAGATAGATAGAGAGATAGAGAGATAGAGAGAGCGGAATAACTTGGTGCAAAAATCGTTGATTAGAATTTCAACGAAACAAGTGACATTGGATGCGATAATTTAGAAAGGACGTTGAACACGATGCCTATTATTTTTATAACGGCTAGTTCTTGTCTTCAACGACGAGTCAAAGCCTAACGCTAAACCTCTCAGCCAATATTCTGTTCAACTGTTGTTTTCTCTTTAACATCTGGTGGTCGCTAACTACATGTATCATTCTATTCTGTGTATTTTGTGAAAGCATTTAAGAATGCACTCGTCACAGTATATTTTCTGCTATTTCTTCAACTCCTACTGCATCACGCACAGACGAGGGGAGGAGGGGAAATGGCGAACATTGTGCCACTGAAATTTCAATGTGAAGTAAAACACCTGGTGAAACACCTCCTCGGACAATTGTTTCGTCGTCACGTCATCTCGTTAGCCACAAACGAAAGTGCAAGCGTGACGTTCAAGATCGAGGAAACGAAAAACTAACCGAACTACAGCATATCAACGATCGACACACTGTAATTAGTCAACTTCAAACGTATATGGCCCTATATACTTTGCGTCATTGTTTGACGAAGAAAGCAGAAACGACGCTGCGAGATCGAAACTATCCTAATCAGATTATTGTCGCTAGACATTTAAGGAAAAATAGACTTTTAAGAAGTGACTGCTGAGTCAGATTCGAACGTTAGACTTTCGGGTCACAGAGCACAGGCCTAGACTCCTAGTGGCGGTTCCACGTGTGGGATGAGTGGGGATGCATCCCCCACCGGACTCCGGACTTCCGGACTTTTTTCGACCTATTTTGGGTTAAAGTGTAGTCAAACTACGGGGTGGGGGAACTGCGGATGACCTTTTTTGCTTGTCAAATTATTTATTGGCAAAAGTGGCTAAAAGTGTAGTAAAATTAGGAAAAAAGTCCATTTTGTCAGACTTTTTGACAAAGTTTATTGATTTTGTCCTTCTCTTTTTATCCCCCAACCAACTTCCTATGAATTCATTTCATCCCCACCAATAAATCCTGGAACCGCCACTGCACAGGCCGTTACCACTATACCGCCTAGACTCTGCATTAATGCATTTTACAAACTATATTGTATCATATGGGACTTCCGCCATAAATTATTGCTTTAGACTGCATATCTTTTGAGGAGTTTGATTTTGTGTGTGTCGCACATTGTCGTTTTCCTGTTGATACTGTTCAATCAACCAGTAAGTTAAACACTTATTTTACAAAGTTATGATAATGCACTTAACAATCTGTCATTTCCCACCCCGACATAGCATTGGGACATGATTCTGGCTACGATTTCTGCAGTACTCTTAATTAAGTACTTTGCTGATGCTAAGCACGTAATCACAATGACTCGAAAAAGAAGTTTTTTGATTGAGATAAGTCGATGGTAGATTAGAGTGTGATAATCGTAGTTAGAAATTTTGTCCGTTGTAATTCGTGGTCGAAAATCCAAAGGTGAGTTTTAAGGTGCATTGATAGTTCCAGCTACGGAGGGCATGCAACAGAAAAGGGACAGCTGAGAGGACTTGTGCCAGGAAAGAATTCCAGAGCATCAGCCCAGATATGCAGAGAGATCGTCTTTGTCAAGAGGACGACCTAGACGACTTGCTTGTGACCTAGTACGGTGAGTGCTGAATATTGAATTATGATAAGATGGCTGATTAGAGTGAAGTCTCAAACTAAATTCTTAGACCGGTATATTATTATAATGGATGGATGAGTTGGCCGACAAATTTGCACCCATGCGTACAATCTGCATCAGGAGACGAAGTGTTCAACCATGGTTAGATGATGATTGTCTCAATGCACGGCGTATCAGTAGACGCTATGAGAGGAGGTTCAAACGTACGAACAATCCTGCTGATGAAAGACGATGGGTTGCTGCCGAAAAAACTAAGCTCGAACTGTTTCAGAATAAAAAGAACGCTTATTGGACGAGACGCATCCATGATGAGGGCAAAACCCCAGATAAACTCTGGAGATCGATCTCGCAATTATTGGAGCGAAATACCACATCTCAGCATAAAAACCTCTCTTTTACCGCCGACATGTTTTCTGACTTTTTCCAGGAGAAGGTCCAGAAAGTTCAGGAATCTCTAGAGGAAAATCCATCTGTGCTGCCCACTGTAGACGAAAATCAGGCAGTGAAATTTATTGAGAAGTTCTCAACAGTTACAAGAGAAGAGGTCAGGTCTGAGTCATCTCTGAATCTCCTATCAAATCATCTGAGCTAGATCAGATTCCAACTTTCATTATCAAAGAAGGAATTGAAATATTTCTTGACCCAATAACGACAATCATCAATGCATCGCTAACACAAGAGACAGTACCCCGTTCACTCAAGCGTTCGATTATATCACCGAAACTCAAAAAGGGAAACATTGATGCAAATATTATATCACACCATCGGCCAATATCCAACCTCTCCTTCCTCTCAAAGACAATAGAACGAATCGTCGCAAAACAGCTCAGAAGCCATCTTGACGATAATAATTACCTACCCACCGAGCAATCCGCCTACAGATGCCACCATTCCACAGAAACTGCTCTCCTCAGCATTCTTTCCGATGCATTCGAAGCAGCCGACAATGGACAGGTTACGACACTATTCCTACTTGACTTAATGGCGGCTTTTGATTGTGTCGACTATCCCATACTCCTTAGGAGGTTCGAGCACTCTTTCGGGATCTGTGGAGCAGCGATTGCATGAATCAAATCATATCTGACCGACCGCATGATGCAGGTCAGATATCGGGGGAAGCTTTCCAGTCCAAGGCCAGTTACCTGTGGAATTCCACAGGGCTCTATTCTTGGGCCGATGCTCTTCGTCTTATTCATTAGTAAGCTAAAAGAGGTCATTAGCAGCCACAATGTTTTATTTCATCTATATACAGACGACATGCAAACTGTACTGCCGCTCCAATCCAGCCAATCTAAGCAATGTTATTCCTATATTAGAAAACTGCATTGCTGATATCGAGAACTGGCTTAAAATAAATCGACTGAAACTAAATCCGATAAAGTCAGAATTCATCATACTCAGTCAAAGCAGACAGATACTGAAAGCTGATATTGAAAACGCTAATCTCAACAATGGAGGAGTCAAAATCAAGAGCTCTCAGACTGTCAGGGATTTAGGAGTAATCCTGAATAATAGTCTTTCGATGACCGATCACATAAGTAAAGTAGTCTCAAGCAGCTTCTTCCAACTTCGTCAGCTCCGTCCTATCTTGGACTCTCTCACCAAAGAAGTTGCACAGACACTTATTCATGCGTTCATAACGTCACGTCTAGACTATTGTAATAGCCTGCTTTACCTCATCCCTGAAAGGCAAATCACGAGACTGCCTGAAAGGCAAATCACGAGACTGCGAGTAGTACAAAACGCCGCTGCACGTCTCCTAAGCCGAATTCCTAGACGCCAGCACATCACTCCGATCCTACAGACCCTTCACTGCTACCGATAAGGAAAAGGATCGTGTTCGAAATAATCTCACTAGTGGACAAATGCCTCAGAGCAGAAGCCCCGGAATACCTCACCCGGGATTGCAAACTACTGCGTGACACAAACCGAAACCGTCCGATACTCAACGCACGAGAACTAAAATCGGATATCGTTCTTTTCGTGTATAAACGGTCCTTCACTTTGGAATTCTCTACCGCCGTACCTCATAGACGAATCACTCACTCGCTCAACTTTTCTAACATCGTTAAAAAGGTATCTGTTCGATTTATAAGCCGGGGTGCATTAGTTCCATTATGCGCCCTGAAATGTTTATGATGATGATTATTATGATGATGATGATGATGATGAGACCTATGATGATGAGGTGAACACGTGTGATGTACTCATATGCTCATGTGTATACACATATGCTCATGTGTATGTATAATATGTGTACTCATATACACACGTGTGATGTACTCATATGCTGTTGCTGATGTGCAAATATTGTCTATCTCCTGCTAATTGTACAGTCGAAGGTCTCCCTCTTAAGCGATAAGGAAATACATGCGTTCTGTCTACCAAAGCTTTCGAAAGAGAAAGAGAAATTACAGTCTGAGTAGGATGACTAAGACAGCGTTTTAACGGCGAGATATAAAAAGGCAATTATTCGGAAAAATATGAAGATTTGCTCAGACCAGCAACAAGGTTTGTTGATGAAGTATAAATGCTAATAGAACAAATTGCACCATCAATAAAGTCAGATACCACTCACAGTACGAGCTAAAATTTTGGAGATTTAAGTTATGCGCTTTTCCTCATCGGACAAAAATTTTGCCACGACTTAAGCTAATCGTCTTAGCAGACCTGCTGAGCTGAAGGCAAGATGGTCGTCGTAAATTTTCTGATGAGACTACAAACAAGCAGGATATTAATAAATCAAGGAGAGGTTTAGTTAATGCGCAATTGAAGGAACCTTCAAACCATCAACATTTAAAATAGTAATATTTAATTTGACCTAAATTTGGAAAAACTGAATTTATTCTTCTAGGAACACCATTTACATCTTTCAAGATTAAAAGACAGATTCTGTCCAATTTGATGAGATTTCATTCAAGCAAACCCTGGCTTAAATATGAAACGATGTCATTCCCCATTAACCGCATAGGCTGCTTAGGTCTATCTCTGCAGATCTGAAAATTTAATATATTAATTCTGCTATAAATTAATCAACAATAAATCAATCTACTAGCAGTAGCATAATAATAATAATAATAATAATAATAATAATAATAATAATAATAATAATAGTAGTAGTAGTAGTAGTAGTAGTAGTAGTAGTAGTAGTAGTAGTAGTAGTAGTAGTAGTAGTAGTAGTAGTAGTAGTAGTAGTAGTAGTAGTAGTAGTAGTAGTAGTAGTAGTAGTAGTAGTAGTAGAAGAAGAAGAAGAAGAAGTATTTAGCAACAAATTGCAACACTGTTGTGCGTATGAGCTCATTTTTAATTGTAATAGCATCTATAGACAGTGGAAAGTGGCGGATAAAAGGTGGCGTCTGTTTTTCACTTCAGCAGATTTTTTCTAACAGCACAGGCCACACAGATAATGTCTCGGCAACAGCAACGGTGGCGGACCAAATGGGCGGAAAGTGTCGGAAAGAAAAGAGACGCGAATAGCAAATGAGAGAAGAAGAGGCTTTGCGAATCGAAGCGAAGACAGCGAATCCATTGTTCAACGACCAACAATGAAAAGCTTTCGATCGTCGTTGCCACAGCAACAGTCTCCTCTCTCTCTCTCTCTCTCTCTCTCTCTCTCTCTCTCTCTCTCTCTCTCTCTCTCTTATTCTCTGTCTCCCTCTTCTCTCTCTTTCTCTCTGTCTCTCTCTTTTCTCTCTCTCCGTCTCTGTCTCTCTCTCTGTACATTCATTTGAGCGTCATTCGCTGTCAGGTTGTCTCTTGACGCCAACACTAACGGAAACACTCTTCAAGTGAAAACGGATGACAGAAGCACGTGACTGCGCTGACGTCACGCCTCAGAGAAAATTGCCGCAAGAGGGCAGACGATGGCGGCGGCGGCGAATGTGACTCAGATGGAGACGCGAAAGTCCTCCTCGTCGTCGTCGTCGACATTAGGATAATGAGTCGAAGGTGAAAGAGATTGGCGGAGTTGAAGAGGGTGAGAATGGGGCCAGAGGACGTGCATTCGCAAGGCGATACACAGCTCCAAAGACATTACATCGGCACTTCTTTTTCTCTTATGTAAAAGCTAATTGCTTCCCTCACTTGAAGTCGACCTCTAAAATGGGGTGGGGATCTAAAAGCCCCGCTCTATGTGAAATCGAAATACTAAAGCACGGAAAAAGTTGTATGAGATAGAATGATAGAACGAACGGGACGATGACATATTGGTGCTAGGACAAAATGTCCGCGAACAAAATGTCAGCGGACAAAATGTAACCCTAATTCTAACCCTAACCCTAAACCGTTACATTTTGTCCGTGACATTTTGCCCGCGGACATTTTGTCCTAGCACCAATATGTCATCGTCCCGTTCTTTCTATCATTCTATCCCATACCAGTACAAATTAAGATACTAGAAAAGCACTGGCGGACAGGCGGTTTATTCATATTACATTGAGAACCGATACACAACTGTAGAATATAATCAGTTTAATAAGAAGCCATGCTTTCTTGCTATCAGGCCCGCCGACCCACCGACCCGCCGACCCGCCGACCCGCCGACCCGCCGAGAGAAATTTCGGGCCCTTGTGCAGAAGGCCCGGCGGGCCTCTGACAAGTCACAAGTCTAGGAAAACTTTGCTGACGACCTTTTTTGCTTATCATTGATTTGACAAACGATAGGCCTACGGTGTTGCAACTCTCAAAAACTGCTTGTGATAACATTTTTTGCTTAACGCTGTTTTCCCCACTGTTTATGATGTCCGCGCTGCCCCCGTCCCGCCCCCTTTTACTCGCCGGGCCCCTGTGCACATAACATGGTGATCTTATTTGTGTTATTATTGTTGCTAATCATCATCGGCCCGGGCCCCCGCCAGGCCCCTGTGCATTTGCCACCCCATGCCCGGGGGGAGGGGCTGTGGCAAAGTGAAGAGAGGGATCTCGGCGGCCCTGTTTGCGACCTACGAATATCTCTACTTCTATCTCTGTCTCTGTCTGTCCGTGGGTCCGTCCATCCGTCCGTCCATCCATCCATCCATTCATCAATCTATCTACCTAGATAGCTCTATAGCTATATATCTAGTTCTATCTCTATCTCTAACTATAACTCTATCTTTAACTCCATAGGCCTGTCTAACTCTATCTATATCTCTAGCTCTAATCTCAATTTCTACCTCTATTTCTAGCTCTAGCTCTAGCCAGAATTAGCTTGTGCTCAAATTTGAGGGAGCTATTGAAGAAGGAAAACTAGTTTCGTTTTTATGGGCAAAGCACGCAAAGTCAATTAACATAATGAAGAGCTATTGGCCTAGATGAGAGCAACCGAACAGCGCCCTCTCTCTCAGTGTCAGCGTTCTGTTCGTGACGCGGCAGTAAAGGACAGTGTACGCTCTTCATGAGTCGATTAGCTTTTTTCAAAATGAAGCGATCTCATTTTCTTTAAAACTAGCGAATATTTACTTTTCCCCCGTCATCGATGTATTCAATCTGCTGAATGATATCACATAATAGCAGAGATGGCTATCAGGGTAAGTGGAAATTGTAATAGTGTGCCTCTCACTTATTTCCGGGAGTAGATGCTAAGTAGTGAGTGGGATGTGTTCTTTGTTATTGATATTTCACCGAGAGTCTATGTACAGTGTGTATAGGCTATACAGTACATATATCTATGCACATATATATGCTTATATATTCTTGGTAATTTGGAATTGTAACGGGATTTCCTGCCTAAAACTAAATGTTGCTCGTTATTCAAATTTTACTGGGAACAGATGTAATGCTTAGTTTGAAAATGCAGAATTGTAGCAGGATGTCCTACCAATAACCGGTCTAAATCAAACCAACTCTACACATCTATTCTACAAACAGCTTTTTCGCAGTTTCTAACTCAACCACCTGCGATGGTGTCTGCGTTCAAGAATTTTCTGCCAAGGCTCAAATTCCTCACCATTGCTCTCTGTCTCTGTCTGCATTTCTCTCTCTGTATAACACCACACGCACACACACACATATATATATACATGTATATATAATATATAATATATATATATCTATTAGTCTGGGCCAATAAAACCGGTATACTACTCCGTTTCATTATAAATATTTTCACAACCAATGAGTCTAAAGGCACGAAATTTGGCGTACTTCTGCAGTATGAATGATGCAGTCTTCAATGATTTTGATTTAGTGTGCCATCGGCTGGTGCTACTGCTCATGAAGTGGCGCTATAGAAGTTTAGGATTAGATTAATATTTTATCTTGAATGCGGCCATTTGAATCTTTATTTCGAATTCCAAAGTGAGGCGACGTCAACAAGCGGCGAAGACGAGGCGGCTGGGGGGGTGTGAATCATTCCTCAAAAGATGAGCTACTTCGTTTGGTTTGGTTAGCGTAGTAACTGGCACAAAAGAGTCAGTCAAATCTCAAGCAATTTCACAGGGACTCTCACTGGCAGCTGCACATAATTATCAACGAGTGTAGTTGTGGCCGTTAGGCACCCAGCGCCGTGGTTAGTCTGCGGCTGACCCTTGGATTCTGAAATATCGTGTTAAGGCATAGAATCCATTGTTGACAAAGATAGACCTATAAAGCTTTAAGAATATTGCAAAGACGAGCAACAAAGATGGCCAATAAATGCCGTAATTTTAAGCTATGTGAAAGACTTCAATATTGTGTTCAATACTGAGATATTATAATAATATAATATATAATATAACAAGGTTTAAAGTGGTTCAGTAGGGCCTGCTCTGTGTAAGAACCCTTCGGAAAATAAGTAGCACGTTTGCATGAAGCCACTATAGCTTGTCAATATTGTCTAAATATGCCGAATCATTTGTACTCGAAAAATTATCATACTGCACTTATAATAAGATAGCAATTTTAAAATCTAAATAGATAATTTCATGACTAAGTTTATGGACCGTTTATGTACAGGCTAGGTTGTCTAGTAGACTAGTAGACCAGTAGCCGCAGTGCATGAGATTGACCGATCTGAGAATTTTAGTGATATGGCTGTTGGCAGAATTATGTCAGGCCGGCAGATTAATGAGTTGACATACAGTTACAGATTAACTTCGGTTACGGCCCAGAGCCGTAGCTAGGTGGGGGCAGGGTGGAGGCAAGCCGCTCCGGGCGCCGACCGGTGGGGGCGCATTTTGGATGTGAATAAATAAATAAATAAATAAATAATAGCTGTGCCGGATAATTTGTGACTTTGTCACGACTAAAAAAGGTCATCAGCCCATAAGTAAACGCTGTGATAACTAAAAAAGGTCATCACAGTCATTTAGGGGCGCAAAATGTAAATCTTGTCCCGGGCGCCGAAAACCCTAGCTACGGCTCTGTTACGGTCACAAGTAGGACTGCAGTTACGGCGCCAGTTACCCTACGGCTACGACCGTAACTGTAAATTGTAGGTTCAGTCTGACTCTATCTGGATGAACTCTTTTGCCCGTCAGTTTTTTTTTACCGAAAAACAGCAATTTCCGCAAATATTCGAGGTGAAATATGCGCATGAATGGGAAATTTGGGCGCATAAATTGAACGTTTCCGCAATTTTCAACGCTTCATTTAGGACCTCTGGGCAGCGCATATTTCCCGCATTAAACGCCCAGCCCTAGTTATAGCCCAATCATAGTCAAATGGACAAAACTCTGAGAGAATTTGGCGACCCACCTGCCACAGCTTCGCAACCCTGCACTTTTCGGTTGCGACCCACAGTTTGGAAAACAATGTTCTATAGATGAAGCCGTACTAATGTCTTAACATAGTTTTACAATTATCTCTTTGTCTCGACAGACTATTATTGTTCATTTCGTCATTCCCAACGTCCTGTTGCCATTTGTTTGCTGTCTCCATACTCCCATACATTGTCGAGAGGGAGTCATACTTCTGTGGATGGTCATCCCAAGTCTCTTCCTTCCTATATGTGGTGG
Source organism: Metaphire vulgaris (assembly GCA_018105865.1). Taxonomy (NCBI): domain Eukaryota; kingdom Metazoa; phylum Annelida; class Clitellata; order Crassiclitellata; family Megascolecidae; genus Metaphire; species Metaphire vulgaris. The sequence continues at coordinate 11,483,729 of CM030833.1, read as the reverse complement.
TTATAACCTTTCCACAAAGAACATTCGTTACCATTATTTGATTTTCCAACATGCATTGCAGAACATTTGTCTATATTAAAAAACAAACCATTAAAACAGTTTCTTTAAATCCTCCTGTAACTTTCTGGTATGATCATGAGAGTCAATTTTCCTGAACATCTTTGTATCACAGTAAAACTTGGAAAGTTTATATAGTAATCCTTCATCGATATATATATATATATACTGTATATATATATATCGATGTATATATATATATATATATCGATGTATATACATCGATGTATATATATCGATGTATATATATATATATATATGTATATATATATATCGATGTATATATATATGTATATATATATATCGATGTATATATACTGATGTACACGGTGATCACGAAAATCGGGACCCCCTAGATTAATGAATATAACTCAACGAAAATTCAACTAATATTCAACAAAGTTGTAGTACGTGTACTTTAGATAGTTCTAATGATATTCCACTCATAGTTAGTGTTCAAACGGTCCGCCATTTGCTGCAATACACGCACGAATACGCCTACGCAATTGCTTGAATGACGCATCAATGATATTTTTGATCAATCTCGTCCCACACTTGCATGATGCGTTGTCACAGGTCCTCAATATCACGGATTTTCGTTAGGTGAACGCGTTCCAGCATAACACTCCAAATTTTATAATCCACCGGATTCAAATCCGGGCTGTTGGGTGGCCAGAGAATAGGCGGAATGAAGTCCGGCGTTTCGTTACCTAACAGTTCAACTGTCTCTCGAGCTCTGTGTGCCGGTGCGCCGTCCTGTTGGAATGTGTAATAATCTGAGAAAGTTCGGGTGTCCGGCAGCAGTCCCTGCATCAGTAGAACGTCTCTGTAATACTGTCCGTTAACTTTCACCCCCGGCTCGACGAAGTGAATAGCTGTACGACCGAGTGCTGAAACGCCAACTGATACCATTAAGGACTCGGTGAAAGTCGGATGATTACGCAGACGACGAGCGCCAGAGATGTCCTTCTTTCTTGTACCAGCTGCAGAGTAGAGGCGAAATATTTTTGAGGATCGAGACTGCCTCTTTGCCGTTATTTACTATAATTAAAATTTCAGCATGATTGGTCGAAAGGTTGTTAAGTTATACTCATTAATCTAGGGGTCCCGATTTTCCTGATCACGGTGTATATATACTGATGTATATATACTGATGTATATATACTGATGTGTATATATATATATATATATATATATATATATATATATATATATATATATATATATATATAAGAAAAGTTCCAGCAATGGCCCAAGCACTGAACCACGAGGCGCTCCACTAATAACTTTTGCTGATCGGGCTTCCTGTGGTCAAACCAAATGATTACCTAGACTTAGAAAGCACATGAGTCAATGCAAATTACAGTTTATACGCAATTATCAATTTTTATCGAATGCCAAATTGTTATTTATCTACATCCGAGACGATCATATGTAGATAAATAACAATTGCAAAAATGCTTGGCAATATTATTTTTGAATGTCCAACTTTGAAATTTAGAATTTAAAGCACTATTACACGCGGGCCAGCTAAAATCATCCCGGGAGCCACATTTTGCCCGCGTGTCAAGGTTTTAACACCCCTGTTCTATACTGTAAATATCTACCAATTATTTTGTATTGTCCTGGGCGTTTGATTAAGGATACCTATCCGCTTTCTTTATTGGCTGAGACATTGTACCGTTGCAAAAGGCTTGCTCCCGAAAGAAATTTCTACTGAAGATTGGATGGGTGGATCGAAGGTTCCCGAAACCTTTATAAATCAATTAGGCTTCGTGCGGTCGCACGACCTTCGTCCTTTAATCCCTTTAAATCCAGCACTGCATGTAGGCCTACTCCGTTATCTGCTCCCAGTGTTTTATACAGGCCTGTTAGGAGGGGAAATTTCCCCAAAAAAAACCCTTAAAATTTCCCCCAAATCTCAGCACTTACACAAATTTTGCATTGAACTGTGTCTTTTCCCCTCCAACCAAGTCGATCCCCAGACGAAAGCCTCAATTTACCCCCACAAAGGCCTGAAGTCTGGATAAGACACTGTCTGCTCCGTCGCTTAGTTATTTAATGCGAGAAATGGCGTCGAGTTAACTGTAGACTGCATGACCATAACATATTATGTTCAGTGACCATATGCTTTGGACCCTTTGGTCGTGCAGTTTACAGCACAGCGTTCATATCTAGGCACGTGAACATGATAGCTGCTCTTTGCCGTTATTTCGATTTCTTCAGGGACATTTTACCCTACCTGTAAGAAAAGAATCCATCGACAAGTTCGCTGCCAGCTTCCGGGATCCCGCACTGATAAGGATCGTCCAAGTGGCCGACGACTTCAGAATTTCCGCCCCGAAGCATTTTCACGCGAATTCGGTTAGTCATCTTCCCGCTGCTTTCGCTTAAGTTATAGGCAAATAAAGTTAAAAACAAGCGGCCGGGACCGAAGACCGAAGTTCCAGCCAACAGCTGCTAATAGCGTGCGATTCATCACGGTTGCTAAGGAAACTGAACTGAACGTTTATTTTTCAACTCATGAATCTATACACCATATTTCACATCATCTTAATAATGCAGAAAACATTGAACGATAATAGGGTTCGAAGTTATTAATTACATCGTGTACAGTGACGGTTGTATGATGCAGATTTCTTAGCCTCGACTCTCTCTCTCTCTCTCTCTCTCTCTCTCTCTCTCTCTCTCTCTCTCTCTCTCTAACTTTTGGTCAACGCTTTGTAAAGCGTTTCGAATTGAAAGTCTGCTGATTAAGTTTTGATTTATTGTTTTTCGTTTGCAGCACTTTTGGATTTCTGAGAAACTTCAACAAAAGCGTGTTTTACTTCGCACTAAAAGCGGCCGCATCCTCTCAGTCGCCCTGGAGTCACCGACGAAGTTTCAAGTCGTTTTTAGACACACTGGTAAATTAATCAATCTGAACACATGAGACAATTAACCCATTTTGCTAAAAATCATAATTATAACAGCATATAGGGCCTAGTTTATAGGCCCCACCAGATAATAAAGTACATTTGTCCTTATTCAGCAGCTACAGCGGTAGAATAATACCGCAGACTCACTTGATTTCGCATCTAAAGACCGCTCACATGTGTGGCATAGTGACGTTAGGAGGGTGATGATTAAAGAGGATTTCACCTACGGTAAAACGATTAGGACTCACCTGTACTCGAATGGCGCTGATCGCCGGTTTCATCCCAACTGCGACGCGGGTGACTTAATCTTTACACAGAACTTCAACTTCTCTATGTAAGGTTTAGACTCTTTGCAGTTGGCCATTGCTTTCCCCAGACCTGCGTTTACCTTCCCAGGTCAAGCTGAGACTCATCCATCTACCCCCGAGCGGTGAACGGCTGAGTTGGCCGCCAGCACCGCGACTGGACTATGGGACAGTCGTCCATCCATCCATCCATCCATCCATCCATCCATCCATCCATCCATCCAGCCATCCAGCCATCAAATCACGCTGAACGCTGCTAAAATTCGATATTCTACAAGGATGTCAACAAGTGCTGACGATCAAAAACGTTGTCATACGACCGATTCTTTACATTGGTACACTATGGCAGCAAAAGAGGCCCACAAATGCAGATTTTTAAGCCAGTGGCGTAGCCAGGATTTTCCGAAGGGGGTTATGGTTCCCATTATTCCCAGCTTCGGAAAATTCTGACAACCAAAAACAGTTATCATCATTCCATGATTTGATTAACAACAGCATTTGGAAAAAATCCTGACAAGCAAAAAGGTAGTCAGCTATATTATTATTATTATTATTATTATTATTATTATTATTATTATTATTATTATTATTATTATTATTATTATTATTATTATTATTATTATTATTATTATTATCATCATCATCATCATCATCATCATCATCATCGTTATTATTATTAGGCCTATTGAAAAAGTTCCGCAAGTGCTGACTTGATAAGGCGACAGCGTGATTAAATCTCTGGAGTGTCACTGATATTCGCGATTAGCAGAAAGGATATTTCTCTTTCGTCTCCGGATTGTCGCCTTAAGAAGACCGCCGACTTCCTTTAAGAAGCGAAGACCTTCTTCGTTGATTGGCCCCATTATTATTTTTTTTTAATTTAAAATTTTTTTATCATTATTATGCTTCATTCATTCGACAATTGAAATATATAGGTATATAAGTATATGAGCTCGTACACCATATAATGATCGCAATAAATTTTTTTAGTTTAATCCCAAAGCTCCCTCTTTCCTACACTGTGAACAGCCAAGGGGGTTTAAGTCCAAACCCCCTTGGCTACGCCACTGGTTTAAGCAGAGGGAGGGTCCAAGAAATATAAACTTTTTAGTGCAAGAGTAGTGGAAAAATGGAAAAGTTTGGACGAGGTGGGAGTGACAATTGAAACAGTATATGGATTCAAAGGCTATCTCGATAAACTAGGTTATTGAATGTGGGTTTTCACACAGGCTTACTTGGCCTCCTGAACCACTTTAAATCACATTATTATTATTATTATTATTATTATTATTATTATTATTATTATTATTATTAAAAACGTGATTCCAAGTGGTTTGGGGCTAAATTAGCATGCGTATCTTTTTATAGACAATTTTACATTTCTCAATCCAATGCATTGTTCTTTTCATCTGCTGTTTCTGGAATAAACGCAGTGGGGCCACCGGCAACGCTGAAAGAAATTTTCAAACACACGCAGTGTTCAGATGACGTCACCGTTTTCATGAGCGACAACCCCAACCTGTTGCTTAGCAACCGCCATGACCTCGGTGACCCGGTTGCCTATGGCGAACTGAAAATCTTGTCGACGGTGGAGGAAACATGTCTACTTGGACACGCGTTGTCCGGTGAGTTAAATTAAACTTCGATCGCCGACAATTATGTGCGTGAAAACTTCTGATCAACTAAAGCAGGGTTCTCCAAGAAACACTTTTTAGAAAGCATCTATAAGTGAGAAGGTTCTAACGTCCGACCAATTATTGCAGCAGCTTTCGTTAGTAATAATATAGTGCGTCTCTGTAGGCGAAAGCAGTTGAACACAGTATACGGCAGTCACTGTTCCATGAAAAAATACGCTGCTTCGGTTACAGCTTCACAGCAACTTTCACCCAACCATTTTCATTGCATTTGCCTACGAATGGGTCCGAGTGAACCTCCCTCGCTTCTCTCAACACCATTTGAAAACGAAGGCAGCTAAAAGCTATAGAGTGAATAAATTTAACAATAATATTTTGACGAAATCTGAAAGAAGTCCTGAAAATCCAAAACTGGTTAAATGGTAAGGTTTCTGTCACAGGGATTTTCCTGCAGCACCCCAGCGGGGGTTACACCGGTTTGTGACAGATACCTCCTGCCCCTACATCCCTTCCCAGGAGCGGTGTTGGCTATCATAAAACAAACTGCTGTTAAACTATTCATTTAAAATTCTAAAGAGAGAAATTCACCTCTGGAAATTGAAACTCGAGCCACTATAACTGACTCCACACAAATTTAAATGGACCGTATGAAAATGGAAGAGGTGACAATGGAAATCATAGTTTTGACTTGTATTTTCCTTTTTCCGGGGGCTAAGCATCGAACCCCCGCCACCTCCCTCGCCCAATTTTATTCCCTCTAGGCCAAAGAGTTTAGCTAAAACAACGGACATTGACACTCTCTCCTGAACACAATTTCCTGGGAAATAACCTGTTTTATCATGGTGTGAAAATATAAAAGTCCCATCTGGCGAGCCAGCAGCCTTTAGCACTTGATAATCGCGGTCATAGACATTAGGCCTAATTCTAATGATTAGAAACGTTATAACACGGACATGCAAACTTGTAATTGGTAATATGTTTAGACCTAACTTGAGCTGTGTGAATCGATAGGTCACGATTAACAGAACATTATGTATTTAATTTTAACGGCTACTGCGCCATAGCGACTGACTCGCATTGGTTTCTGCAAAACGGAAGCAAAAATGTTAAACAGTCACAGTTCTTCTCGAGCCTCACGGGATAATAGGGCGGCGCTGATCTCCGTTGCTTTAACCCTCAGCCAGGCGTGCATTACCACGGATACGGGACTAGTGCCTCGCGTAGCGTACTTGTTTGACTTATCGCAGCATTTTACCGTTGATCCTCATTTTTGCCACCGCCCTCTAGCGAGCATGACTGAGTCGACCTTAGGGCTCCTGCGGGTCTCGAATCCGCGACCTCCTCCTGCTCGATCGTCCAACGCGACTAGTGCCACTCCGCTAACTTCGCGCTCCAAAAACAGAAACAATGATAGAAAATATGGAACAAATGATCAAAGCATATGGCTGTCATGAGCTTTATAAGACACCACTTTGAACCTGATCCTCTGTCATTCTACCAAGCTGTGTCTATGGTTACAGATTCATCTAAATAATTTGTTTCGAATAATTATCATTTATGCTGTGAACGGAAGAGATGGCGAGCAATGCCACGATTGGAGACGATGGTTATGACTGACTATGATGGTTATGAGATGGTATTCTGTTATGTCTATGGTCACAGGTCCGGTCTTAGCATTTCGGCTGGCCTATAGACCTATGCAGAATTTTGAAGCGGCCCGTGCCTTTGAGCAAATTGAGTTGAGTGTCACCACAAATAAAACAAACACCTAGTCTTCTTTCTTTCAACCGTAGTGATAAGCCATTGAAACGACAACGTAATTTACGCAGTTATTGACGCGGTGATGACGTCAACTTCTTCAAGCACAAGCAAGAATAGACATAGGGCTTATAGACCAAAAGGTGAATTGATAAGTTATTATTGCATTATAGAATATATATATATATATATATATATATATATATATAAGTTGAGTGTTTACAATTATCAACTAGTTGTTACGTGAAAATGGTGGTTCCTAAATTTTGCGGCCCTAAGCGGTCGAATAGGCGACAAGGTGGCAAAGGTAGGTTCTGTTTAAAAGTCTTTGACTGTCTTTACTTTAAATGTTTGAAATGTCGGCATTTCGTCGCAGACAAAATGACCAATGAAAAAACGCTTATCACGAGGCTTTGGTATTCGGATAAGTCGAAACTGTAGTTAAGGTGAGAAGAGTCAGAAGAGCGACGCTGCTGCTGCTGCTGCTGCTGTTTGGTTTAGGCCTGACTTTGGAGTCGGATGCGACGTTTCTGTCAGTCAGGGCTCCGATCTTTGTGGAAATCGTTAACAGCTACAAATCGAAATCTCCCGGTGAATTTCGCCAATGGGTTGACTCACTCGGCCAACAGGTCGCCACTCTAAGAGTGAAGATGAAGGCACCTGAACATTCTTCGACAAATCCAGGTGGGTCTTCGCAGGCGTTAGAACTGTCTTCTGTTCACAGCGGAAGGCACATGACCCCGAAGCCCGGCTGTCTGAATTTGTTGGAGGCTTTTTAGATTTTGGTTTTCTACCCTTGATTGTGGAATTTGTATTTCTCTTAAGTTTCTTCTTCCCAGAATGCGAGAAATTAGTTTAAAACGAGGGCGTTCGAAAGGTTCTCTTTGTCCGATGTTGTCCAATGGACAGGTCTGCAACTCTCCTAAAAGAAAAACTGCAGAAAGTCACATGAATACCTAGCTCGAATAGTTCTAAAATTCTTCACTAAAATGTCTGTCTTGCATTTTCTGTCTAGATATTGTTCTGCTTGCTGCACGAATCGGCGATAGCGTCAACAATTCCGAGCATTCCTGTTTCATGCATTCGGTAAATGCTGGCGTCACTAGGTCCAATGCGAAAAAACGCGAATCAAATTCGACGGCAGCTGCTATTTCACCCAACGTAATCGATGAATTGGAGCCAGAGAGCGAATCGGTAGACGTTCATGCGTTGAAGTATCGCTTCGAGCCTAAGTCAAACGTCTCTCCTCAGTCACTCACGCAAAACTGACGTCTGCTGCGTCGGGTTGTATCGAGAAATCCCCGGGATGTCCATCAGCCGCGAGATTGACGGAAGAGAAGGGTTCTGACTTCGGGAAAGTGGTGTCGCGCAGTCAGTCTTTGTCTTTGCATGATCTGCTAGATAACTCGGAAAGTAAAACCAACACGATTCCCAGATCAGACGTACGCGAACTGGAAAAGAGCGCTGTAATGAAACGCGCGGAAATAACACAACCGATTCGAAAATCACCGTTTTTCTTCTCTAGGAGCCCGGATTCCAAAGCGAAGATGACGACACACCTTCGTTCAAAGTCGCAAGAGAATCTTTTGGATGTGTCTGAAAAGGGCCGCCAGGCCGGTCCTCGTGCTGGCGCAAGGTCCTCAGCCGCCGCACAGTCGTTTCAAGAGAAGAAGGTTACGTCTAAGTCGACCGACGTCGAAGTCGTGAAGGCTCGAAATCTGCCTTCAGCTCAGGCGATAGCGTCGAGCAGTGACGACGACCACGATTCGTATGAAGACGCTGATTTTCTGTCTTCGGAGGAAGCAAACAGCGCGACGAAAAGCTCTTTCAAACCGTTCGGAAGGGCCAAGACCCAGAGCGACTCGAAGTCCGCAAAAGATTCGAAGTCCAAAAAGCCCCCTAAAACTCCGAAATGCAAACGACCGCTGCCGCGTCCCCCGAAAGAAGAAGACTCCAATGTGGAGAAAATTTCCGCAGACGCCACCGCCGAAAGAAACGAACGCGCAAGAACGATACCTGAAGATCTCGCACGCAGCCGCCGCCTACGGCGACGACGCCGAAAATCAGTACGCCAGTCTGAGACAGGATTTCGACATCTCCAAGTGCGTCGTAGCGACTCCCTCAGACGACGACGTCTCGTGGAGGGGAGCGGAAAAGGAGTGGCGGAAGATGAAGGATGCTGCTGAGATACCTCGCGACGTGGACGTTGCGAGACTGACGGTGAATGAAGTGGGTCACTGTCTCCGGCTGCTGAAGATGAAGAAGTACGTGAAGTCGTTCAAACGAAGGGTCGTCGACGGAGCCGTTCTCGTGACCTTGACCGACGCTATGCTCATGGAAACCTTCAAGATGGATCAGCTGGACGCCAGAAAGATCGTCATGTTCTCGAAGGAGAATTGGAGACCATCGAAGAAGTGACCACTCCTCTAAACCATACCTATGAGCACACTTATAGAGGCTATAGACCAGGGGTGGCCCAACTGCGGCTCGCGAGCCTCATGCGGTTCTTCTAACAGAATCCTAGTTAAACTGTTACTTAACTCTTACTATTAGTTCAACTATTTTCAGGAAAATAGTTCAGCTTAACTTTTGAAACTATTTTGCACTTTTTGTGCATTTTTATTTATACTGCATATACTTGGATTCCATGCAATGCTATTATTTTCAATATCTGCATATAAGAAAAAAGAAACCATTAGCGGAATCCGTGAAGCCTTACACAGTACTTGCATCAATCCAGGGATATTTTTACACCCCTTAACACCCCCAACACCCCCAATTTGAGGTCGACACCCCCGAAAATTTGGTAATGTGACAATGGTCTGCATACAAAATGCATACTAATTAGCTCTGGACACCCCCAAATTGAGGTCGACACCCCCCAAATTCACAATCCTAGAAATATCCCTGCATCAAGCAATGTGATTAGGCTACTCGACAGCAGCAGCAGTGGCAGCAATGTCGGCTCCCCAGTGGTGTCTTTAGTGAACATTGTCGTAGCCACGGGGGAGGCGAACGGGGGGACCTAGTCCCCTATTTGGGCTGGAACTGAGTGTGGGATTTGTGCAAAACAATCGAGTAGTTTTTGGAGGTTTTAGGCGGTTTGGTAAGTGTATGAGAATGAAAAACGAACGAAAGAAGTTCAAGGCACCGGAGTTTGCCTCAGCGACTTATTAATTTTGGGCGCCAATGTTTTTCGCCCGAGAGCCTGAAAATGTCGATGTGTCACTTTTCCGGAATCCTGGCTACGCCACTGTTATCGAAGACGCGGCCGTGGAAGTTAGGCTTTTTAAGCTTTTGAGGATTATTAAAGGTAAACCGCAAGTCCTTTTGCATATTTCGAGCACTTATATAAGTTAAACTGTGATTTATAATCGAGTGGCCAAACTCTGCAATTCAACTAAGTATATGGATTTCGCAGACAATCGCCCTCACCCATGTACCCGATACAATTTTCTCATCGGTTTTGCAAAAATTCCACGGACCATGACTAATCCCTGTCAGAACCAGTGGTTATGCTAATACTGATGTTGCTACAATATATGACCGACTCTGTGACTCAAAGAGCATATCTTTCCTGCCGGTTTTAAACTACAGTACCAGTACAATTTTTCTCAGATAAAATATCTAGCATTGGGCTCAAATTTCCAACATACCCCATAGTAGACAAATGCTCCCTGCCAACACTCCCTTCACATTTTTCACAGCATTCAGCCCCACCAATCTGTCTGAAATACGCAAAATTTTAAAAATTTTCTTTGCCAAATAAGCAGTGCCTGTTGGATGTTATTCCAACTCATGTCCTTAGGGGTTGTCCATTAATTATGTCAACAATAATTATTTTGGGCAATTTTTGACCCCCTCCTCTTGTCAACAACTGTCAACTTTCAGTGACCCCTATTATTATGTCAATTCCGACCCGCCTTCGTATCGCTTTGTTGCGATAATTATTTTTGATATTATTATGTAGCTCTAGTATATTATATCTTATGATTTATATAATTATTATTATTGTTATTGGCAGGGCGCGATTTGTAGGGGCAAGGGGGAATCTCCCCCCACTGCCCAACTACACCCCCTACTGCTACATCCCTCACAGCTACATCCCCCATTGCTTCCATGCCCCACTGCTACATTTCCTCCAACAACTACATCCCCAAGCTCGACGTGTTCCCCCACTGCTCCAGGTCACAAATCGCACCCTGGTTATTGGTGGTTCGACCGGTACACGTAATTTGAGAATACAGACTGTTAAAGCTAAGAAGTGCTACTGAATATTTTAGGAGGCTCTCGTGGACCTCTGCCATATTCTCCACGGACCCCTTCTGTCCGCGGACCACAGTTTGGGAAACGCTACCATAAATATATGAACTGGTCAACACATTCCAACTTTTCACCATCAGCATGTATTTGAGCTCCATTGTTCTTGTCCATCGCCATTATCGCCATCACTTAGATCTTGTTCTATTGATGTGAGGTCCCTATTCTTTGCTGGTTTAGTATACTTCAGTGGGTTGGTTCTGCAGAGTCTTTTGCCTTTTGTAGATCCGATTTTATTGGAAGATCTGACAGCTGACAGCTGACAGCTGACAGCCAGAGGAAGAGAGTTCCATTTGCTTGATTCAGAAATATAAAAAATAGAAATGAGGCATAAAGTATAAAAATCTTAATTCAATCTTACAGTTATTTTTTAGATTTAGCGTCTTTATAACGATAGACTAGTGACGGGTTTCAAAAATTAAAATAATTTATGAAATAATTCATCAAGTAGATCCTTCTGCACTTAATCATCCAGGATATTTATGTTTTTTCCAGTAGTCGTCTTCTTGAATTCCAGGAGATCTTCGTTGAGTTCAGCGCCGATTATTCGCGATGTTACGACACGGATGCTGGCAACGGAGGCCGGACGACCGACCGACCGACCGACCGCCGCTGCAACCGGCGACCGACGACGGCGCGGCATGCTCCGGGCGTCACCCGTGTAACGCAACCGACGACGGACGACTACTTTGGGCCGTCGTAGTAAGATCGGGCGGTCGAAGAAGTTGCGAAACTGCGTAAAACATCGTTAGAGCGTCGATAGTCGTCGACTGTTTCGCGAGCTTTCTCGTTGATTTATCCGTATTTTCACAGATTTTGTTTAGACGGATTCAGTCCGGACCGGATCGTCATCGCCGTCGCGTCTAATCTGTCGGATTATCGGTCAGAGGGATCGAAAATTAGCCGGACAAGATGGCTTCAGCGTCCGGAACCAATGCGACCGGTCAGCGCTCGGCTTCTCCCTTGGAATTTTAGTTTGTTTGGCTATGCCATGATTTGGGCATTCACAGAAATTCTATTTTGGTCTAGTTATATTATTTTTATTGAAAATTTAATTTGATCTAAATTATATAAGAGGGGCACTAAATCTGTAGAAAATGTATCCAATCTCATGATAAATTTATAATAATAACAACAACAATATTATTATTATTATTATTATTATTATTATTATTATTATTATTATTATTACTGGATTTTGAGTGGTTCAGTAGAATTTGTGATGCTTTAGAAGTTTAGAACTTTTTGTTAATTATATGAAAGTAGTTGTCTTTGAACCTACAAATAACAGCACATTTTGCAGTATACAATGTAATAACACAGCAGTTCCCAAACTGTGGTCCGCGGACCGGAGGGGGGGTATGGCGGGTCATGAGAGCCTCCCAAAATATTTGGAGGGTATTGGCCTAATTAACCCTAACCAAGATGACCTTTTTCTGCATTTAGGAAGGAGAGCTTTTTCCCAAAATATTTAGGGTTGGAAACAAAGTAGGGTTAGGATTAGGCCTAATTAACTCCGTGATAAACCAAGATGACAATCTTTTTCTGTCTTGTCACTACATTTAGGAAGGGTGATACATTCAATCTGTTTTTTCTTGTCACTAGTTAAATAATGTGGTTATATCCTTGGTTCTGTTTTACAGTGCTGTTGGGAACAAAGTCAGGGGCATGATCACAGGGGGGGGGAAGCAAATGCTTCCTGAAAAACCTAGGGGAAAAAAGTTTGGGAACCTCTGTAATAACAAGCCTCATCTCCGTGATAACTAATTCTGCATTGTAATTATAACTTCATAGCAATCTGTGAAATATAAATCAGTTTATAACAAACTAATAGCTGTCCAGTCTAATATCCTAGCCTTAGTAGCCTCCATCAACAACTTACAATTTTACTGTAAACGGTGCTTTTAAAATTGCTTGTTTGCACTAGGGCCTCTAGTTGATGTCATCTCATCAAATTCATTCAATCTGTTGACTACCATATCACTAAAGATGTTTGTGGTGACAAGCCCAAGAAATTAAACTCCTCAATTTTTTAGACAGTTTTAGGGCCTGGTTATATCCAATTTGGTTTCTCATCTTTTACAGTGCTGTTGTAGAAGACATTTATTTCAGCAGGGCCAATAGATAATTTGCAGGTAATTTTAAAGTTCCTGGTGCCCTAGTTTCAAGCATTTAATAGTGCTTTTGGCTGTTGGAATGGCCAATTAGAGAAGTTACTGGCAATTTATGATATGTGATTTAATGTCCAAAATGCAGGCCCATTCAGGAGGGCCATTTGGCCCGGACCTCCATCTGTTGGAGGCCTCCCTTTTACCCTTGTATAGAATGTTGGGAGAGCTAGAAAGCTATATAGCTGGCCAACTACTATGATATGTGGAGGGCCTCAAAATTTGGCCGGACCTCCATCTGATGACCTTTTTGCATGTTGGGAGAGCTAGAAAGCTATATAGCTACTACTAGGAGGGGCCTCAAAATTTGGTGATGACCTTTTTTTGCATGTCGACAATTTTGGGATTTTGGGAAAGCTAGAAAGGTACCCTGCAGTCCTCAAAATTGGTGATTACCTTTTTTGCTTGTCAAAATTTTAATTTTTGGGAAGGCTAGGGGAGGCCTCAAAATTCCAACTGACCCGGGTCTCCTTCAGCCTCTGAAGGGGCCTGTGTGTATGTATGTATATATATATACAGTATATATATACAGTATATTATACATATATATATATATATATATATATATATATATATATATATATATATATATATATATATATATATATATATAAAGCTCAGATAATTATTAATCCATTGCTTAAACACAGCTACAGATTTCCTTTATTAGCAACATTTTATTTAACACTATATCTAAACAAACAGTTAATTATTTTAGCTGCTTGGTGAATTAGTAATCCTCCTTCGTAACATCACTTGATTCACTTCTCACAACGTGTTCAATGAATGATTTAATCTTCTTGATAGATCACTTAAATAGCCAATAATACGGCACACTTTGGTTGCAACAAATTCTCTAGAAATATCGGCAACATCTATTTTGCTAGATTTTTCACTTTCAATTGGGAGAATGGCTAAGTCTTTAATCGTTCTTGACTCATCGACGACCGTAAATAGTGTTTTATAAGTTTTAATCGCGAGAAATTGTCTGGTTTCCGTCGTCGCTGTTAATGTGGCTAGTGTCACTGGCTGGCGATTTCGCATTTGGCGTAGAGACAGTTGTTCCTGTGCTGTGTGCTGTTGTTTTCAGCATTAGTTTTACCAAATTTAGAAAGCGACTCCCTGTTTTTTTAAAATATCCGTGTCTCTCTGGGCTTTGCGTTTGCGATACTCTGCACCGGACAATTTTTCTCGCTGCATGATTAAAAATTAACTAAAGTTTCTAACCTTGTAATAAATTTAATACGAAGTAAATCCGATCTGAAGCATAAGTCTGTAACTGTGTCAACTGACAAACATCAAACTGTCAAAACCATCAAAATCCATCCCGTCAAACATTCAAAGTTTAATTTTGTCTTCAGCGATTGGCCAGAATTAATTTACGGCGCTGCCACGGTATTGTGACGTCACTGCAGTATGGGTCACTTCGTCACTGTCTGACCTTGCTAGTATGCTTTTAACGTGTGCTACAAGCATTGGAGGTTTTAATTAAATTTTTCCAGTTTCTGGGTCATGGCATCTTCTGACTAAGTCGGCAATAACACACGATCAATGGCGGCTTATACAAAATGACGTCACTATATTTTTAGCGACGTCATTTTGCCGCCCCCTTGACATTTGCCGCCCTAGGCAGCTGCCTAGTTTGCCTATCTCACGAGCCACCCCTGCCTTTCAGATGGCACTTTCACTTTATCTGTCAATATCATATGCCTAACTGGAGTCTACCTCACTCTCCCTTTTTCCAAAGTGGTTACATCACAAAATTTCAATCATTTGTTCACCACTTATTCTTTGACCCCCCTTGATTATCTTGACCACTCTGTGTTGAAATTTTTCGATGACCTTAATGCCTTTCTTCAGAAATGGAGTGTTTAGCTAGTTAAGCTGGTGCGGGTATGTCCACGCCAAATGCACAAATACACAATTGCACTTTACAATTTTTGGGCATGAACAGATTCCTGGGCTTTTCTAAAAAAGACATGATGGGAGTGATTTTTCTCTTGCTAAGCATTTAGCTGTAAGTTTCCTTCCTCCAATGATCACATGTCACATATTCTTCTGCTTTGAAATTGTGATAAATTAAGAGTGACTGAGTCTGCCTTGAGCATGCAGGACAGGTACATTGTGGGAAGAGTATTTTGGTCTTTTCTGACACCTGTGCTGCATGATATCCACATTGGTGAATTCAGTCTATTGTGTGTGAGTGAAGGAGAAAGAGTTACAAAACTGTTCCTTGTCTCTGCAGGGGTAATGGATGCCCGGACCTAAGAGTCTTCTGCTTTCATATATTTATGCCTTATGGAATTTGTAGTCATATATGTGTGTAAATTCCTGTTTGTACTCCAGCATATTTAATCAGTTATACAGTTCTTTAAAGATGTTTTTTGTTCTTTACAGAAGCTGGAACAAGAGAGAAACTACTGAAAGCTGTCAAAAAGGAGGTAAGCTTGACATTGGCTACAATACATGATGTTTTCACTTCTGTTGTATATTGGCAAATTGTCCATTACCAGGTCTGTGCTTCTTTAATGTTTTTATATTAGTGCTTTAATCTGTATTTTAGATTATGGTTATCATATTTTATTCTACCTTGGGAGCAACTTGACTTGAACTGTAAGGAAGAGATTAGAATAAGAGCAACAAGAGCTTTAGGGAATCTAGTTGGCTGCTATGGACAAAATTTGGAAGAGCATAGGAATACGTTTTGGAATGAGAAAGAAAATACTTGAGACATGCATCATTGCAATTTTCTTTATGAATATGAGACATGGACCATTACAAAAGCTCAGAAAGGAGACTACTTGCTTTTGAAGGAATTATTACAGAAACTACTGAAGATTAGATGAGTTGAAATGATCAGAAAATGAGTCCTGAACAAAATAACAAAAATGAACAATGGACAAGGCAAAACAAAAAATGAATAAAAGAATCTAACCAAAATTGACCTTGATGCTAAAGGTAATACAGAGAAAACTGCATCTATTTGGACACACCTGCTGAATGAAAGATGACAGGAAGATCAAAGTCTGATATTACGAATAATGAATGGTTCCAATAAGCAGGAAGGCCACATAGAGAATTGTGTGTGACAACATTATGGAATGTCGTGGGAGCAGCCTGCAAGAACTGAGCTAAGCTATTGGGCCACTAGAGCTCATTGAACGCGCGGCTTCACGAGCCAGCATTGGCCGCCCGAATGAGAGGCCGCTTTCAAATGACTGCTGGGCCACTAGCATATAGTGAACACTGGTAGAGTGTGGGGGAGTGCGTGGACCATGTGCTTTGCACACTAGAATGGGTTTGCACATTCATCCGTTCTTTCCATTGACCTACTTTCTGATTGTCAACCAATCAGGCGCGAGTTCAACGATCAGGGATTCAGAGTGCCAAAACAACGATAAACAAAGTCGGTTGACTCGGATTTTTCCACAGAAAGATAGCGAAATTTACTAAGAATGCGTACGATTTAACGATTTTGAATGAAGTGGCTACTCGTCTGATCCTAAAGACAGGGGAATTGTCCCTGTTGCTAAAAATCACAGAGCCATACAAAGTCTTTCCCTTGGTGAATGGTGATATACTTTGACGCATTCTGGTGTCTTCTTTTGCGATGTCATGTTCAATACGAGATAACAAATCTTCAAAGGCAGCAAAATCTATCCTCACAAAATTGTGAAACGACTGTTGGTCTGTCACTGTAAGTTCCTTGAAAAGGGTATGGTACGCACCGTGCAACTCCCTGCACCTTAACCCATGGTCTTACCAATACCCGCTGTCTTTTCTTTGTTTTTTTCCCGGTGGATAATACATGTACTGATGTGAGCAAAAAACATCATTCCACATAAAATGGCAAAATCATCACCAGCCATTATTTTACGGGTGCTATGTCAAGGATATGTGGGCGTGACCTAATTTCTGCTTGTAGGGAAAATTTATGAGGTTGGCGAATGTGTGCGTGCTATGTAAAAAGGAAGCCACGCGTTCAGTGAGCTCTAGTGGCCCAGTAGCATTACGGAACTCTGAATAGAAGGGACTGCTTGCAGACAGTGAGGCTGGCATCAAACATCAACAGGTGCTGAACCCATGGTGTTTGATGATGCTGATTTTATTTTTTGATGCTAATTGTTGTTTCATTATCTACCTATGCTTCTACCTCAAAAAATTATTTTATGTTTCTGAATCTTTTTATCTCTCTTTCCATTGCTAGTTATGTTTCTTCTGTGTGTGTGTGTGTGTGTGTGTGTGAATGCATTTATTTTCATCATTTCTGGCATGGAATTATGAGAAAGTAAAGGTCTATATTCTGTTAAGGTGCTTGCAATGGTGGAAAAGTGCACTTTGTCTTATTTCTACTTTTTCTGACTGTCATATCTTATGTGTAACCTTGCAAGTTCAATCTGTCACATCAGGTGCCTCAGAAGTTCAATTGGTAAAGCAGCAGACTTTTGTCGATGAGCCATCAGTCAGCTTGGGTTTGATCCCTGTGCACTTATGCTGCATGTACAGTGGGCTTCATTATGGTCTGCTTGATGCTTAGGTTGATGATGATTACCATATAGTTTATTATTATCAAAGCACTATATTAATTGAATATTATTTAGATTCAGTGTGATACAGTTTTGCCAATTTTTTTGCTACCAGATTAAAAAATTATGGTACAGTTTTGCCAAATTTAGCCCCCAGTCCAGTGCTTCCCAACACAACTGTGCCACAGCAATGGTAGAAGGGTGCAGTGGCAAAATGTTGGAAAATAGTAAAATAATAATGGTGTCGTATTAATTGTTAATTATAAGTTGAATTATATCTCTTCAATGAAGTTAAGCATGAAATAGTGATACAGACTGCACAAAAATATCTACCTATGAAGAATGGTAGTCAATATTACTGTATAGTAGATTAGAGTAAAATTTACATTACTAGTAGACTTATACAAATGCAATATTTAAACATGAAATGTGTGCATTTCGGCTGCAGTGTGCCGTTGACTGTATTTTTCTTAGTGTGCCGTGGCTGGAAAAAGTTTGGGAAGCATTGCCCTAGTTGGTGTTGGAGTTGTGAAATTTGAGCGGGGGGGGGTTGAGGGCTGAAATTCAATGAATGACAAATACTGCGTGTACCCAATATGCGATTTTTTGAGAGATTTGAAAAGTTAGCTGGGGGGTTCAACCCCCCAAGCCCCCCCCGGCAACTCCAACACTGGCCCTAGTCAATGATGATCTAATTCTATATTATTTTTCTCTTAATTAAGATAATTTGATGGATACTTATGGGTTATTGATACTAAATTTGATATTAATGTCATGTATAAATATAATTATAATAGTTCAGATGATTTTCTGTAATCATAGAACTGCAGGGGTCTGTTGATGCTATTTATATTCTGAGGCAATTTTGCATGCATGTGTTGTTGGTATTATGATTTATAAACTAAAGGTGACAGATGGTTTCCACTTAGCTTTTTTTACCTCAACCAAGTGGGGTATAATGTAACCACTAACCACAGAATTATTCAATTCGTATGCTTAAAGCCCAGTGATGTTGCTTACTAAAAGATAAAAGAGCGTAATACAAACGAAAATAGAAAACAACGGGAGATGAAATCTTAGTCAATAATGAAAACATTCTACATTAGTATTGGAACAGTTTGAGCTCACTTTCAGAGTATATCCAGCTAATGGCCAATAATGCTGATATGTGTCTAGACCAATAATTAGGAACAACCCACGCCATGTCAGTGAACTTTCAGGAACGAAACAAAACTCTGGAATTGACCATTATTGCTTCTCAGCTCCACATAACAAGCTATATGCAAATTTATGGCAGAATATGCAAAATTGAGCAAATGTTTCTGTAAGTTATAAAAATTGACAGTGTTATTTTTGGGGTTTTCATAAGTTTCTCTGGGGGTGGGTGGAATATGTGCTTCGATGATGACTGGTTATCATGGATTTTCCAGTTTTCTTATATTTGTATCTATAAATATAGCTGTGGCTCATAACCAACCATTCCAAGGCATTATTTCAGTTCTAGATTATTTGAATTTAATTATGTTTTATTCAGTTAATTATTAGTGATGTAAGAACCAATATTTGGCTAAGTATGTGATTTATCAACTCATCCAAGGGTTCATCATGCAACAGTTTGTTAAAGATCCTACACACGATTTGGAAGGCATACTTGATCTGTCATTGCCTCACAAGACTTTTTACAATGGAACTTGCTGTTGATGAGTCAGGTCTGTGTTGCCATAAACCGATCTTGGACAATGCTGATTATTAGTTCTCCACCCGCTTGCAAGACCAGCCTACGCAGAAATTGGAAAAACTCTGACCATGAGTGATTCATTCTCCTAATCAAATCGTCATTGCTTTGTCAACCAGTCAACCAGAGCATGTCTGCCTCCTCACTTGCAGAATGCTTTTAACCCCTTAACCGTGTATTTAACTGTAACTCAATGTAAAATGGACGGATATATCTGGGATCCGCAGTTAAGGGGTTAATCGGAAATTACCAGCATTCTTGATAACCCAGCTCCAATGATCAAAATTTCTGTTTGGATCTGGCCAGAGCACCCATTTTATGACGGGGGCTGCAGACAAGCTTGCCAAACTGCACGCTGGCTGGAACAAGTTGTTGTATGTTGGCTCTCTGATTCTTCTGTTTATATTACTTACTTATTTAAGTTGAGAGAGTCTAAACTGGTTTCTGTCTTGGTTGTTTTACCTCATTTTTCAGAACTGACATTACCATTTATTAATCAAATCTAATCTCTCAATTTCCTTAACTCTCAAGCTCACCATCTCACAAACTCTTGCACCTTTTGTGACTTCTCTGCTGTCTACATCATTGTCCAGTGGTGAATTTTCTGGTTTGTGGAAGTATGTCATAGTATTTCCTTAACTTAAGCGATCTGTATTTGACCAGTTTTTGTCAGTCTTCTACCATCTGCCTGCTAGTATCTAACCTTCCTTTCCTGTCCAAACTTTTGGATAAGATTGTCAATAAAAAGCTAGCCTCCTACCTAACAGATAACAACATCTTGCCAAGGAATCAATCAGTCAGCATAATGTCAAAGTCATTCCACCAAAACAACAATCCTAGAGATCTATGATGACATTATCAATTCCACTGCCAACAGTTGAATTGCCCTATGAAGTTTTCTAGATCTCTCAGCAGCATTCAACTCTGTGGACCACAACGTCCTACATTGATCCAATGCCTTGAAACATCGTTTGGGCTGAAAGACTTAGTTAGTGCTTGCCTGGCTTTGCAGCTTCTTAACCTATAGGACTCAGTCAGTCTGCATTGACAACTTCATGTCCAACCCGTGTCAGGTCTTTAGCAGTCTGCCTCATGGCTCTGTTTGTGGACACCTTCTTTTTTATGCTGTATGTGGCAGACTTTGTCAATTTCATGGAATCCTTTGGCCTTGAATCACACTTCTACATAGACGAAGGCCAAATTTATTCTTGTCTGTCTTCAAACACTGCTCAGCTTCGGATCAAAGTTGTTGATTGCATTTCAAATATCAAATCATGGATGACTTGTAATGATCTTGTGCTATATCCAATGTAAACGGAGTTCATATGGCTGAACACACACACACACACATGCACACACAGAAGGAAACACTATCAACTTTGCTTCATTCATTCTGAACAGTATTGATACTGCACCAACACAGTCACTCTTCTTCTAAGCATCCTGGATGAGACATTAGTCATCTGATTGGACTTCCTATTATCAACTCCAGGGTACTTAATTGTTGGCAGCAACCATTTAACTGATGTCTGCTATTGTTTAATCTTAGATTGACTACTGCAACAGCATCCTTCTGGGCCTTCCAGAAACTTGATTCAACACTTACAGTCTGTTTTGAATGTTTCTGTTCATTTGATTTATGGCTGTCATTGGAAAGACCATGTCATGCCACTCCTTAACCCGTTAACTGGGTTCATCGTGTATATATACTATGCGAGCCAATCATTCCTCAAATGGGTTCATCGTATATATACGATGCTTAACTTCAGCGTCTGTTCCTCAAATGGGTTCGTCGTATATATACCATCCAATGCAATAGTTCGATTTAGTTACTATCTAAATTCACAAGATGGTAGCTTCACCATTTCACTTAGTGATTGCCGTGAAAACGCTAAAAAAAATAGGGATTTGATTTTGAAAAAGTGGGTGTGGCATTACACAGTTTCACTAAAAAGGCTCATTCAGGGGTTTGATGATTTGATAACACACTAAAAACTCCAGGAATCTTCATTATTTTATTATTATTTGTTATTATTATTATTATTATTATTATTATTATTATTAGTGCTGGTCTAACGATTTAATTTTTTACTATTGAGCTTTGATTAAAATTTAAACAAAACAACTTTCGAAGTGTCCTATTAAGGCTGCACAATAAATTGGACCCTACCCCAAATTTTTTTTGCTTTATTAGTAAGAAAGAACAATAAATTGAAGCTAAACAATGGTGTTCAAAAGATATTTTTCTAGGCTTCTATATACTTTGAAATAACTTCTTTTAAAACTTATTTGTTCTCATTTTCAGACTGAACACTTTTTCAAAAATTAATTACAGAATCGGTAGGATGTCTTGTAAAATTTAGAGATAGAAAAATAAAGGGTTAACTGCAAGCCAGCCACTGCCTAGACCAATAATAAAGGTTTCATCTGTTGTTTACCCAAATGCCTTTTCAGTACTAAGACTGAGCCATTTTCACCCCTCTGCCATTTCAAACATCTCATTGCCATTTCAAACCTTCTCTGACAATGATCTTTCCAACTCTGCTCTTTATAAAACCTTGATTCATCCATTGTTTTCAGCTCTAGCCAAGACTGAGATGTTCAGGAGACATCACCTGAACAATAGTGGAAC
Organism: Metaphire vulgaris; assembly: GCA_018105865.1. Taxonomy (NCBI): domain Eukaryota; kingdom Metazoa; phylum Annelida; class Clitellata; order Crassiclitellata; family Megascolecidae; genus Metaphire; species Metaphire vulgaris. The sequence goes on along the minus strand of CM030833.1, from coordinate 11,461,676 downwards.
ACGCTTGAACAATGCCTGAAAGTGAGCTCTGTTGTTTTATTCAAACCCATTTTTTCATTTGTTTAAGATCTCATGCAAGTGTTTTGAGTTTTGACTTTGGTTTGCCATAAAAATCACTAATTGAAATGGTGATTTTATTTCCAATGACTAACTTGTTTAGGATTTGTGAAATCACTGGTTTCACAGTTTCAAATAACATATATACCATCAATGCAATAGTTTGATTTAGTTACTATCCATTCACAAGATGTTATTGCGGAAAAGCACAGTGTTGCCACCTAAATAAGGAAAATAAGCTTGATTTGACCGAGGGTCCGACATTTTTCGGCTTTGAAAAGAGACATTTCTAGGGTTTGAAAAATGATAACTACCCCAAACTGGGTCTGATCTTCAAAATTTTTGAACTATTCTGTTCCAATAACACCCGCCTACAACTTTGCTGCTCACACTAGGGGTCAACGCTGACAATTTTTACTATTGAGTTTGAACAAATTTGAACAAAACGCCAAAACTGTCCTATTTAAAAATTTACAATTAATAAAATTACTAAAAAGCATTTTTACGGATCTTTTTAGGGTTAGATTTTAAAAAGGCTAAACAATTTGTGCAAACCTCTTTTTCTAGGTTCTATATAGCCTGAAATATAGTAAATTTAAAACTTATTTGTTCACATTTTCAAAAACACTTTTACCCAAAATTAATTATCCCAGAATGGGCATGTTTTGATAAAATTTAATTATATATTAAAGGGTTATTGACTGCAAGCTCCTCAAGGCTGGAAAATTCCCCAGGAAAAATCACCTTCAGACGATGCCTACTCAGTACTCACCTACTGAGCCCTGAATGACCCTCTCTGCCCTGACTACATCTCATTCATTTCGAGATCTATCTCAGACAATGATCTTTCCAACTCTGCTCTGACAGTCAGATTCAACTACTAGTTTTCTCCTCTAGCCAAGACTGAGATGTTCAGGGAGACATCGGCTTAGCATGGAAACTGATCCTGTGGAACACACTGCCAGACAATGTTATGAAAGTGAATCTGTTGTTTTATTCAAATGGAATTTTAAGACTCATTTGTTTAAGATCTCATGCAAGTGTTTTGTTAAGTGCTCTTGACTTTGGTCCTTGCCATAAAGATTCAATCGTATGTATTGTATGTGTTTTATTTCCAATGATAAAATTCTGTTCCAATAACACTCATTTAGTAACTTTATTGCTCACATTCAAATACATTACCTCATGTAAGAATTTGTATTGACCTTTGATCAAAATTTGAAAAAAATGTTGGGAAAAACACAGCTCTGTCACTCAAATAACTATAGTATAGAGCAGTGATGGGCACAACTTTTTTTTTTTTTTTATCCGAGCAATAAAAATGCTCAACGATGAAAGCAAACCGCATCTTTTTTTCTGCAGTTAGAATTACATTTTTAAGTAGTTTCCAAAATGACTTTAATTAACACGGATTAATTGTACAGTGTAAGTAATTAGGCCTTTTTAATAAGCCAAAACTGTCAAGGACGGGATGACAATTAATAAAATTACTAAAAGCATTATTTCTAGTTAATGATCAAGTGCCAAAGTGTAAATCCAATTTGAATGCTGAATTTTCCATTAAGGTGTTGTCAAATGTTTCATATGTTTTAGAGGGCCACACACTAATGTAGTATCTCCCGATGTCGGGGCCGCACAAAAGGGCTTCGAGGGCCGCATGTGGCCCGCGGGCCGCACTTTGCCCATCCCTGGTATAGAGGTTTTTAGATAATAGATAACCATGGAAGCGTGTCGGAGCATGACGCCACCACCAACATATTTTTATGTATGATATGTATATTTTTCGGACATAAAATTTGTATAATATTCAATATTTTATTGGGGGACGTAACTAACGTATGGTCAAATTAATGATAATGACAATATTGAAGTTAATTTAAACGAGAAATTTGATTTGATGTTTGGAACATTTTAGATCTGATACAAAGAATTGTAGGAGCTATGGGTATACCATTGTAGAAACTAGCAGTGTGCCAATTAATATGCATGAGAGACAATGCAGAGTGAACATGAAGTGAAGGATAGGGAAGCCTGTCCTCTGTCATCCATTCCCTTAGACTGTTCTTTTGTTCTGTCCATTCTCTTCTGTCCCTTCCTTCTGCTTATCCTTTAAACAATCTTTGGCTTGTATGTGAATTAGCAGTTCTACTCTTTCAGTGTGAGAAAAGTAAATGAATTCATAGCAAATAATAATATAATATTATATATGTATGCATATTTGCAAGTTGTATTGTAATCAGACTTTTAATAATGGGCAACAGGCCTTGTTGAGTGTTCATTTCTTAACAGTATGAAATTTTGAATGTTTTGCTTCTGTTACAGGTGAAGCAGGTCATGGAGGAAGCAGTCACGAGAAAATTTGTTCATGAGGAGAGCAGTATTGTGACATCTCTCTGTGGTCAGTATCTACATTTATTGCTCTAAAATCTGAAGCTTAGGCATTTAATGTAATGTGGAATTTGTGTAGCACCTCTTCTATTTCTACTCAGAGGCTCTACTGGCATTGGAGTCGCAGGGTATTTTATATTTGATATTTTATGGACATGCACTTTTTGCTTGTCAGCCAACATTCCTTGATTGTAAAAGTTTTCAGGCGTGGAATGCTGATAAAATAAGCGAGGTCATCACTGGGAATGTTTGCTGAAGGGTGGAACTCCTCGGACAAATAGTTACTACGGTTGCACCGGAAGACTCAATTTGTAATTGATTTCATTTTTGTAATTGACACATTTGCCAATCATTGAAGAGTACTTTATGAATTTGTATTCACCAATACCTACATCTATGAGTTGAGGCTCCTTCATCACAGTTTTGTTGTTTTAAGATTATAAAAATACCTCATCACTCATTTTATGAATAAAATCCTGGTGATCAGTCCCATTAATTATTATTATTATTATTATTATTATTATTATTATCCAGGACAATTTATATAGCGCTGTACGCATGGTTTAAAATCCAAAATCAAAAGCGCTTTGACACCACTGACATGTCAATGAAGTTCAGAAGGTGGCGATGTTAAAATCCACTGAGATGATGGAAAAAACTTTGTTGCCATGAAGAAGTCCGGCGCAAAGTCCTTTAGAAGCGGTCATTCAAGGAAAACTGTAGCCCCATTGACATGCCAATGAGGAGCGGAAGAAGATGTTGAAAGTCCGCGAGTTGGTAGTAGGAGTTTCTCCATGCGGATATAACCACCGGAAAGTTCCTGAAGAAGCGGTCTTCCGCAAGAAGGTAGTTCCGTCATCGAAATCGGCAAATCCGACGAAGATGGAAAATCCAGCGAAGTCCAGAAACGACAGCCAACCGCAAGCCCGCCGAATTTTCACGCGGCAGCCGATGTGGCTGACTTTGGCGCACACCCGACGGACGGCGACTGACTTGAACTCCCAGGACAACGTGGAAAGGTAGAGGACAGCACGAGACACGTCGGAACCGAAGAGCGGAACGCCATCCTCGCGAAGATGAATGCTCGAGCGAAGTCCGGCACGACCGTCGATCATCGCATGGCGCTATAACAATAGCCAACATGGCGACGTCCTGCACAGGCGGTGAGAGACCGACTCGAGGCTTCCGAAACGACGCGAAACAGTAGAGGACAGCCAAAACTCTTCAGCAAACCGACGGACTCGAAGAAATCCTCATCTCTGGCACAAGATTCACGCACGGAGCGTCAGAGATTGCGTCGAACGACGACGAAACATGGCATGCACAAACTGCATGCAAGGCAGCCATAGATAGGCGCCATTAATGTCAATCTTTCTAACCTCGCAGCATTTATGATTAGTGCTGGGGAGTTGGTCTAAAACCTCTTGACTTTGAATTCTATATTTTTGGAGCTTGCAACTGCGATTGCAACTATAGCAACAAATATGGTTGGTGTGACAACATATACTGTCTCAGAAAGAATGGTAGACTCAGACTTCCCAGTTCTGTTTCTGATTTAAGTCACTTTTGATTTGATGTCTTTATATTAAGGCTGTTGATGGTCAACTGGTTATCCGGTCCTAAGAGCAGGGACCAGTCCTTTTAACCTTGACCGGTTAACCGTAATTTCAATTTGACCTATAAATTATGCTAACTCGAGTGCCGGCAACATCAAAGCGCTTTGATGTATGCTGTGCAAGAAGCCAGCAACACCAATGCACTTTGATGTAGCCATGCAGTACGCCGGTCCCAGCACCAGCAACATCAAATTGCTTTGATGTAGGCAACAATGCCAGGCTGTGCTAACGACCAGTTAACTGGTTTTTTTGAACGGTTAACCGATCCTTTAAAATCAGCAGTTTTAACAACCTTAATTTATATTTGCCTCATGTTAATCTGCAGAATTGTTGTTTTGAAAACTCCCCACCAACGCGGAATTTTTTTGTGGAAAAACATTTTTGGGCTAAAGCTTATGTTGTGTAATGTTAGTGTCTTGCACTCTTTTCATATGACCAAGTTTCAATGAGTTGCTTAGTCATCGACTATTTACCCGGCATATCATGGGATCCGCGATATATGATTGGAAACTGAAAATTATTTATTGAACATAAATAGGGCTTTCCCGAGTTACCTCGTGGATCTGCCATTTGCAATTGGCTTCCCCTGCCCGAGTTATCTCAGGACCTGCTGTAAAGGGGTTAATATTGTCTTTGATTAACTATAACATGCTTTGACAATTTGCTGTCTTTGAATAGTTGGATTTGACTATTGCTGGCTGTACAGTTATGTTTCTGTGCATTTCTTTCCACCTTCCACTGCAGTCGCTATAGATTATTCTGTTGCCGTGGAGACTGGCAAAGTGAGTTGTTTCCACTGGAAGTCCTTTTTTACTTTTTTTCACTCAAACCCATTAAAGGGTTCTGTGTTTTGCAAATGCCTGACATGGGGATTAGCTTCTTTCTCTCGTGCATGTCTCTGGTAACACAGAAGAACCTTTCAAATACACCAGATGTGAAAAACTAGAAGACTGCTTTTGCACATATCAATGTTAAGATGTGCAATTTCCCAATGGAAGCCTGACAGATAGAAGATTAACTCAGTTTGTCTCTCTGACAGCACAATATGTCTATGCTATTGGAAGCAAATACATTTTTCTATAAACAGATTAAAGTGCTGTTATTCACAGGTTGTGAAATTGTGTGATAAAATGGTTTGATCAGAAGGAAAGAGAAAATATGACTGAAAATGATGGTGATGATGATGACGATGATGGTGGTGGTGGTGGTGGTGGTAATGATTGATGGTGGTGGTGGTGGTGGTGGTGGTGGTAATGATTGATGGTGGTGGTGGTGGTGGTGATGGTGGTGATTTTGATGTTGATGTTGATATTGGTCTTACAATGAAGTTTAATGTAATGTAAATTTACTTAGATCCTTAGTTTAAAATTAGGGTTATTATATAATTATTAGAATATAGCCAAGCATAAAATATAAAAAGAGGAAAAAGTCTCAAGTGTGTTTTGATTGATGATGCTGTTACATTGCATTGCTCTGCTGGTTTTGAAGATACTGCTGAATTAATGCATTAAAAACATTTTCAATTTATATACTGGTAGTTTGCTGTTGACATTGAAAATAGACCAGTGATTGATGATCTGTGCATATATTTCTTCTGTCAAGGATTTTAATCTTTAGTCAAATTTGCAGAACTACAGTAGAACTGTTGTAATAACATTGATAGCTATGGAAATAATTAAATCTGCAATTATATTTATCTCAGCAATTACTGCAGTAAAGTTTCTTATAATTTAAAAATAATAATGTTGCATTGTATGAAGCTAGAAATTTGATTTCTGAATATTTGTGTATTTGTGTATGGAATAGAATGTCTTTACACAACTATTTCTTTAAGCATCTAGAAACTGTGGCTTAATTTTATGCTGTCCCAGTGTATAATATTTGTTCTTGGCAGTGGCACTTTGCATTAGTCTGTCCCTTCATTCTTCACTCCTTGTCATTGCTGACACAAGAGTGCATCCACTGCCTCTAGGTTACCATCGCTCACTTTTATTGATGCCCTGCAATCATAGTGTGTGGAAAAATCAATGTGGTGCAAAAACTGGAGAAGCCAAGAATGTTGGCTGTTCCTGAAGACATAGAGGGCACTACTGTACAGTGTACATAGTGTTGCATTGCTGCATATTTAGGTGTGACTTTGGTACTGGTGTTGTGTAGTTTCATATAGTTTCACTCTGCTTTCTGCATCAGTATGCAATATATAGAAATTTTGAGTTTATATTGCACTTTGATAATATAATAGTGCACCAGTCATCAGCCTCAAGTGCTACATGTACTGTATTAATGTGCACTCTGTGCCAGTGAACACATGAATGCTCAGCTGTGGGTTGATTCCAAGTTGACAGGACATTTAAGCAAGGCAGGCTGCCATTATACTGTCTGAAAATTTGTTAGCCCTGGGTATTTCCTGTCCATACTGGATTGCAGTGAACCCCGTTTGATGTCACATTCAAAGTATTGCTCAAACTGTGACATGCTCACATGGTCACTGCTGAAAATATTTTTAAATTGAGCTTTGATTTTTTGTTTGGATTTTGGGGGTACTGGTACTGGTCGAAAAGACCAATAAAAATGCTCAACTGGTATCTTTCCAGAATCCAGCCCCTGGCCCCAACTTTTTCAATGTACAAGGAGGACCCTGTCCGATCTTCCATGAGTCATTCCTCCTCTAAAGTCTTGCTCACATTTTGGGGTTTCAACGTTTTATGTAACAATTAACAAATAAGGGGTCAATTTTTTAACAAATGATGCAATAAAAATGCTGAACATAAGTTTCTTACATGCTGTACTACAGCACGGTACTACTGCTGACTGCTGTCTATGCTGTGAGTAGTAGGCCCCTACATGAGTTCAAAGTTTGCAACTAGTCCTTACTGACAGGCAGTTACTTCATGGAAAATGTATTTTGTCTTACTGAGCATGTAGTAATAAATTAATTCAGAATTACATCAATGTCTACAGCCTCCAGGTATGAACGATGACAGTTCAAAGTTTGCAACTAGTTTAATCTTGTCTGTATTTTGTCTCACTGTGCATTTAGTAATAGGTAATTTTTAGGTTGCCTGAGACCTGAAAAAAATGCCTGTATTAGCTGAAAACTTTAGCACTGCATGTAGTTACAGGTAGAGTTGGAATGAGACGCGTAGTTACAGGTAGAGTTGGAATGAGACGCACAATCTTGGTGTGAGTTCTGGTAACATTTCATGCAGCGTGGCATCTGATTGTAGCAACCAAACAACATCAGCAAAGGTGGTAATACACTGTTTGACACATTTTGAAGTATCAATAAGATGCATTCGGTTTGCGTTCTGGCAGGTGTTACAAAATGTCTTGTCATTTGTTTCATCGTAAATCAGCCAGGAATATTTTGTCAGCAAGGTACTTGAGGAAGAATTCTTACATCACTGAATATCTTTGTGTTGATAAAAGCTGTCTGAAGGACTCTTTAGGCCTAACAAGATTGATTCAAAGGCTTCAATTCATATTTTTACAGGTCTCCCATCTCATGAGTGTATCAGTGTTGCACTGTGGCTGTCATCGTTGCCATAATTTCCAGCTATTTCATCTGCCTTGACCAATCGATCGGCTATTTAGCCTCCATGAGCCATGTCTTGAGGTCCCTTCCTGTGTGAGAAAGCTCTCAGGGGTGATCGATGATGATTGATTTTGTGCACAGTACCCAGGCGTTGGATGATGGAGAGAACAGAGTTCCTGGTTGTAAGTTAAGCACCTCTCACATCTGTCTTATCTTATGGGGTATGGTGTGAATAGGACACTGACAATAAGAGTTTCATATTTGGCTGTGCAGTACCAGGCAACACGTTAGGCTGATTCTGGTAGTACTGAATTACCACAGAAATCTATATACAGATTAGAAGTGTTATCCACTGCAGTGGCGGCTCCATGATTTGGCAAGTGGGGGGCCGTTGGGGTGTCAACTTCTAAGCATGGAGGCCAACCATTTGTTAATAGGTATGTAGTGTAGTAGTAATAAGTATAGGGTCCCAATAGCAGAGCACGGGGCCCCCATGTGGAGCAGCCACTGATCCACTGACCTGATTGACTGACATATTTGGACCATGTTGAGACAGTAACAATGAAAATTGCAGATGTTCTTCTAGTCACATGGTTTAGGATTTCATCTGTAATTTTATTAATGCAGATATGAATATTATAGTACATAGTTGTTTTCTGTACTGCTGGCAGAATGCAGTTGCTTGTGTTTTGTTTGTAAATTGGCCGCTTTGTATTCGAAATGGCTTAATAAAATGATAATTTTCACTTGCACACACGCGCAGACTGCTTTGTGATAGCTGAATTTTGGCCGTTTATGCTTGTCCCGTAAATGTGATGCATTTTTATGAATTTATATATATTGAAATCAGGCAGTAAAATTTTAATTATTCTTTTGCATATGCAATTATGCATGTTCGCATATGTTCATATGTGTTGACTTTATTGTTCTTTAACAGTCATAGAGCTTAACATTCTCTGACATTGTTAGGATAAATCAAAAGTAAGTTAAAAATTTCATCTAAGAAATGAATAGTCACTATCCAAAGTGGATAAATAAAGAATTGCAGCTAGAAATTATTATCATGTTATATTTTTTGGTACTATACTGTTGCAATTTGCTTGTTGGTTTTGCATTTTTTTTACGAATATATCATTTTCCACCCACTATGACAACCTTATTATGAAAGGCCTGACTCTAGTAATTTTTAATACAGTGTGATTAATCATTTTAAAATCTTTTCAAGAAACTGCTCAGCCTTGGTGATTGATTTAACAATTGATTTAACCAGAGGCTGGAACTTCTTGTACCACTGGCTCTATTTTCCTCAGCTGTGACAGCTTTAGTTTCATACAATAGCTGCTGGTGCATGTAACAATCCTCTGATTGCTTATCCTCTGCACAATAGGGCATCAGATGCAAAAGAAGTGCTTACTGAATTTATCACCTTGTCTGGTGTAGCCGTTGGCTATTTAATTGAAAATGTTATGCCCTTAGACGGTTAGAGATATATGAACTGCATGTGGACAATGTGAAAATGTAATCATTGTGACTTGATAAATTGCTTGATTAATCCTGTCTTTATATTGCAACTATTTTCCATGAAATTTATGACTGGTTTGAATTATATTGGGTTTTTAAATCAACCTTTCAGTACATAAGTACCAAATATAATTTCCAACACTTGATAGGCAGCACAAAAATTTTGTAATATGTCAGCATTGAATGATCAAGAAATTTTGAAGACATCCCATGTAGTGCAATATCTGCACCATTAATCATAGGGTGAGCAATGCACTGAGCATGACTCAAATCATTTTCATTAGGTCAACATCTGAAGCATCTCAAGGTTTAAAATGCCAAAGTTATCAGTTTAGGCAGCACTGTCTCTTATTCCCAAATGATCATAGACCACCAGTCCTTGGACCTATGAATTTAAGAAATCCATATTATTGTGGATTAATCTTAATCCTTGTGCAAGTAGCAGTCATGTGTTCGCACTGTTCTGCATTTCCTCTTGTGATTTTGGTTTATGTAAAAAAAGTTTCATTTGGTTAAATATTGCAATGATGAAGAAAACTTGAAGGTATAAGATTTCAAAGGTTTGTGGCAATGAAAGGGATGTTTGCTGATGACATTGTGACTGTTGTGACTGTCTATAGAATGTTCTAATATTCAAAACAGTTTATACCTTTTTTCATGACCAAATTCTCTCCTAAGCAAGTGATTTTTTTAGCAAGGATACACGTTGCCTGCTGCTGGCGTTACAGCTGTGCTATGTTGACAAACCATTGGTCAGGAGAATTCTGATTTTATAATTTCATTCATGAAGCACCCAGAAATGAAAACATCTTGATTTTGTCAAGATCTGATTGCAAGATTTGCCTATACAGTTGATATGCTGCAGGCAACATGTCATGGAGATTGACACAAATGACTTATAATTGTTGGCTGCAATCTAGTTGTTGGCTGTCACTGCTATTTTGGCAACAATCTTTTTTGTTGGACTGATCTATTTACAAATGTCTGTGAATTTCTATATTTTGAAAAAGTTCCAAGACTTTAACTTAATTTAAGCTCCAGTTTACCATGTAATGAACAGATGGGATAGAAAGAGTAATTCTTTGTAATTTCAGCCAAGACAGAAAGCTCAATGCAACTGACTGGATTTGTTTCAAAATGCATGTTGGTTGATATTTTGCCACTGGTAGTACACTGAATTTTAAGTCAAAACACCTTAATTTTGTGAGATGTGACTAAAAACATTGTTTTCTTTTTGCTTATTATGCATAGTCTGGAATTTTCATCATGTGGTATTTCTTGTAATTTGGACTCCAAATTAAAGTTTAAGCAATAATGAAGCTACTTAATTGGAGGTTCTTGTATTGACTTTGCAGCCTTGTCAAAAGTAGGCCTACAGTTTTTACTTAGATTATTGCGATCTTGATTTTTATATAATGTATCATAATGCTGTGTCTTAGGTGCTGTGGAAGCTTGTCTTCAGCATGGTCTGCGTAAGCGTGCACTTGGTCTTTTCAAAAATAGCACAACCACAGCACTTCTGCAGAAAGTCAGTAAGTCATTTGAACCAGCTGCAGCTGTCATCAAAGCCCTTGACGAAATGGAGAAAACTGCTGAAAATGCAAGGTGAAGATATGGAACGTGCCGTTTTCTCTGAATGTTGTGTTGTATATTGCAGTTGCAACTGTTCTACTGTAATGTTCTTTATAGTGGCTCTGCTTTGTGCACTTGATTCAATTTTGCAGGCTTTTGTCATATTACAGCTATGCATAGAAATCTTAAAGTGGATTTCATAAATGAGTGAACTAGAATTCGTGCTAATTGAATCTGTGATTTGATCACACCTGGTTTGGTTCTCATGGTTGATGTTTGGTAAACCTTTCAGGAAGCCTCAAGACAGTGCCATTTCAAGTGCATTTCTGCGCAGGTACAATGCAAAATACCTCTGGATCCGGTTGGCACTCTTTGATAAGCAGCTTGCCAAAATCATTGACTACTTGGTTCAGAATAGCACGTATGTATTAGTTTAGTTATTTATGCATATATTAAATTTCTAATTCCTTTAGTAATTCTAGCATGCTAGATGTTTTGTTTTCTTTTTCTTTAATAACTTGTGGTGAAATAATGAACAAGAATGTCATCAACTGAATTTAAAAGTTCAGATTTTCTTTGCAGCTTTGATTTTATTTACTCATTATGATTATTTGCTTATCACTTTAGGTAGATGGTTAATTTTTATTTAATTTATTGATGATTATGTTTATTGTGCCCCAGTTTGGGACACCTTGTTGCTATTCTTGCACAGGTGAGAGATTGAAATATGATTTAACCAACATTTAGCAAATTATATTTGCAGAAAATACTATGAGAAAGAAGCCATTTTATCTGATCCTGTAGAAGGAGCCATCTTGGCTTCTCTCTTGGGTAATTCAATTTTTGTATTGTCATTATTAACATACTCGCTTTAGTCAATATTGATTTTAAAATGTGGGTTTGCTTAATAATATTTTAATTAATTTCAATGCTATTGATTGATGATTTTTTTCTGCTTCTTGATTAACCATTACCCAGTCCACATATAAGTATAAAAGGAATAAAAATAAAAGCGTCTTTGGCTTATGCACCGAGCGCTTAACGACCCATTCTGTCCTATCTACTTGTCCGAATTGTTCGAAAGATCCTCGACGATAGAACACTGCTCTCAACTACGCTCAGGACCTAGCAATCATCTGATTGTCCCGCCGCCACTTAAGACAGCGGGGTTTGGGGACAGGTCCTTCTGACATGGGGGCCCCCACCTCGTGGAACTCGCTCCCGAAGTCACTTACGGTCGAGACAATGCCGAATCAGTTCCAGAAACAGTTGAAAACGTACTTGTTTAATATCTCATTTTTGTAAAGCGCTTTTGACTTTGGCCTGTGTTAGCTATATGCTTACGGTGCTTAAGAAATTGTCTTGTATAATAATAATAAAAATATTATACTGATTATGCACACTGTGCTTGAGTTTACTACTCACCTTTACAAGTCAGTTATGTTTAGCAGTAAATGGATTAGGTGACAATTCATCATCATCACCATCGTCAATAACCATGGGCTCAGTGTCCGTTTGACGCCATTCTCACAGTCTGTTCGAAGTTCCTTCTGTTTAGAGCTCTGTGACTCAGTTCTTGCAGGCTGCTTCCACGCCATTCCATAAAGTTGTAATGCCATTCTCTGTGAGGCCTTCCATTCTTGTTAGAACCATCCATTATTCATAACACCAAGGCTTTGATCTTCCTGTCATCTTTCATTCAGAAGATGTGTCCAAAGAGATGCAGTTTCTCTGTATCATTTTTTTAAGAACGGTCAATTTTGGTTGAATCCTTTTGTATAATTCCTCATTCTGATCTTTTCAATCCATCTAGTCCCCAGTATTGTCACATAGCAATTCCTTTCAAAAGCAGGTTTTCTCCTTTCCAAATCTTTTCTTAATGTTCTATGTCTCACATCCATAGAGAAAACTGCTAAAAATGCAGGTCTCAAGTATTTTTTGTTCTTAGACTTATTACTTCTTCCAAACTTTGTCCAGAGTAGCCAGATTTCCTAAAGCTTTTGTTGCTGTTACTATGATCTCTTTCCAAGTCATATATAACACATTGCTTGCTATGGATGAACCATGTGGCTTTTTTCATTTGGAAATCAACTTCTTTTGATACCTAAATATCTCTGGTGTGGTCCAGTTTTATCAGGAATGTTTGTCTAATTGGCTTTCTTCACTATTTATTTAAACTTTCAATTTTTGGTTAAGCGTTGTAATACAACCTACCTGCCTAGTTGGTGTGGAGTGAACATTGATGCTGTATGGATGGCACTTTAGGCTGATGACTAGTGTATTATTATCAGCACACTATATAAATTGAAGATTTTCATTGATTTTTTATTTTAGCCATTCTAGCATTTCTCTCTTTTCAGTTGACCTTGTTCTTATACCTTGTTGCAGTTTAGACTTGCCCTCTGTTTGCAGTAGCCTCCCCATGCTCTGCTATCCAGGACTAGCTGAGTCCTTCCAATGTCCTGCATCGACATTCCTCGTGATTCAACAACGTCTTTGATGTTGTTCTGGGTCATGTGGGTCAATTGACCATTTATTCTAAATGTTCTATTTGATCCAATAATGATCTTGCAGTTTTTTGATCGATTGTACCTTTGGCTATTACTTTATTGATTATGTAGGATTGATTGCAGTGATTATGTATGTGTTATTTGTGTCTTTGGCTGGTTTCCTGACCTTTATTTATTTGACCATTCCAGTTGGTCCTTGTGCTTTGGAATACACTCGCATGAAGACACCGGATCACTATTGGACTGATCCACCAGCGGATGAACTGCTTCAGCGCCATCGGATTCACAGCATTGGCGGTTATCACATTCCATCACATTCCGAATCTCCTAAGAGACCGGGCCTCCAGGTACCTATGATTCTCGCTTCAACCTGTTTTCTAATGTACCAGAAATTTAGCGGTGAAATTATTTGCAGGTTGAGATGTCTTGATCCTGTATTTCTCAAAAGCATTTATTTTTCATAATGAACCTTGACATCTACAACAGTGGAGCAGACATAAGAGAAGGTTGTCACTGTACATGCAAAAACTTCTAGTATCTGGCAGCTTAGACACAGGTGTGTTTTTTGTTCAAAAATATTGCATAATGACATTTTATGGTCTGTCATGACTGATGTAAGTGCTGCAATAATGAATTTTTGAAAGTATCATTACTCTGTCTCTTTTAGAACCTAGGGTCTCTTGCACGACTATAGACTTCTGTATTTAATCCAGTAACCCAGGTGGGGAAATCTGAGGACTATTGACTTAAATGTTTTAACTTGTTCAGAGTCATTTATGTTTTTCATTCTTGATTTCAGAACCAGCAATATAATGCTGCATTTGTGATTGAAATAAAGTTTTTGAGATTTTCATTGCTTTGTATCATTTTTATAAGGCTATTTTGAAGCCAGAATTTCATAATCTGTATTGGAGAATTTTTCTGTAATTAATTTTTCTGTCTTACTAGAGGCAGAATGCCAGAAAATTAGTTACACTTTTGCTGTGTAGTGTGTATATTGCTTTACTGTGATTGCATTTGGCCTAGTCAGGATTTCAGAATTGGTAGGGACACCATCAAAGCTGACACCCCGCATCTCATTTAGTCTGACTAGTAGGTTTGGGACTTGAGGGAGTCTTGAGCTCTGCAAGTGGGTCTGGGGAGCCACAGAAGTTTTTAGTAATATTAGAGCTAAACCTTGAGCTCAGATGTATACCAGTACTTTGAAGACTTTATTTGTGATTTATTGGTGGGTGGTCAAAAGCTGTAATACTACTAAGTGTATTGATTCTGTCTACAATCCCCCTAAATTATGTAATTAGTTTGCACACATCTCATGACTGGTTCCAGCCTGATCCCCAAATCCCCCCGTGGTTGCGCTAATGGTTATAGTGAGCGTGATTTTGTAATTTAATGGTTTTGTTGATGGTGTGTTTAGTGGTGATGGTGGCGGTGGCAGTGGCGGCAGTGGTGTCTGCATTTTATCTTGGTGCTAAATGTTGTGAATGTTATAAATGCTTTGCTGGGATAAGGTTTAATTCCATAATAAATATAGTGAACCTTCTGTCTTCTTGTCTTCTGTTGAGATGCTTTTGGAATTGCATTTATTCTACTTTACCAATACTCATCCAAAATGACCTGTCCATATGAGTCTTAATTACGTAATTAATATTACGAATGATCCTAGAGAGGGTTTGCTTGAATCAAATAAATGTCTTATTTGCTCTTATGTTGTACAGAGACATTTTAAAGAATTTGAGAACCTTTTTGTGTTTTAAGAGGTTGCAGAAGTACGAAAGCAGCTTTGCTCCTCATAAATGCATCTTGATTTGTGTGTCACCTTTACATGTTCAGATCTTTCCATGCATGCAAGGAACTTCCTTTTATTTTTTTAGCTTTTCAGAAGTCATGATGAAACTCGATTAAAGGCTTTGGTACAGATTTTGTGGTTATTTGGTAAATAGTGAGACAGAATCACATCCCAGGAGCTTGACAACTCTATGTGGGATTATATTCAGTACCAGATGAACCCAGTTAATATTGCAATGAATTTAAGTGACATTGAGCAGGAGTTGGCATTTGTGGGAGTGGTATGTGACATTCATTGGTAGTGATTGAGAATCAGAAATGTTGTAACATTAGAAAGGGAAAGTCTATGTGTTTGTGTGTCTTTAATAGCCATGTTCTCATTGGACGACATGCTGCCGTCATTTTATAATTGTTGCTAAAGGCAACTACTGTAAAGGTAATAATGTGCGGAGCAACCAAATGGGCAGAACTTGAAGACGTGTCCTGCTTGAATGGATGTTGTCGATATGGGTGCTTGGTGGAGCAGTGGTTAGTGCACTGACCTGCTAATTTTGAGGTCCGTGGTTCAAGTCCCGGCAGCAGCAAAAACTTTTTGTTTGTTTCTGTTCCAAGCGCCCCTAGTGAACTCAGCTGTGAGTGGGCATTAACTTAGTGGAAGGAAAGGCGGTGAGGGCAAGGCTGGCAATCCACTCTCATATTCATCCCTACATCAAACTGCTCAAGCCATGTTCCAGTTAAGGACAAGTCATTGGGCAAAATGCTAGAATATTTGCAAAAAATCGGGTAGAAAAACAGCCAAGTTCCCTCATCATTTTTGATGGGCAAACAGCTAGTTCATAATAATCACTATTTGTAGTTTTAATTTTTGCATATATAATATGTCATCATTTACATAGTTTGCTTAATAATTATTTAATATTAACTCAATCAGGGAATTTTGTTTAACTCTTTTGAAACAGCTGTTGTCGACGTCTAAGCCATAGCATTGAAATAATTCTGCCAATAAAGAGTTAAAATCAAATCCTGCTTAATATCACTCCTGTCATTTCTAGTTCCAGTGTAAAGTGTAAATTATGCAGCACATATTTTTTTCTTGCGATTTTCTGTTGTTCAAGATGCACAAGACAACCAGTTCGAGCATTGAGGAATGCCCAAGGTCATTGTCCTTCATTGCTAAAGATTATGTCGAGTCCTTGCATCAGAATTCAAAGTCGACTCTTCTTTATGGAAAGAACAACGTCATTGTGCAACCGGTGAGGACAGCCACATTCATTTTATGAGCAACAAACTCATTTCAGTTTAAAAGAAGCACAGTTTAGTCAACAGTTGATTTGATTCAAAGCAGCAGCAATTTTTGCAATTTTGTTTGGATAAGTTGAATTTGATTTAATGTTTCAGGTCTGAGATTAAAATTTTCACAATAGATGAATGGGAGTCAATTTGAAATTTCCCTGTCATTGATAGTGAAAGTCTTTTACACTTTTCCACATAAAAATGAATTTAGCATTAATGAAACTCGTCAGAAGATGATGATGCTTGACCTTTATGAATGCTTTTAAATAAAATAAATGTGTTCTGTGGTAGTAGTTTATATAATATTGTTGGATAGTCTGTTTTGCATTTTGCTTGAGCCACTGCTTACTAACTTGAGCAATTATTTTGAAGGATGCATTGGGAAGACACCACTTCACTTATTATGTCATCTCATTGCTGACTTGCCTTTGGGCTTAGAGCTTATCCTTTCATCATTATCTAAAAGCATCGTTTAACTGTGTGTAGGTGTGTGTGTGTGTATGTTGCCCCAGTATAAAATGCATTTATGCATTATGGGCATATTGAGGCAGACAAATGAGATGCACACATGTATGCATGGATATGTAGCAATGTAAAGGTACAGCATCCTGTTCAATTGTACATGGCAATTAACTGTCTATGATAGCATTCTGACTGCAGAAAGTATGATCTTGTAATACTTAATGAGCTACAACAGTTGCATATAGGCTGTTAGGGTTTTGGTGCTTGCAATTTGAGGTTAGCAAACGTTGTGTAAAATATGGCCTTACTCACATACTTATGTTATAATTACAGATTTATGCTACAAACCTAAATACTCTGATGTGATTGTTTATAAGCTCATTATACTGTATGTAGTTGAGTATGTATATGCAGTTAATGCATGTGAATCAATTATTTCTGAAGTTCTCTTTGTCTGGAACTTGCAGCAGTCCTAAGTAGAAAACTTGAGGGTTCAATGGTCTGTTAAAATTTTAGAAACATCATTATTGATATTATTATGCCAGGAGCGCCTCTGAGTAGAAATATGAGGCACTATACAAATGCTATATTACATTACATTATTATTATTATTACATTTGCACTTGTGACAAAATTGTTTTCTGCTTCATTCCAACTGTCAATTGAACAACAGAATTACATTGCATCCTTTTGCTGTCATCTGCACATAAGTATACTATATTGATAATTATTCCATTCAGCACTTAAAAATCTAACATATCTCCTGATATTGTAAGGTTTATCTTTAGCCTAAAGATGAATTTCAAGATGTTAATTGCTAGAATCTGTATGGTGTACTGGTTATGTCTTAAGCATAGTCCACACAGTCCTCCAAGTGGTTAGGCTTAGTATTGCTTACTATCTATTTAAGTCATAAAGATAATATTTTAAAGAATAAAAGTGAGCCATAATACTTTTTTATTAATTACTGAATACTTTGATTACTTAAAATAACATGATAAAATCCATCTATAAGAAAATAATTTATTCCTGGGCAGGACCTCTGGAACTCCATATTAGACATTCCTACCACTGAACTATTCAATATCCACAAGTTTGTGTACAGCATATTCCTATAATAATTGAGCATAATTGAGTGCAGGCTAACTGAATTCCTAAATGAGATACCAGCTACTTGTCCACCCGGCATGTGGACTGGTCTGCATAAATTCCATAAAGTATCAGAGTGGAAATTGGGGAAGGAGAGTACAGGTACAGGTCCACTGTGCCAGGATTACCGAAATGTCCTCTTTCCACTGCCAAGGCCTTCTGTGGAGGTTTTCCTGACTGTGCACTTACCGACAGTAATTAACTAGCGTTTAAGAGGCCGCTCACTGAATCAGTCATAAATATAATGAAAATGACTGACACATAACCGCCAATGCCATTGCAGGTGTCCAATGTCAATTTGCCTGAAAACCATGACATTGGATGTTGCATCAAAATGAATGCATTTAGCACGGAATACTTTAGCAATAAATGGTCCCAGAGCATGCCTTGAAGCTATATGGAGATTGCTGGTCGCCGGATTGCAACCAGGGCTGGAAAATGTGGTATTAAAAATTCTAGGTTGTTTAGGTGTTTTAAAAATCTAGGAACCTAAAAAAATTTCAAATTTAGGTTTATAGGTTGAAAAATGAAAAAAATCATCTTTGTTGCTTTTCAACTTTTTACTCTTTGCAGACAGCAGAACACATGTATGACAAGAATTTAGAGAATGGTTTATGGGTGTTGACATGCCAAACATTGAAACCTAAAGATCTATTAAAAAAAACTTTAAAACTTAAAAACCTAGATATTGTTTTTAAAAAACTACGTTTTTCCAGTCCTGATTGCAGCTAAGTGAAGTACACTGCACAGAAAATGAGATTTTATTATTTTCTGAAAACAGGATTGGAGTTATTGTTTTACTTTTAAACAAATTTAGCATGTCAACAACTGAACAGCTGTTGTGTTTTTGAATGACCCATATTGTCACAATGGAAACTTGTTGTCGGGTCTTTGCTTTCCAATATAAAAGCATCTCGTCACGGTGATGGGGAGAGAATCCCATCCCATTGATGTCATTCATGTTCATTTTTATAGTGCATTCATTCAGTATCTCTATGGGTTGCATACATTGTCTGCTTTTTGTAACAGAACTTTTGTGTAAATTAGCTGAAACCAGCAAACGTTTTGTAAACAATGGCTATGTGTATGCAATCAGCTATGCTGAGATGGTGTGTGTGTTTGTATATGTGTATATATATATATATATATATATATATATGTTATATATATATATATATATTATTACGTGGTTATTAATGCACATTAAGTCATTCACTTAGTGAAGAATCATAAGTGTAGGCCAAACTGCAGAATACAGTTTTCAGTCGGCATTTAAAAACGACTATAGAAGCAGTTAAGTCAAAGAGATAGATTTTGATAGATTGTTCCAAACAGACGGAACAGAGTTGGTGAAGGAACAGTTAGTGAGAGAAAGACAAGTGCACCGCTGTAACAGTTTGTTAGCATCTTGTGATCTCAGTAGTTGAGACTATTCCTGCAATTGGATGACGTCTGCCTGGATGACGTCTGGGCTGTTGTGTTGATTAGCGCAATCTTGTGCTGATTGCGGTACCATACTGGTAACCAATGGAGACGAGCGAGGATCAGTGTGATGTGTTCTGTTCAGTGCATTTTACAAATTGTCCTAGCCAGTAAGTTCCGCACCCACTGCAGCTTTTGTAAGTTTTGTCCCGAGGTGCCATAAAGAACAGTGTTGCAGTAGTCTAGTCTACTGCTAACCACAGAACAGGCTATGTGTCAAAATCATTGCTGTTGCAGATATGCCACAGAGCCCAGATATGAAATATGTTGACTTGCAGATTGTGTCGACATGGTATTCAAATGACAATGTGTCGTCAATGGTTACACCCAGACTGCAAATATTGCCTTTTGTTTTAATGTGATGGGTACCTATCGCAACAAATTATATCCTGCCATCAGTGTGTTGCTGCGAGTTAGTTCCGACAACAATGGCTTCTGTCTTGTCTGGGTTCAGTGACAGTCCATTGATGTCAAGCCAGAGGTGAACAGCATGAAAACAGTTGTCCAGAGTCAACAATGCTTTGTTGTTAGTGAGCACGATGTACAATTGTGTGTCATTGGCATACTGTGTTAAGTTCACTCCGGCTGAAGCTGCAATATTTGTCACCGGTGCCTTATGCAGTGTGAATAGTAGCGGCCCGAGAACAGAGCCTTGTGGGACTCTGAATTCACAGCGCTCAGTCAATGACTGTTTGCTGTCAACATGTACTGTCTGAGTGTGGCAAGTCAGGTACGATGCTATCCAGTTAAGAGGCTGTCCAGAGATGGCAAATGTGTATTGAAGCATATATATATATATATATATATATATATATATATATATATATATATATTCATGATAGTTGCATATAAAAATTACACTACTGTTTCAGTGCATGCTGTTCAAGGTTGAAAGTTCTCACTATCTATCTATCTCACGAATGCTGTACTGCAACTGAATTGAGTCAAGTTATTGCTTGTTCGCCAGCAGAATGGATCCATTGAAAACCGTTGTCGTATTGTAGCATAGTAAATGAGCACGATTTTCATATGGGGAACATTGTTGGATTTCGCCGCACGAGCATTTGTCCGAGGCTGAGAGCTTCCATTTGTGGAGGGCAGCGGCACTAGGGCCTTTATCAGTGTGGAATTGATTTATGAGTGTCCAGATGTGACGAGGTAGGTTGAACCCTGGAGGTCAAACAATTGAGTCAGGCACTAAGGCCTTATTGACCATGGTGGCCAACCGCCAGGATTCCCTCCACCTGTCATTGATGGTCAGCAGAGTAGTGTTCAGCGAAATTGGATGTCTTTTAGGAAGGTGAGCCTTTGGGTGATGGAAAATGTCTTGGTGCTGTGGCCATCCTTTGTTGATGCTTATCTTATGGATAAGGTCGTTCTTAGGTCGTTCGTGGCTGCCAGTCAATGTAGATGAGGTGATGGAATATTGGCCAAAACTGGAAGCCAGGCAACCTGATTTGAACGCATGGTTCTGGTGACAATTCTCATCATGTCATTGGGCCTGGTATCCACTTTGGCTGTGTGCGCCGACCTTGACCAGACAGGGCTGCTGTATTCTGCTGCAGAGTAGCAGAGTGACAAAGCTGTTGTACGCAAGGTTGACACATCGGAGCCCCATGAAGTACTGGAGAGGAGCTGATTTCTGCGCCTCACCTTGGCCACTGTTTTCATCAGATACTCCCTGAATGAGAGGGTCCGATCAAGTGTGATGCCCAGGTAGACAGGGTAGTGTTCGCGCTGGAGAACAGAACCAGCCATTGTGACCCTTAACTCCTGCTTGGCCTCAGCGTGGTACAGGTGGTAAGCACTGGTCACTGTCTTTGTCTTGCTTGGTTGAAGCCTCCGCTTACTGCAGTAGTTTGTTAGTACTGCCATGTCGTGTGTCAGAGTGGTTTCAATCTCTGACAGGGAACGTGCTTGGGCAGCACAGGAGATATTGTCAGTGTAAATAAATTTCTGGCTTTCTGTTGTCTGGAGATTGTTGGTGTAAATGTTAAAGAGCGTTTGGGCCAGTACCAAGCTTGATAGAGGCCGTTTTTCTGAAGTCTCCAGGAGCTTACCCGATCACCCATGTGCACCTGAAAGTGACGATTTCTAAGTATTGTATCACTAATTGCACAAATCTGAGATCTAGGCATTTGGCCAGTTTAAATAATAGGCCAACATGCCAAACAGTATCGTATGCTTATTTAAGATAGGTGTATGTTTCACCAAATTGAGGAGTTAGCATGATTACCAAACAAAGTTTCACAATCTTAAATACCTGGAGTTTGATCACAGCAGAATTCAATAAATATCTCTTCCCTTTCTCTCTCTTTCTGTAGGTGTCTACCAGATATAAAGTCACCAGCTAAATAACACCTCTAAATGCAATATGCTAATTATGAGGGGTGGATATTTTTTCTTACCTCTAAATGCAGTATGCTAATTATGAGGGGTGGATATTTTTTCTTAAACTAGAAAGAAGATGTGGAGCCATTGGCTGGATATCTTTCGCTGCATCAAGGACCCGATGGGTTAACCGTGAAGTGGACTCCCAATCAATTAATGAACGGAGCCTGCGAAGAAGAGGACGCATCAATTGATAGGAGGTGCAATTTTGTTTTTCTCTTTATCAGCATTTGTCTTTTCTTTAGTTCTTGTCCTCTTCAGATGGATAGATAACATAATGAGTAGATGATATCCTGGATGGATGATCTACTAACATATTCTGTGAAAAATTATTTCCCATGATGGCCGAGTTCTCGTTATCCATCTTGTGCAGTGTATTAATTGAAGCTTTGTTGCACTTAGCTTCATCCTGATGACTTTCAGTGTAGCAAGTCTTCAGTATAGTCGTCAATTATCAAGTTTTTTTTATTATCTTAATTTTTATTTATTTTTGTTTTGATGATTTTTATGCTATTATTTCACATTTTCATTTGATTGGTGTTATAGACAAAACGGTTTGAAGCTTGTGAGATTTGACTTTCTTTTCATTGTTCATTTGTGTTTTTCATAAATCTGAAATATGTGTACAATGCCTGGCTGCATTGTTATTGAACATGTACAGTATATTGCCAACAGATTTACCACTTACCTTTTGTATTCTGTTCCATTTCTTTATAACACTATGACATTAATTCTCTTAGCACCTTCAGTCTGTGTGGTTGCTGGGGTATTTAAAGGCTAGCAACTTAGCAACTGGACCTCCTGTCGAGGATGGTCAGTAGCTTGACTGAGTTCAAGCCTGCATGCCTGTTATCCTTGCTTGCAGGTTGTTGACACTGTATATCTCCTCCTCATACCTTATTTTTGCACATATAAGATGCACCCACGTATAAGACACACCCAGTTATAAGACATGGGTTTTGATGATTTGTGTTTAAAAAATTATGGATAAGATGCCCCCATATATAAGATGCACCAAAAGAGTCAATTACTGAGTATCTATTCAGTTACCTGGTTAATTACCATGCTATCTCACATGAATGTGGCTGCCTGTGGAGAGCAAGAGATAGAAGAGAGGAGGGAGAAAGGAGGGAGGGTAGAAGAGAGATTGCCTTAAATTGGAAGGGATTCCGTCAACTGTCATAATGTTAAAATAGACCTACATCAGTAATTAATTTAAACTTCTAACACTAAATCTTTATTCAGTAATCTGACCAATTACAATCATCTTTCATTTCCATATCGCTGCCGGCTGAGAGAAAGACAGATAGACAGACTGAGGAAGAGACAAAAACACAGACAGAGAGAGAGAGAGACCACCTTGAATTGGAAAGGCTTCCCTCTACTGTCGTCAATCGTCATATAATGTCTAGTGTCTACATAAGTTGCTTAACTGCCTATTGTAGAATTTATTCAGAATTCTGATTAATCATAATCCTCCTTTGCTTAAATGTCACTGGCGGCAGATAGAGTGAGAGAGACAGACAGAGATACTGACAGACAGAGATATTGCCATGAACTGGAAGGATTTCTCTCCATTGTTTCTACTTGCAGTCTTGGATTTATTTATTGATGATCACTTAGATGCCAGTTCTTTGTGTTCCAAAAAAATTAGATAAGACTCTCCCGGGATTAAGACGCACCAAGGGGTCTAATTGTGTAAAAAATCATATAACCCGCATCTTATATGCTCGAAAATACGGTAATCCAAAGCTGTTGACCCACAATCCAGCATATGTGCAGGCGATTTTGTTACCCACTATTGATGGTTACCCTTTAGTCATCACATTCAAATCCAAAGCAACTTACAAAAGATAAAATTTTATTGCAAGCTGTAATATATACAGTAAATCACTTGTGATTAGCTGTATGGATTAATAACAGCAATAAAACTTATAGATTAATTTATTTTGTTCTGGAGGATTATTTGTTTCTTGTATAAAAATTGACAATATTCTTAATGATAGTGAAAAGTATTGTAGTTATTGATAGCTAGTAGTGATGCATATAAATATTATTATTAACAGTATAATTTCTCTTGCTGTATTCCTGTTCAAAGGAACTCAGTGAGAGCAGCACAAGAGCTGGAAGTTGCTTGATGTCCATTATAATAAATTCTTCTGTATTGCTATTAATAGCAGCACTAGTAATTATTGTTCAAATTTATTATAGTAATAAATATATAAGTATCATTTTGTACCTTATAATGATTTTAAATGTTTGCAACCATTTGAAATATTTTATTTTGGTGACAAATGTGACATTTGTGTGTTTGTTGCTGTATATTTTATGAATTTTTATGATAAATTTCAGTTTTGTACATATTTGTTTTATTAATATTCTAAATGTTTAAATAATTTCTTTCTTTTGTTTCCTGTTTTGTTTTCTCCGATATTTATCGTAGACCAATCTATGCTAGATATGCCGCTAGCAACAAGTTGCATTCCATGAGACCCAACAGACGACTGTAAGTACATTGAATTACCAGGTAGAATAATACTCCACAATAAGTAAATTTTGCATTAATTTATTATCTGATTTCAACTAGGGTTATTGAATTTAACCATGATCTTTGAAAGATTCATGAGACTATTCAAATTCAAACTGTGAAATTAAGTGGAGCTGCCATTAGCAGAAGTTGAGTATATTGATTTGATAGTGAACTGGATTAGAAATGCTGTGGCATGCAAATGAATGTTGCACTAAAAGGAGTTAAATTAAACTTGCTTGACTTATCAGTGATAAAGATTTGTTTAATTTTGCACAGCATTAGTGTCCATTGAATAGGTGTTTGGAGGTTTTAAATCTATTTAAATTATAAGTTTGTTCAGTAGCTAGTATTAAACTTGCAGTTTGTTTCCTTAATTTTACCTAGGTACAACTAACTTGATCTTTATGATGCTGTGATTGAAATCAATGCTGATTTCATTATAAGAAACTATTGAGAAAGGGTCATATTGTCTTAGGACAAAGGAGATTTAGGACCTCTGTGCTTTGCTTAGACTAAGTTTGAAGGTTGGCTTAAAGTGACCTACATGAGTTATGTCAGTCTGTTTAATTTAAAATTTATATAAAGGTCTTTTATGGCAATTTCAATATGGAAGCTTGTTGTGGCATAATGACCATGATGTGTCTATTCTGATCATGTTTACCAAATGTGATGTGCTGTACTCTGGATCTAGTAGGCTAATAAGAAATTATGATTGTCATTCTGTATGTCTTTGATAGTTTTACTCTTTTTTGGCCCTTCTAGTTTGGCTGTACTGTTGATGAGAGATTGTGAATAAAGTGACTTGCCTGTTATATTGATGGCATGCAATGAATAAGTTTTGCTTTATAGTTCATGTAACATTAGACTCAAATAGGCTGCTTTATGTGACTGGGTCTTGACTGCATTCAAGCCATTTTATTTGCAGTAAATAAAATTTCTCACAGAATTCAATTCTGTTGCGTGGACAATCATTTCGTGATGGTCGTTGGTCTCAGTATCTTTGCTGTCACTTGCACGTCAGTTCTAATACCCTGGTCTCCATGGCAACATACATAAACTTTATCTTATTGGTGTTCTACCTGCATTGCATTCTAATGCTGAAATTCCATTTGCCCTTTCGGTGGCCATTATCAGCCGGCTGACTTACCACCTGATGTAGAAATCATATCCATGGGTCAGTTGTTTTATTGCTATGGTAACAGTAGACCAAGCTGCTTCTATTTGACTGGTTTTCAGCTTACAGCTGGTCATAATGTCCTCAAATTACCTTATTTAGGGCAGGATGCAGAAACAAGATGTCATTGTGATGCATTTAACTTGCATTGCTTTTACATGGATCCTGTCCCACAGTCTCCAAATGTTTTTTGGCCAAATTATTGTTTTACTTCAACCATTTCATGGAATGCTTATTTTTGTTGTGATCTGATTATTGCTTTATTTAATGTGTTTATTTTATTTTAAAATTTTCTGGTGCTTTCAAATGCTGGTGCTTTATAAATGATTTATTTTATATTTAATGATGTATTTCTGGCAGCATATATTGGGACTATGCCATTACTGTCAGCATGGATGATATTGTTTATCTTCATTGTCACCAGCTAGGTAAGTAAGATGACTGAGATTAACAGTGTCAATAGCCTTATATCACTTTTTTGAATCTCCATTTAGAAATGATTGGCTATCAATTTATGGTTAAATTTTCTTGTGAGTGCTGACTAGTGAAGTTGTCGTTGGCCTTTTACTAAGGTGCACAATTTAAAATTTTAGCTTTTCATCCAGCATATATTTCAAATCAGACTTTACAATTAGTGCTGGATTTATGTTGTCTAGCAATTGGTCCAGGTTTGTTTTGTGTGCCTTCTGGCTCATTTTTCATATACTCCTTCTTGCTGTATTGCATACTGCTGCTTGTATGTTTCTTCATACACTGACTGCAGTGTTTGTGTTATTTTTCAGCTCATGGCATGAATCTCTTGACTTATTTTATTTTACAAAAAAATTCCACGATCCTCCAATCCTGTATTATATCAGATAAAATGGTGTACAGACATTTAATCATGGGGCAGTTAATCACCGGACATTTAATCACATACATTTAATCACGTGGACAGTTAATTACATGACATTTTATCATCTGGACAGTTAATCACCTGGACAGTTAATCACGGGACATTTAATCACCTGGACAGTTAATCATGGACATTTAATAACCTAGGTTTGGACATATGTGCCTGTTTGGTTATTATACTATCTAAAATTTATTCTTGATATTTCTCTAGATTGCTAAAATAAAAGAAATACAATTTTAAGAAATCTATTTATCTATGTTCTCAATATTTCCATGTGTGCATTTATTTCTCAACCACCGGCCATCATGGGATCAGTGCTCTGCTAGCTGCACATTTGACTGACTGATAATGTAAACAAAGTCCAATAATTATTAAAGTGTCTAGCGTATATCTGCTTCCGAGAGGTGGAGATTTAAGGATGGAGTGAATGAAGCCCGCTATCTTGTTGAAGGCTAAAGGGAATAGTGATGCAGGACACTTCGTTGCAAACTTACTAATGGCGGGGCAGGAAGCTGGCCGTAGAAATGCAGTAGAAACAAACTGCCCGTCAACCAGATTCGATAATTACCACAGAATCCAATTAAATAGAAGCTCAAGGGACAATGATACTGTTACTCTGATCTATCTGAAGGATTTCAGATCGACAGAGACTCGCAAATAGCTTCAACAGAAGCGTGATTTCTAAATTACCAAGTTCTATATACGTGATTAACTGTCCAGGTGATTAAATGTCCCGTGATTAACTGTCCCGTGATTAATGTCCCCAAACCGATAAAATCATACTGGCTTGCAGTGTGCTAACTATCTGATCTGAGAAAATATTATGTTTTTCTCAGAGAGGAGCCCTTTCATGATAAATTGAAAATCATCCTATTCAATATTATCCTCCACTTACCAGCACTAGCTAGGTATAGTGAACATAATTATGAAAGAGGATTTCTCTGATCTGATTTTTCTGATGTTCCTTCTTTTCTAACCTTTCGATCTGCAGCTTTTCTGTCACATCCTTTCTCATAGTGCTGTATAGAGCAATGGACCCAAAATTCAATCATTGCCTATTGGCTGTTCCTAATAAGCCTTGGTGAAGCTGCAATATCTTGAGTTTTTCTTTTTACTTTGATGCAGCCTTTTACTTCTTTGCCTGTCTGCAGCTCTCACTGGTTTACTGTGTCTCCAATATTTATTCATTTGTTATTCTGTCATTTAAAACCTGAGTGAGGAATAGTTTTGCAATTGTCAATCTTTGTAGTTCTCCTTACATGCGTGTGTTCTATGTCAGATTTTTAGTCATTATAATGTTAGTTTAAAATTTCTGTAAATTATGTGATTGGGGTTTTGACCAATGTTCCCTCTAAGGAATGACCCTGCGTGAGCAAAAATAGATCCTCGTGAGCATAAATAACTTGTGGCCCAAATCCTGTGAGCACTGAACAATGAACAAGGTTATTTCGAAACATGTCAATGACAAATTACAACTTTACAAGTACCAAATACCAATATATTATTACTAGTTTAATAGATCATAAGTTGATAACTTGAGAAATTATGTACATTTTTACAAATTATACAAATTTATATGTTAAGGTTAAATTTGTTTTCCACCAATATGCATAGGTACTTGTAGAAAGAAAGACATCAAGAAATTACAAATTAAGACCAAGAACAATTGTGGCAGAACACCAGACACTGTCTGAAATGTTAAAGTTGGCATTAGAACACCATACAAATTTGACTTCACTTGTCAAGTGCTTAGTAGGCCTCTAAACAGTATGACCTACTTAAGAATTGTGGGGCAATGGAAATTAACATCCAAACTGTAAATCATTTAATTAAGTATCAGAATGGCTGTTGCCTAATTTGTTGAAGAATTAAAACTTAGTTGTCATTGGATGACACAGAATTCACTTGGTAATGCACTAAGGCAGTAATAACACCAACTACAAATAAGTAAGTAAAGTAAAAATCAGATATGCCTATAAATTGTCATCATTGCCATCAAATTCGTCTGATTCTTCAGGAATTCATAGGCATAATTCTTACTCTGCCAAGCATCTGTTAAGGGGCTGTCCATTAATTACATCCACAAAATATGGAAGGATTTTGAAAAGTTTGAGGTCAAGGAAAGTTGACATCAACAATTTCATTTTTCACAAATATTAAGAAATAGGAAATTTCATGCAATACCGGTACTATTAATTGCAACAGAAAAAGCCTGACGAGCAAAAAAGGTAATCACTACCACATTTTGACACTTGATTAGCATAAAAAGAAAATAGAAAAAAGGGACAAAAATAATAACCTTCTAAACTTTTAATGGGGACCATCACTGATATTACGGGGGTGTTGACATAATTATAGGGGTCACTGAAAGTTGACAGTTGTTAACAAGGTGGGGGGTCAGAAATTGCCCGGAAATTGTTGGCGTAGTTAATGGACAGCTCCTAATACCTCTGCTTCTGCACCGCATTTGTGGATAATTTGAACTGAAAGCATTGAACTATTAATTTCAACAGCACACGCAATATTCTTCAGTAATGCCTTTATCGCTTCTGGACTTGACTTTTGCCTCAATTTCATTTCCTGTGTCAGTTCTTTATCATTCGCTGAATTGGTTAGCATTTTTGCAGTGGACCTTTCTGAAAGTTCTTCGGTTTCTTTACTGCTTCACGGTGTGTATCATGAGTGATATGCCGTTCAAATAGTCGCTTTTATAGTCACTCGATTTTTTTCATATATATGGTCCATTCATCACTCAACTTAGCTTCTGTGCAGATTTTTCATATCAAGCCTGTGGTTTCCGAGAAGCTAATTATATAACCTAATAGGACAGAATTTCTGTTGTGGTCAGACTCTTGCGCCATTTCGGTTTCAATTGCTCAAGATGTGAGCCATCCTAATTTAAAATTATCTTTCTTTGACATGTTGTTTAAAGAGTCTTTGGCATTACGCTTGGACGTTCTTTTAAATTTTCAATGCAAAATCACTTTAGCGGATTTAATTATCGATCATTCGAAAAAGGCTAACTAATGTTTGCTTTCAGATTGTTCTAGTGACGGAAACATAAAATATAAGGAATTTTGTCAAGGTTGTATTACCGCATAGGAGCTTTTATATGATAAAGAGATGAAAACCAGATCACTGAGCAACTGCTACAGTGCAAATTTTTAGTGCCTACAGACAAACTTACAAATGGCACAGATTGTTGCACATAACATTATTAGCATTATTGAAAAACACAATTTGCATGTGCAAAGTTTGATAATTACCCGTGTGCAAATAAATATCTTTTGTGTGCAAAATACCAGATTTCAGGGATTTCTTGTGTGCTGACAGTACACAGTGCAGCTTAGAGGAACATTGGTTTTGACTATTGAATATCTATAGCACTATTCATTGATAATACCGGTAGTTTTAATCATAGTGTTAGTTCTTACTCTCTTTCCTTGTAGACCTGTATGTCCATGGAATATGGCAACCATGAATGAGTTCCTGAATCATATGCCAAAAATTCAAGGGAAAAACACTGAGCTGTAAAATAACTAACAATCAGATCCACCCACCCCCTAATTCAAAGCATAAAAACAATGAAGAATTTCATGGATGTCTGGACTTCATTATTCTCCTTGGCATTAGTTGTGAGAATGACATGCCAATGATGTTAGATTATTTCTGAAATAATATGACATTATTTACTTAAAAATTACTGAAGACTTCAAATACAAATACTCAAGTGTCTAGAGGTAGTCATTGTGCACTTGATATTTGTATCATATGCACTTTATTCATGTATGTGCTAATTTATGTAATGCCTTTATTACAATTCAGTTCAAATGCTGAAAGGTGCCATTTCAAACATGCATTTATGCAATGAATTCTCTAATTCATAATAAATTATTTGAAATCAATCATAAAATTAGACACCTGAAACTGGAATCGTTTCTCATTTCATTCATGTAGTGAAAATTTATATAGCACCTTTATTTCAATTCATTCAGTTCTGTGCCAAAGGCAGGAATTTCAAACATGCATTTATACAATGATTTCTCTAATCACAACAGACTATTTGAAAGCAATCATAAAATTAGACACCTGATGCTAGAATCCTGTTCATTTCATTCATTCAGCACAATTTATATAGCACCTTAATTACAATTCAGTTCAAAGCTAAAAGGCACCATTTCAAACATGCATTGACAAATGTGGTGCTATAAATATGGCCTTTTTATGAATGAAAATTACAGGTGCTTTATATTATGCTACCTTGACTTTGCGATGAACATTGTTTGATTAATTTGTTTAATTATTTGTTTAACTATTTGAATAATTATGTATATTTGAGAAAACAGTAGCTGTCAAGGCAGAAGAGTATAAAACAATGAATTTTGAGAATATTGTGCGATAAAATAAATGCCTTAATATAATGAAAATTGAATATTTCATTATAAAGGTGCTCTAATACTGGATCCAAATGCTTTCCTTGCTGCCAGAGCCAAACATTTATGTCCTTGATCAGCAGAAACTCAGACACTGTAGATTAATATCTTACCCGAGTACCAATTAATGCTTTTTTAATCAAAGCTTTTTGCATTGTTTTCCTGTACTGTTTTCCTCTGGGTTAATGCTAAGAAGGTTAACAAATCCTAACTATGACTGTCATATATTGTTTCCTTTTTTTCTCTGTCTTTCTAAACCCATATTTTAATAGTCAGGCATTTTTGAAGAGCCATTGCTGCATTTTAATGTTGTCAATGCAATATATGGTGTGCTACTTTGCAGTAAAGTTATTGAGTTCTTGGTTTATTAATAGTGCTTGGTGTTTTGCTAGATAGATATTAGGGGAAGCTGTAGTTAGTGGTGACTTTCAATCAAGTTGCAATCATCATCATCTCGCCACTCTGCCACACCGGCACTGGGCGATGACATGGGTTAACTGTCTCCATGAAGTCCTGTCTTGTGTGTGGTTCAATGTGCATCTTGTACTGTCTTAAAGGTTCACTCTGTGATGTTATTCATCCAGGTCATTCTTGGTCTCCCTCTGCTTCTTTATCTTTCTGTGATCCCTAGCATTATGGACTTTTCCACAGTGTTTCCCTGTCATCCTATATGTCCAACATATTTCAATATTCTTTCTTTCACTTTGGCGAGTAGCATTCTTTCCATTCCTACTTTGTTGAGTACTTCATCATTAGTTCTTTCTAGGTATGTGATGCCCAATATTTTTTGAAGGTATTTCATTTAAGAAGCTTCTATCTTCTCTCTTCACCCTGCTGCAGCATCCATGCCTCGCATCCATAAGTGGCAACCAGCCAAACCAAGACTTGTAGCAGTCATACTTTAATTGGGATGCTAATGTTTTTATTTTTCCAGATTTTCTGCTCTGGTTTCCCCAGTATTGTCATTCCCAGGCCCAGTCTGCTTCTGATTTCGGTTTCATAGTTAGCATCATCTGTAATTCTAAATCCCAGATATGGAAATTCTTTGACTTGTTCTATTTGTTCTCCTTCTACAGATACATATGCTGAGTTGCCATTCAATACCATGATCTTTGTCTTGTTTGTGTTAAGTCATAGACCATATTCACTACTGGTAACAACTAATCTCTCCAGCAATTCTTGCAATTCCTCTTTATGATGTTGATATAAGTACGATGTCATCAGCATACCTCAGATTGTTAATTCTTTTTACCACCAATCCTGTATCCTCCCTTGAAGCCCTCTAGAGCATTCCTCATTGCCATTTCTGCAACAACATTGGCAAACACAGGGACAAGATGCATCCCTATTGTACTCCTGTCAAGACTCAAAACCACTCTTTGATTGAGTTTGCCACCTTTACTTGTGCTGATTGGTTTTTGTACAATTTAGCAAGCAATGAGATGAGGTGGCTAGGTATCCATGTCCAGCATTGTTTATCACAGTTTCTCATGTATCATGGTGGCGATGTTAAAATCCACTGAGATGATGGAAAACCTTGCACAGAGTCTATGATAGAGCGGAAGATGGTATAGTGGTTGATTATATTCTTTTAGCGTCCGCGAAGATAGTTCCGTTAAGAAGATTTGCACATTACTGTCATTGATATGATGCAGGTTCACGCGGCAGCCGATGCGGCTGACTTTGCGACTTGAACTTCCAGCAGTTTCGAAGAGCGGAACGGGCCATTGGAATGGACTCAGACCACTTTCATTCCATTACCAATGCAAGGTGCAGCAGTTTCTGGGCCATTGGAATGGACTCAGACCACTTTCATTCCATTACCATAGGAAGGTGACTTAGCTAAGTGCGAGAACCACCGCACCACTGCACTAGTCTCGCATGTCAGCAAAATACTTATTAAAATAATTCTATATAAAATTCAGAAAGAAGGCAAAAGTGAGATTGCAGAAGAGGAAGCAGGCTTTCAACCGGATAGACGCACAAGAGACCAAGTTGCAATGCATATTGCATATTACAATAACTGTAATATGGATATACTTTGTCTTTCCCTGGACTTATTAGTCTGTATTTCTACTTGTGTATCTATCATGTGCATATATGTATTCTTATATTTATTTTTAGTATGTCTGTTGGTATGCATGTCTCTGTTTCTATACCTCTTTGTTTCTTTATTTCTTCTATGGTTTATATTGATTGTCTGGGCCTATGTACATAATGTACAGTATAACGGTACTTGCTGCAAGTTTGTGTGTGTGTGTGTGTATCATTTTTTAATGTTAGTTTTCCTGGGAAAATATAAATACC
Organism: Metaphire vulgaris; assembly: GCA_018105865.1. Lineage (NCBI taxonomy): Eukaryota > Metazoa > Annelida > Clitellata > Crassiclitellata > Megascolecidae > Metaphire > Metaphire vulgaris. The sequence continues at coordinate 11,428,573 of CM030833.1, read as the reverse complement.
AGTATGTGTGTTTCTTGTCAAAATACAGTCTTTTATGTCAATAATGAGTATACAAAGTAAGTCAGTCTAATCTCTCACTTGTTTTTTTCCTGTTGTCCTCTGAATTTTAAAAATTTTAGTTCGCAGGTTTGTGTAATTTGATTATAAAATGATAATTTATCTTTTGACAGCCAGCAGCGGTGGGACACTGGTTTTAGTTGGCCAGGATGGAGTGCAGAGACCTCCGATCCATTTCCCTAAAGGGGGACACCTTCTTGCATTTCTGTCTTGTTTGGAAAATGGTCTGCTTCCTAATGGACAACTTGATCCACCTCTTTGGTCTCAGAAGGGAAAAGGTTAACACTCATCTATTTTTGGATCTGATAAACAATTTCATATATATATATATATATAATTTTTTTAAAGGATCTGAAACTTACACACATCAATCATTGATAAACAATTTCATATATATATAATTATTATTATTATTAGACAATTGATATGTGTATGTAGTATATAAGGCTAATGCCTACAACAATATACTTATATATATATATATATCAATTTTATCCAAGTCTAAATATATTTTTTTAAGTTTGTACTTCATGTGTATATATATTATATGAGATTGTGTGTGTGTGTTTGTGTGTGTGTGTGCAGATTTGTGTGTAAATATATATATAAATATATATATATATATATATATATATATATAATAGCTGATAAATATTTACCAGTTTCTAAAATAATAATTGTAAAATCTGCAGTGCCTGGTCTAATTATTAACCCTAATTATTATGGTTTTGAGGAAAGCTCAAGATTTTGTTTCATCTTGGATGACATTTTTTCAAGTTAGCTCAAGATTTTTTTCATCTTTGAAAGTCTTTGCATGAAAAATTTTTTTCTCCAACTTGATATTTCAGTGCTGCACAATAAAACCTTGATGTCTCTTTGATAACTCTTCTCATTCAGTCTCTGAACATTGTTCAACTGACGTCTATTCTAAGAGGGTGTTGTTTTTTAATTGAATTGTATGTGACAAAACATCAACTATACTGAGAAATTTTTAAGACTACTGCATATTATTCTGGCAACCTTTTCTGTCTATAAATTTTCTGTAAGATTTTGCATAAATTTTATTTCCTTATCAGATATGATAGTTGCTATGTCACCATGATGATGATGACTATAACTGAAACTTTAACTGAAAACCATTTGCTGAAATTTTATTTGTGATGCTAACCCATTTGGAAGTTTTATGGTAACAGGCACTGCTGAGAAGCACCAAGTTCACACATATGTTTTGGTTACTTGGGAGTTGGTGCGTGTGTAAGTGTATAGGCTTTTAAAGTTTAACGAGTTCGTTAAGTTTCTTTTACCGTTGCTGAGTAGGATCTTGCTGTATTATGCTGTACATATGTAGGCCTACCTAATTAGAAAATTAATTTGAGCTATTTGAAATGTTCTGTTAGAGTTTTTGCCATTTGCAGAGAAGACTCTTCCGAGACTGAAGAGCAAGCTGAGTGGTGCCGCTGGAGCACTGTCGTCGTTGATAAGCAGCGTAACCGAGGACAAACCTTTGACATCTCTCTTATCACAGTCATCGCTGACAGCCCTTGACGACAGCGGTGATCAGATGACCGGGCTGGAGGAGGAAAATTCTAAAGATTACGTATTTCGAATAATGATGACTGTCAAGCCAAAAGAAATACGTGAATATTACTTGATTATCACTTCTTGGTATTCACTTAATTTGTGCAGCTTGATGGATTTGCCTTTTCATATTACTGTCATAGATTGCATTTGTGAAGTAGAAATGTTGGATTTACAGGTTAAATTGAAGTGAGGCTCTCATAATTAATTTCATCACGAGTGTTGGCATTTAATTGTTTGAGATGGGATGCCTTCGATGCAATATTCTTTCTGAGTGATTATATTTTTTTTATAAAATGCAATTGTATTTGCTGTACTTATGTATGACAAACTAAACAACAACAACAATTTTCCACAGTACTGTATCTTTACTTCTACAACAAACATTCATATAGAACTTGCACTTGATTATAACACATGCAAATGGATAGAATATATAACCATAAGAATGAGATTTTGCTTGTATGAGATGGGTAGAGCTTGAGTATTATACATGAAAATGTGGTCATTATTAGATTAAATAGTGCTTATTGCAAGGCTCTAGACCAGGGATGTCAAACATACAGCCCTGCAGGCCAGATACAACCCGCGAAAGCTTTTCATCAGGTGTGCTTGTATGTGGCTGAATACAAGAGAAAAAACATTATGTTTAAGCAAAGTTACTTTATTTAAGATGTGTTCAAAAAGTACATATGTGAAAATCGGAAATTACATATATGAAACTCAAATTTTTATATACTGTTTTGTGTAATAGGCCTACTGTAGTTCGTGTTAATGTTATGTACAAATCCGGCCCGCGACAACCACAAAGACTTACGGTATGTGACCCACTATTTGATATGAGTTTGACACCCCTGCTCTAAGACTGACATCGTACATTGTGGCTTTAATGGTGTTCAGTTGTTTATAAGCCCAGGCCATGATTTTGGTTAACTGTTTTTAAGCTCCTGAAGTTTTTGATCCAAAAGCAAAAGCAAGAGCATTTAGCGAAAGCTTTGGATTTCTGTGGACTTCAAGAAGAGAGGTTCTGGCAGAGGAAGAAGCTGTTTCAGAAATATCCATCGCTACTGATGCACAGGAGGATGAGGAGCAGAAGAAAACATTACCATCAATAGCTGAACAAGGCATTAATGGTGTAGGACCAAGACAAGTGTATGCATCTGATTTCCTGTTAGTCTTTTAGCTTTTATGTTATTCTGGTTAGTGAGTTTTAAAAGTTTTCATTGAAGAGTCATTTTTAACGATCTTGCAAACTTAATTTACTAACATTTCTTCAAATAGACTTTGAATTTTAAAATTTTTGGCTCGGGACGTGATGGATGCACCTGCAGAAAGTTAGCGTCATACGCCGTCATCAGGCATTTGCATTGTAAAGTAAAAGTATAAAAGAATAAAACGCACACTCCAACAATTTATTTTTACTTAGTGTGTGAAAATAAAAATCTTATGCAGAATCACACCATTCCAGACAAATGTCTGGTCTGTTTGTTGTTAACCAAAAAACAATGTTGCTTGAATGATTTTAGTGGCTGAATGATTGTGTATTGTGTAAGAATAAGGCTGTGCATTTTGTATGTACAAACAAACTTCATTTAAAGATGGAAGAAAATGCATAGTAATTAAAAGATAATGGAATTATAAATTTTGCTTTAAAATATAACTTTCAGCTCTGATGTTGTATATTACATTTCTTATATTTTACTTACGGTGTGTGCTGAATTGTACTGTTGATTTGCAGAATTGCCGTGAAGCAGTTGTGTGAAACAATGAAGTCTCAGATCCTGTCTAGAGCTTTCTATGGTTGTAAGTGATTTTCCTTTCACTAGTCTTATATACTTCTGCTTGTTTTAGTGTCATGATGGTTCATCTGTTGATGGAATCTGATTGTTAACTGATAATTTATCCTTTGATGCCTTATGTAAATGACATCCTGATATCACTTGTTGATGCTTTTGTGAGAGAAACTGATTACAGACCAATGACCATTTATTGTATTCATAAGTGCACTTCCTTTCTTTAACCATTTTAGTAACTGTTATAATAGAGTTATTGTGCTGCAAATGTTTGATGTTCTGAGGATATTTTAGCATGTTTATTAATTTTTTAAGCACCAACTTTGACACAGAGAGATTAACAATTTCTCTTATAATGAGGCACATTTGTTGTTGGACTTTGAACTAATTTAAAGTCATTTTAGAGCCCCTTCAGTCCACCAACATTCCTTTTTTGCTTTAATATTTAATACTGTGCGTGCGATTCTGTTGTTCAATTGAATTATTTCAAAGAGTGCTCGTCAGATCTTATTGATTTGGAATGTCTCAAGTGGTATGGTTAAAATAAGCCTAGATGGATGAGTGGCAACAAGGAATACCGGTAATTTTTAGCTTTTCTATAGAGTTGCTGCCATCCAGCTTTGTTTTGGTATCAAGAGAGAAGTGCAGAAGTTTTTATGTCCATGTCCTTCTCACTGAATTACAGTCATGATATATGAATTTTTATTGGCTTCAGCAGATCTCAGGCTTAGGGTTGTTTACTCAGCGGTTATCAGTGGCATTTGCTAGTGTAGGCTAAGAGATCCTGTGTGAAGCAATGGAGTTTCATATCTTGCATAGGGCCATGTTTCTTGGAATTTGTTTTCCGGCTTGTGAGACAAATATTTTCTGACTGACCTCACAGTGCTTAGACATAACTGCAACACTTATAGCCATTGGTGAAAGATTTTGCTTTAGGCCTATTTGTATAAAGCATTTTGAAAATAAAACATGCTGTCTTTGGTCTTTATTTCTAGTTTTATACTCTTCATTTGCATTGTGTTATGCATGATTATGTTTTATGCAATCATCTTATTTTAGTAAAAATAGTACACTGCATTAATATTTTGGACAGTTGCAAAATATGATTCCAGTCTTCTAATTGATTGATTGATTGATTCCAGTCTAATTAATTTTATGGTATGTCAATGACAGTATGACTTGTCTCTTGCTTACTATGGACATTCTTTCAACTCTAGCTGCTATAGTTCTATTTAAAGACTATTGTTGTTGTTATGTGAGTTGCCTGGAGAAATTGCTATCAATAATCTATTTACGATTTGATTTATGACTTGTCTAGGGCTGTCTCATTGTCGCCATCTGAAGACTGTAAGGACACACCTTTCTGGTCTAGTTAATGTGCAGGTAATTTCTATCAATGATCCAGTGGATGCATCTTGTGGTCTTACTGTGGATGGCTGGAAAATGCTAACAGAATCTGAAAAAGTGAGTTTTATGCTTTGCTCTTTAATATTGTAAAAATTGAAGACAGTGTACAAGTTCTTTTGATATTTTTGTTTAAATATTGAAGTATGGTGTTAAGAGCTCTTTTGCTGATGAATAAATTACTTTACCAACGTTAGTTTTCTGTGCTTATCTGGTCAACTTCTATAGTGCCGCTTCATAATGCAAAGATCTTCAGCTCGATCTAGACGCAGTTCCAATTTTTCCCAAACCTTATGACAGACAAATCCTGAAATCATAAAAACAGATCCTGAAATTCAGTCTGCTTTAGATAACCCATGGAAAATGGATCTCTTATCTAGATCTGAAGGTCAGTAGACAATTTTCAGTGAGCACAGATGGAAGAAATGAGTTCAGAGCCTGAGGTTGGCAGACATGGAAGCAAGAAACTGTTGAAAAATGAGTGTGGCAGTTATTGCAGATGATGATTCAGTGAGAAATTTCATTATATGGTAAAAGTCATGAAGATGGTAGTGAGGAGATATGCAGATGCTAATATTGTGGAAATGTCTTGGAACAATAAACATATATAAATGAGAATTTTTGAATTTAGGAAAGTTTTTATTATTTGAGACCATTCATTATTTCTAGTGCTGTGCTTTAATTGTGGCTATTGCGTGATTAGTTTGTCAAACTGTTAATCGCAGTTTAAAAAATTAATCGCTATTAAAAAATTAATCACTTCATATTTCTCTATGAGAATCTGAGCTTGAAAAGTGATAGTGTCACGAGCTTTTGTTTACAGTTAACTGTCATGGATGTTGCTTTGCTGCTTGTGCTATATGACTGTTATTCGTGGTTACATGACTGTGGTGTGGTCACGTGTCTTCCGTCTTTTACTGTTTACCAGTTAGCCATATTGTCAGAGTTGACATTCCAAAATTGAATCTAGCAGTTTTGTTCTAACTAAATCACTGATGGATAAAATAGTAGAGAATAAGGATGAGAGAATCAAAGAGGGTGAAGTACAATGGAAGACTTCTAGGTCTAAATGGTCACTGTTAAATGGGCAGTTTGTTTCTAAAGATGCTGGTACAGTGGTTTGTATACATTGAAAATACATATGATTGTGAATGATGTTGTTTAAAGTAAATGTAATTAATTGCATTTAATTATTTTAACTGCACAATTAATCATGATTAAAAAATTAATTGTTGAACAGCACTAATTATTTCCCACCTTTAAGTTAAAATTAAGTTTAGTTAACATATTTAACTATTGTTGACAATGAGAGTAATCTGATAAGATGAGTTTCTTGGAAGAAGATAATGAAGGCTCTGGAAGAGTATTAAGGACAGAAGGTTTTGATAAAGTATTGGTTTTGATATATAATGAGATTGCAGTAGTTTTACAATTTTACATGTTTCAGGTAACAGAAGAATTAGAAATTTATCGACTAATATACTATGGAGCATGTCAGCATGACATACGGCGTGAGGTAATGGCATATCTTGTACATGTTCTTAAACAGAAATTTCAAAATCATTGAACAAACAGAATATGAGTCAGCCTATTTCCTTTTTGTCAATTTTTATTGATTCACAGATGTGCCAGAAATTTAGTTACATTTATGTTCACTTTTATCATGGCTTGTAGGGGTTGCAACGGGTACCCATTGGCATCCTATTACCCAGGTAGTAAAATCAGGTATGGGTAACTGTGGAAACATGACCCTTGTGTCAAACTCCCTCTTCGTATGCTGCAACTAATGATTCTATCCTTAGTTGCAGTGACCAGAGGGGAGTGTGACACCATTATGTCAGATTCACCCTCAGGTTCCTGGTAGAATCATCAGTTGCAGCGACTGGAAGGGTAGTGTGACAGCGGTCAAGGTGGTCTATCATTACTGGTAGTTGCAGTGACCGGATTGGGAGTGTGGTTATTTAGTTGGACTTAGAGATAAGAGGACACAATGGAGATTATGCTAATTTTGGTACCTGTTCAAAATTTGGATGGGTTTGCCGGGCAGCTGAAACTGCTTTTAAAAATTTCAAGTTTACAACATATTAGAAATATAATTGCCACTGTTGAGTTATCAAAATCTTATTTCTTATTAATTAGAAATTTCTAGATCATTGGAGAAGTAGAATGTGAACAATGCTATCTCCTTTTCATATTATTGATTGGTGTGCCAGAAATTTAGTTGTTTTACAATGAAATTTAGAAATCTGTTTTGAATTTGTAGTGATATATATTTAGTGCATGATGTATTTCAACATTGGTCACTTTGATTTGAAAAAGGTTTGGCCATATCTGCTTGGTCACTACAAGTTTGGAAGTACAGTAGATGAGAGGGTGGAGCTTGACGTTCTCATGCAGCAAAAGTACGAACAGACAATGTCTGAATGGTTGATAGTGGAAGCGATCATACGCCAGCAAGATAAGGAAACGACGCCGGTGGTGAATATTGCCAAGTCATCTTCCGAGAGCCAGGACAGTCACATGATCTTCGTTCAAAAGGATTCGAGTCTCAGCAATGATGTCTTCGAAAGTGTTGACACTGACGAGCGAACACATCCTGAGACTGTGATTGAAGAAAGCCCCAGTGCTTTGACACCAGTGCATGAGCAAGTCATGCTTGGCAGATTGGAACCTGCCCTTGAAGCCGACGACAACGTCAAAGGACTGGATGACACTTCAAGTGCAGGTTGTTTCTTGAAAGGTTTTGATAAAACAGTTTGTTTATATCTCATTATACTAATATTTATGCAGCACTTGCCAACATCCTTTACCAATGCACCACTTAGATCAAAAAAGCTGCTGTGGCATAGTGCATTTATTTTACTTGTTGTGATGTTGGTTAGTTGTATTTAGCTGGTGGCAGTTGTTGGTACATATTTTTACATTGCTTACTACATGAATTTGCCATATTATTATTATTATTATTATTATTATTATTATTATTATTATTATTATTATATTATTATTATTATTATTATTATTATTATTATTATTATTGTTATTAATTACTATTAAATTATTTTCACCACAGTCCCCATTTATAGGAATAAGGACACATTGCAGAGGCATGTTATTTAATAACAAAGTTAAAACCTTGAAGTCTTAAATTGAAATTGCCAAGGTTAAAATTCTTCTCCATGGGCACAATACCTGTTGGTGTGCAATTTGAGTTATTCCTTGTAGCTCTTAGTTCTAAATGGGCATTGGTTTGTTCCTTTGTGAAGCAGTGGTCTCTGTCTCACTACAGCTAGATCCTCTACTCTGAATGGACAAAGTAACACAGGTCATTGTTTCTGTCCCCTAACAACCATAGTTAATCCTTGCTTCAACCCATCTAATGTAAGTAAGTAAATAAGGAAAATAAGGTTTATGAGCGCACACATACATTTACAGACCTATTCCTTGTATGACATATTCAGCAGAAGCATTTGTCAAGAATTTTTTTGGGAAAGGACTCAAAGGCCAGCTAGAACACTTTTTAGGGCCAAATTTGACCCATAGGCCAAGGTCTGTGGGTCACTGCCCTGAGCAATAATACTTGGAAGGTTCAGATCACAATGCAGTTGATCATTTAAAAGAGTTTCTGCCAAGTCAGTTTGAATTGTGTTTATTGGTTTTTTTAGAAATCAATGCAGAGACCGGTGAACCTAAAGAGCCAACAGGCCTATCACCCGATGAAGGTTTAGGTGCTTCAATTGCCCAGCGTGGTTCGTCAACCGATTCAAAACATAGCGACAGTTGTGACAATGAATCATTGCCATCGGACAGCGTCAGCACACTGAAGCGCAGCATTGTGATAACAAATCCATCAGTTGACCTGGCTGCGAATGATGGTCTTATTTTAGAGGAAAATGGCGAAATTTGTCCCACTCCAAATGAACGAAAACTGGGATTGTTGCTCGAGGAAAATGGAACTGTAGAACTTCTGTCAACTTCACGTGAGAGTCTAGTCTGCCCAGCATCTCCCCTTTCTAATTCATCAAATGGTGGAATATATTCAGTGAGTTTTAATCTGTCAGTTTTGATGTATTTATTAAATTGGATTTTTCTTTTCATCTGGTAGCAATTAAAATTTTTACTTAATTAGTTGAACATCTTTAATTTCAGAATAATTGCATGTTTTATGCTTTTTGTCATAAAGTTTTACAGTTTTCTATCTATTAAATTTATCGCTAAAAATTTAATAGCAGAACTTTTCCATCATAGATCATCTATGCATTTCTTTGATTTCTATTTATATTCTCTACTAAACTGAGAGTTGAATGATTCTTAACTGTTAGTATTTAGCAACAAGCAAAGGTTTATTGCACTGTCAATAATTCTTGTTTCTATTACAAAATAAGCAATCAAACATTCTTAGAGTCTTGGTGATTGGCTGCAAGGTAAGATGCTGTAACCATATAACTGAGATTACGAAATGGAGGGGGGAATTTACTTGGTAAATGGCCATTTTCATTGAGTGTGACTTAAGGTACTGTAAAAAATTATTTCTGTACTTAATGGCCATGAATAGTAACTGATAATTTTGTTGTTACTTTAGCCGGAATTACTGGACAATGTTGCACTTAACATTCATCGAATTGATAAAGACGTTCATCGTTGTGATCGTAACAACTTGTACTTTACATCGCAGACAAATCTAGATAAACTGCGTAACGTCATGTGCACGTAAGAGGATTTGATCTGTCAGTGCACTTGATTGTGAATCATTGAATATTAGTTAACTTTTATAAAATAACTTGTAACTAAAAATAATTCTATCCTATATCTTTAAAATATCCTAAAAAAATTTAAATTGCAGTCAAACCAACTTATTGTCACTCTCGTCAGTGTCAATTGGCATTCCATTTGATGTCTATCTATACTGCTAAACCCCTAGTGACATCTACAACCATTTGAGTATGATGCCATAATTTATTACTGCTTTTGAAGATATCTATACATGGTGATTGCACGAACATTGTTTGCAGCATAGGCTATAAGTACAAATTGTAATATCCTCAGGGCCATTTGCATAGCTGCCTTTAGACCAGTGGCATAGCCATGATAGGAATGGGCATTCGGCTTTTTACAACAATTATCCCAATGTTGTGCTACTCTTACATTTGATTTATATATCTGTGTGTAATGTGTATGTGTGTGCATATTCAACCCCAGTTAACATCAACTCCACTTATTCATTATATTACCTACATGTTTTGATGTTATGTTACATGATTTGAATAGTTTCATGGTAGCAACATTGACCCAGTTTATAGCATTGATTAATAATGCAGCTGTTAAATTGCAATTTCATTTTAGATATGTGTGGGAAAATATTGAAATTGGTTACATCCAGGGAATGTGTGATCTTGCTGCTCCACTTCTAGTGATACTTGATGATGGTTTGTTTCCTGTGGGATTCTTTTTTAAGCTTCTATAATTAATTGAAGTAATTGCAGGCTGAAAAATCACATACATATGACTTTTTGTGAGGCACATTGATAATAATAATAATAATAATAATAATAATAATAATAATAATAATAATAATAATAATAATAATAATAATAATAATAATAATAATAATAATAATAATAATAATAATACAGTGGCTATGGTTCATCCCCATCTACCAGAAAGTTATGGATTAGAATCTGCATGTAGTCTGTTCAGTGACCCTGGTCTTGTGTCTCTCCCATTCATTGACTAGCAGCCTCTGATACACATTGCAGTGTTATCATGCAAAGGTATTGTAGAGTCATGCATATGAATAAATTGTGCTCTTTAGCTGTCATTTTAAACCTAGTTGCACTTCACCTGTGTGCATCATATGTGTGCCCTACATCACTTGGGTGGAATGGTTATTCCATTAGATTTATGCTTACACTAGACTGTTTGTTGGGTCACTGGTCAAGAATATTGTAGTGAACTTTAACTCCTTTGTTGCCCAATTCTTCTACCTCTGCTTAGCCTTTTCCAACATCTGACACCCTTTCTGACCCAGTGAGCTCCCCCCCATCCCTGCACTCTTCCACTCTTCAAATCCCAGTGACATTCACACCCCACTGATACTGGTATACTTAATGTGCATGTCAATTTGCTTCTGAGTGACACTCTTGACATTACGTGGCCAGTTCCAATTAGAGCACCAAAGTTAAGCATGCTGAGCATGGCTTGTACTTGGATGGGTGACTGTCCCTGTATCGATTTGTTGGTGCCAGCAGCAAACTAAGCCAATCATTACTTAGGTGTGGATAAATTGATAGTAGCATTACCGGTAAGCTGTGAATGTAAGATGTATGCATGTAGTGATATGTGTGTGTGTTTATATCTTGTTAGTTGGTTTGTTTGACTTTAATTTTACCAACAGAGGTCAAGACTTACAGTTGCTTTTCGCAGCTGATGAAGCACATGTCGGCAAATTTTCCTCATGGAGGCGCCATGGATCAACATTTCGGAAACATGCGGTCATTGATTCAGGTTAGTGTTGAAGGTCAAGATAACAGTATTATTGGTGTCTGTCATCTTGGTGAGCATTTTTCTTGCAAATTCTGACTAGAAAGAAGTTGTTTTTTTATGCTGTTTGATTTAATACTGTTTTGACTGGAAGAAGCTTACCTTCCAACTCTTGTTCTAAAAGCCAAATCACTTTTGAACCATTTTCTTAGTGCCAAAATCCAACAATGTGCAGTTCATCCAACTGGAGTAATGTGGCATTCAAAGTTTGTTAAAATTATGTCATAATTAACTGAATCCATGTTTAACTAAAGTCGAGCCTTTATGGTTGTGACTGCATATTTGTATGTAATGTTGACTGTAATGCTTAATTGAGGGAGTATGACTTCAGAACGAGTGCCATAGTGGAGGATTGACATTTGTGTAAGCTGTGAGAGTTGTAACAGAAGATATGGTGACGATATAAAGATTTGATGGTAATAAAAGAGTTGTGGTTGTAACAGTATGCCAATGCTCTTCTTACCAGGAGGCTTGATTATTGCAATTCCCTATGCAATGGTGTAGCAAAATCTAATGTGCAGAAGCTCCAAAGGATTCAAAATTCCGTAACTTGTGCCATTACTTAAACTCGTAAGCATGATCACATTAAACCTGTTCTTCGCAAATTACGCTGGCTGCCCATTGAACAGAGAATTATATTCAAGACTTGTCTCCTGGTTTATAAAACACTGCAGTCCGGCCAACCTCAATATTTGAAATCTATGCTAGACTACCCAAAGCATTCTCATTCAACAAGCTTTGCTAAATCATTCATAAATATACCTAGAACTAGAACCAACACTGAAATTGATAAGAAAGCTTTCTTCTCTATTTCTGGCCCAAAAACATGGAACTCCCTTCCCTCGGCTGTCAGATCCTCCACAGAATTGAGTATTTTCCAATCTAGACTAAAAACCCATCTCTTTAAATTAGCATATCCTCCATAGCTCTGCCTCGCTTTCTCACTAACTGATTCATGGAATGACCTGGTCTTTTGCTGATGAATTTGAAGTATAATCGATTGATACCTCTAGAGTACCAGTATTAGAAATGTTGCTATAAAAGTGCATAATTATTATTAGTAGTAGTAAGTGCATAATTAGTATTATTATTAGTATTAATAATAGTAACTGCAGTGTTTGCACTGTTCTATTTCTGTCATTTTGCAGATTCTTGATCCTGAATTGTTTGAACACATGAAGCAAAATGGAGACTACACTCATTTCTACTTCTGCTACCGATGGTTTCTTCTTGATTTCAAACGCGGTAACATATTTTCTTCTGTAATCTTGTTCTTTTACAATATTTTTCTGGTGAACACAAATCAATTTACACCAGTTATTACAGATATATTATTAAACAGTATTTTCGCCAAACATAGTAATGTGAAGATTTAAGTTTGACAAAGAATGCAGTAAGCATGTTGAAAATTTGCATAAGCACATAGAAGTGGAGACCTTAGTTATAGATATTCACCAGATATAATATTTGTGTTATTATGAGCACAAATTGAATACTATGATGATGTTTTGCCATATGACATAAGTTTGTCTATATTTTTTAAGCAAGTCCTTTACTTTATGTTATGTCTGATGATATTAACAGAATTGGTTTACGAAGATGTATTTGTTGTTTGGGAGACTATTTGGTCGGCTAAACTCATCAGTTCATCTCACTTCGTCCTCTTTATCGCTCTTGCTCTTGTTGAGTACTATCGAGAAATCATCATCGATAACAATATGGATTTTACTGAAATAATCAAATTTTTCAATGGTATGCTATCAATACATTCACTGCATATATTCAATATTAGATTTTATTAGTGAAATTTCTCTGCTATCAGTAAGACATTATATGTTCTAGTGCATTCCCCAAGAAACAAAGGGAATTAGTTGCGTTAATATGGCTTCTTGGGTTCGGTGAATATGGCTTCCAACTGAGAGTAAAAATTGTTAGGCAAGAAAAATGCAGTCATACTCATTTAATGGAACAGTTGATGAACTGTTCAAATTGTGTGACATTAGGCAACTGTGAAAATCCAATTATTTGATTAGTGCATGGATTTGAAGCACTAACACTTGAAGTAGAAAAAAAGACAATGAAAAGCTTTTGAAATGAAATTGTTGAGAAAGATTTTAAGAATTAAATGGACAGAAAAGAAAGAGGAGTGGTTTTTGAAATGAATAACAAACAGCTTGAAACAGTAATAAAGATTTTATATATATATATATATATATCCATACATCGGCGGATGGTGGCCAGCCTCTTCCGCCGAACCCATGGTTACTACTTTCGCAATGTTTTTCATATTTACTTCTATTTCTGTTTGCATATTAATTCTATTGCAGTGTTATTAAATGTTAGAAATGGCTGAAAGACACTGTGCTAAAGAAGTGCTTCAGATTGCTCGCGGTCTGGTGCATCGACTGCAGGATCTCATTGAGAACAAATAGACTAGTCTGTTTCACTTCTGTCTTCTGTTAATATCCCTCAACACGTGGAATTGACATGATATGACTGATCATATACATCTGTTAAGTCATGACTACATTTGCTTCCTGTTTCAGATTATTTTTGTAAATTGCTTTTCTGTCTGCTTTGAATATCAATCTTGTTTGCCTGCGGTAAATTAATAAATCTTGCTCCGTAATCTGTTTTATTCTGCCATTTGGTCAAAGATTATTTATAAAATTCCAACTTTTAAATTGAAACCAGTCTTGATCAATATGGTATAATTGTAAGGTTTTCTATACTGAATAATCCTAAAACTGCTTGCAGTTTGAATACATTGTTGACTGTTTGAATTGCTATTGTGCTTTCATCAGATTGCCATGATTAGAAATCACTGACAACCCTCTAACCGAAGTGGGGTCAATTTTTCATATAAATTATTGGAATCCATGACACTTAATCCCTCGACACTTAATCCCTCGACACTTAATCCTTCGACACTTAATACTGTGACATTTAGTCCCGGACAGATAAACCCGCTGACAGATAATCCCGCGACACTTAATACCGCGACACTTAATCTCTTTGGTACCCATACGTAAACTAATATATATTTTAATCAGTAACTGAATAATAGTCATATTTGACAAGTAACAGACAGTTAACTTTGATGGCTAGTAGAAGCAGAATATAAGCTCATTTATATTTCATTGTTAATGATTTCCATTGTTACTTTCACATTGACTGCCAATTAGCATTTTAAATAACAATACTTGTTTTCTTCAATGTTGTCACATTTGCTGAGGGATTAAGTGTCGTGGTATTAAGTGTCACAGTATTAAGCATTGCGGGATTATCTGTCGGCAAGATTGTATGTCCAGGACTAAATGTTGCTGTATTAAGTGTCGCGGGATTATCTGTCGACGGGATTATATGTCCGGGACTAAATGTCGCGGTATTAAGTGTCATGGGATTAATTGTGGTGATCAAAGGTTTAAGTATCACACTCCAAAGAACTGAATTTCCTGTCCATTTCTAGTATGCACATGAACTGATACATCTTATCTGCAACAAAGTCCCTTTGTGGCAGAAGGGAAATTATGATTTAATTTTTCCCTTATTCCCTGTGGCTGTAGTGCTTGTGATTCATATTGAACAGTGCCCCTGTATTCAGGAATTCAATCTTAATTGTATGAAGGGCACTATAATAATTGTCCATTGCATTACATATCTGGCCCTAACTATTAGGTAGTGTCCCTGAACAATTTTTGTATCCATAGACACTTTTTGCACTGGTCATGTTGGGCATCAATGTTCGATTTTTATGGAACAAGTTTGTTGCTCATTTATTTGCATTGCATTTCATTATCTAGTGGCCTCACAGGTTAAAAATTTGCATCACTGTGTTAATTTTCCACAAAACAACAGACCAACACCAAACGCTTTTGTCTTGCAGCTATAAAAATGGAAGAATTAGTACTGTATTATCTCGGATATAATAAGCACCTATGTATAATACACACCCTTAGTTTCTTGAGTTATCATAATGTAAAAATGTTAATACCTATGTATATACGCACCTAAATTTTCATCTGAGAATCTCTATTAATTAACTTGGATAATCACAATTGTTTTTCAAATTCTGCTTAAAGTTGGAAGAGTAGACAGTTTCCCTCACTGGTGGCCATTATTATGCCATAAAACAATAAGCCTACACCATTTTTAGCTATCAATGACAGATTGTATATTGAGTAACCTAGACAATCACAATTTTCTTGCAAATTCTATTTGAAAATAATTGATGTGCAAACAAATTTTTCTCCACCACTGACCACGTAGGTAAAACCCATATAATGTGCGTGTTATATGCATAAAAATATGGCTACCGGGTAAATTAAAATTATGTATGTTATGTACATAAAATTGTATGTACATAAAATTTATTTCTATGTATAATACGCACCCACACCTTGTACTGATTTTTAAGGGAAAAAATGTCTTATACGCGAGATAATATGGTAGATGTTTTCCAAAGGAGGAGTGTGTATTTTGCATGGATAATTGTGTTGCAGCAAAGTTTTGAAAGTGAAGCAGTTTAATGTGGGACTGAATTTTGGAATTGTGGAAGTTCTTTGGAGAGGAGTTTCTTCAGCTCTTTGTTTCTGATTTTGTGACATTGTTCTTTGATTTAAATCAGATGCTAGTGACATGCATTTCAATTTTTCATTGTTTTATTATGTTTTTTCAGGAATTCAGTGTTAATTGCTTGTATTAATTTTGTACTGGTTACAAACTGTTTATATACATGTTTTTGCCTTGTGTGGTATTTTTGTTCTCATCTCATGCTTTCTCATTTGGTATCCTAAATTAATTATTATTAGCCTGAATTGTGCTTCATTGTTTCCAGTTATTGTCAGCACTTCTCTTGTCATTTTTATACTGAACGATCAATTGATTGATTGACCTAGCAATTTATCAGCACGGCAGTTTTCTGCAATAAAAGTTGTTAAAAAGATAAAGTGACAAACAAAATGTGACCACTTTACTTGATTTTTGAACAGTGATTCTTAACTCTTAGGTGCATGCCATTGATCATTGTTTATTATGGCAGTGATTGTACTGTAGTACATTGTACTTGCCACCACTACTAGCAAGGCCGTTGAGAGCTGGAAGGTGGATGATTGAATGATTTGGCTTTATTTCAAGAGACACATTGACTGTAAGCACAAAGTAGATTTTTCCAAAAATGTTGAAGAGCAGGAAATGAAAATGGTGATGCATACTTCTCTTTTACCACTTGTTTTTGGATTTTTTGAAAAGTTGACTGATTCTATGGGTACTTCCTTTTAAAAAATTACAGAAAAATGTTGATTTTATGGAGGCAGTTGGAAAATCAGAAATATCTAAAGTCTGTTTTTGCCTTGGAAATATCATAGGTTTGGGCTTTTTCAGGTTACTTTTGTAATTAGTTGATTTAAAAGCCAGGCATTGCCATTCATATTGTAAGTGTAAGTGTACTCTTTCAAATAAGTAATAATTCTTTAAAACCATTGATATCAGTAATTGGTAATGTGAGATTCAAAGCAAATAGTTTGTTATGTTAAAATGAATGATGTTATTATTAATGCATGACTGGTAACTAGTTCTGCAATATGGTATAATCCCATTATAATGGACTCGCTTATAACAGAATAGCGGACAAGGTCCGCTGGTCCAGATCATGCACCTATATTAACATGCAGATAAGGCATTGGATATAGCTGACTCGTATATAATGGAATTTTTGCATAAGACGTACAGACGGTTTGGTCCCAGGGCTGCTTTTAGTTCCAAATATAACGGGCTGTTTTGCCAGATCCCTTCAAGTCCGTTATAACAAGATTATACTGTATTAAATTCTGGTTAGCATCATTCTTTCACTCACTTTTGGAAGTCCTTTGAATGAGACATTGCTGTACTTAACTATATTTGACATTTGTTTTAGCCATTGGCCCTTCTCTTAGTATCTTTATACCAATGCAATAAATTGTGGGATGCATATCTTGATGCTTGAATAACTAATGGTCAGTCTCTTAAGTAATATGAATATCTCTCTGAATTCAGAGCCCTGTTTGAATATCATACAGTCTTTTGTTCTGTGGTAGCCTATTTGTTACTTCACTGTTTATACTATTTCATGCATTTCCCCTGTCATCATGTAATTATTTAGATGACTTTAGTAATAATGTAATGCTTCCAGCTTGGATGTTCTATGCATTTAGACAAATTTGATTTACCAGTAGACCAGCTGCAAAGATACTAAATGCATCCTGTGTCTTCTATTGTAATTGTTATAGTTTTGCACAGGATGTCGTATGTGATGCTTTTTGCAATGATTTTTCAATGTTGAGCTTCCTTGAAGTCCAGTTTAAAGACCTATGTGTTGTTCGTTTTCTGCCAGATAATTTTGGCAGTTTTCAACTGCATTTGTATTAGAAATATTCGCTGTCATTTGCTTCGTTGGCTTTTTTGATCTGGAACATTGAAAGGGTATCATCTACGAAAGGAGAGAATTCAAGTTTGAAAGATTTGATTGCCAAGTTCAAAAAGTTTGCATACTATTGCTTATCAGTGGCCTGTTAGAAATGTACCTTTATCAGTCTTATTTGGTGCTATATTAGTAGTTAGATTAAATAAAACTAGATAATATGATTAGGTGTTGTTTGGAGTTTGAGATTTATGATTTGAATGCATATCTTCTTTGATGAGTAACAACTTTTTTGACAGTGTATTATCTACTCATAGTGAATGTTTGTTTGTGATTCCATGAAGCATTTAATTTTGTTTCATTAGGAAGTGATAATATTAAAAAAGTGAATTCATAAAGTTTAAATTTAAGTTGGTGCTTTGTGAAGTTTATCTTTGAAATTTCTAATTTTTACCTCGCAACTGAGATTTGTAAAAAAATTACTTCAAACTAAGTAGCATTGAAAAGTGATAATATTTGCAGCATTCATAGGCATTGCCTAAGCACACTTTGTAAATTTTCTGTATTTGTGTTCAAACATTTGAATCTTGTTTTTAAGACATTGTTTTGATTACTTATTTACTTATAGAAAATGATGGCATCCATGTAAATATTTTATATATACAGTAGAACCTCGTTATATCGAAGTTCAAGGGACCATGATAAATACTTCGATATATCCGAGGTTCGATATATCCGATTCCTGTATCATTAACACTGTTTTGGCGGGACCGGCGCTCAAACTTCGATATAAACGTGATTTCGATATAAGCGAGTTCGATATAACGAGGTTCTACTCTGTGTGTGTGTGTGTGTGTGTGTGTGTGTGTGTGTGTGTGTGTGTGTGTGTGTAGTGGCGGCTCCAGGATTTGGCAAGTAGGGGGCCGTTGGGGTGGCAACTTCTAACCATGGGGGGGCCAAACATTTGTTGTTAGGTATGTAGTATTAAGTATAGGGTCCCAACAGGGGGCCACTGGGGGGCCAGGCATTCAGTTGGGGGGCACGGGTCCCCCTGTGGAGCTTCCACTGTGTGTATATATATATATATGGTTATTGTTGTAAAATATGTAGCTTGTACTTGTGGTATATCTAAAAGATGAGCATTAAGCAGCAAATTGAGTTTTTGTTTTTCTGTTTATACATATTACAAAATTTACCTCTGTTTGGAGCAGTGCACCATTGCCATAATAGAATTTTTGGTAGAAAATGTCAATATTTCCATTGCATTTTGGTTGAATTTATCTATTAGTATGTTCAAATCAAGAAAAGGCACTTGCTGAAAACATTCATTGTGCTGGTCAAATTTTGTTTATTGTAGTTTTATTTTTAGTTTTCCAGATTTTCTTGAATTTTGGAATGTATGAGCTAGACTTTGAGCAGCCCCGGTGATGATAATGTTGATGTAATTGTTTCTGCTGTGATTAAGAGTTGCTATAATACTGGTTGCAACTTGAAAGGTAGTGTATATAGACAGTGGAATAACTGCATGTTGAAATGAATATTTTTGTAGAATTGAAGCATTGAAGCTTCAGGGAGGCAACATAAAGCCAGTGGCGTAACGTGGAGGGGGGCAGAGGGGGCACTTTGTTGACAGCCCCCCGGGCGAGGGGGGCCCCAAAGAGGGGTCTAAGCTAGGGTTAGGTTAGGGTTAACCCTAACTTAACCCTAGAAATGATGTGCTGACAACCTTTTTTTTTGCTCGTCAGGATGAAAAAGGAGGCGACAACGTTTTTTTTTTGCTCACCACCTCGAAACTGTGGGGCCCCCATGGCAAAGATGCCCCCCCCCCCGGGCCCCCAAAAGTCACGCTATGCCACTGCATAAAGCTCTTTGTTCTTTAACAAGAGACTTCAGAAGAAACAAGAAATAGCAAGAAATAGTTTTATGTATGATGTCAGTGAGAATTTCTAATTAATTTTGTTCTATACAAATATACTGAATTGAATATACTGAATTGTTGACCTGCTAAAGTTTTACATCTGTGATTTAATATACAGTAGTACATATAACTTGAGTATGGGACCTACCTTTACCTTTACATATAATTCACAGGTGGGTCAATGTTCAATTTGCTGGATGTGGGATGGTAACCTTCTGTCAGAGGTTGAGGACTCGATTCTTGGCGGAGGTTGAAAATATTCAACTTTGACATCCAAACTTTCTCTAGTGGTATTTGAAAATATTCATTATGTGTAGTTGCTTTCTGCCAGCTCATTAGCCACAATAGCTAGACACGAAACTTCTCCATTTGTCGTTTTCCATTAGTCTCTTTCCATTGATTACTGTTGTCTGGTAACTTTCAAAGTCTTCTTTGACGTTATCCATCCACTCTTTGGGGCAATTTTTGACCCCCTCCCCTTGTCAACAACTGTCAATTTTCAGTTACTTCCCCCATAATTACATCAAAAACTTTTGACCCCCCCAAAGATCAATGGCAGGTCCCAATAACAAGGTTATTATTTTTGCGGTGATGACCATTTTTCCCTGTTTTGCTCATCGAGTGTCAAAATGTGGTGGTGATGACCTTTTTTCCATGCTTTTTCCATTGTAATAAGTAGTATTCCTTGAAATTTTCTATTTTTTGATTATTTGTAAAAAGTGAAATTGTTGATGTCAACTTCTCTTGACCCCCCTCCTGTTAACAACTGTCAAACTTTTTCAAACCCCCTCCCCACTAAATTGTTGATGTGATTAATAGACAGCCCCTTTCCAGAGCCTTCCTCTTGCCTTTGTATATGTATATGGGAGTCTGTTGTCTTTAATTCTACTGTATTTACTGGTACATGTACAATTGTACATGCCATCAAATTAGTCTTCATCTGATTTTATGTATTACTGTCTCTTTAATCCCCAGTCTTTTTCTGATGTCGTTATTTCTTATTCTTTGTAGTTTATAATATTGGTCAAGCAATAAATAGCCTGATCCCTGCTGCATTTGTGAAAATTTGAACAATACAAAGCAGTGCATTCAATTAACTGCGACATTTTCGATTTCATGTTGTGATTGCATCTAATTTTGCTTTTTCAACTTCTGTGACGCCATGCAAGTGATGCATTTGGCTATGGTCTATGGCTATTAATGTAGCATATTGTAGTAGAATTTTATACTCATCACTTACTTAACTTGGCGTTTTCCAAAGCTACTTAGGAGACATTGCTACCTGTGTGAAAGTCACTAGGGGGCAGTAGGGACTAGACCTCTTCACGGGCCGACTTATGGCAGCCCGGCCCGGCCCGTCGCTCTTTTGGCCCGGCCCGGCCCGTTTCATTGCTTTTTCTTTAGGGTTCGGCCCGCCAAATTTCCGGCCTGCTCATTTGCGATTACAATTTGCAACCTAACTTTTGGGAAATCAGTCATGATTCAGTTGACGTTTTAATAACAGTCTTCTTACTAAAATGTAGCGTCTACTGAAAACAACTCATAGTGCAACAAAATTGAAGCCGATCGATAAAGTTTAAGCATTAGAATGCAAAATATAGTATGTTTTCAATGGTGTCCGTGTCCAAAGCAGTGCGACGCTGTGTAATGGTTGCCCAGCTGTACTAAATGGCCGTTCACTGGCAGCACTGGACGCTGGAATTGCAAGGATTTGCCTTGCCACCACTGGACAAGCGTGAAAAGCAAGCCGAGTTTATACGCCACCAGTCCAGCATTTTGAATTTTTCACCCTGTAGGCCTGGAGCAACTTTCGCCTGTAGGTATGTTGTCTGTCTGTCTGTCTAAAGATTTCCACGTAGTGACGAAGAGAAGGCGAATGCAAGGAGATCAAAGTATTTCAAACAATACATTCATGGAGTCATAAATGCATGGAGGCAGCAAAAAAGGGAAACCAAATGTTGGGAATGGTGAAAAGGACAATTGTGAGTCGTGACAAAGAGATAATCATTAAACTTTATAAGTCATTAGTAAGGCCTCATCTGGAATACTGTGTTCAGGCTTGGAATCCATTCTTGAAAAAGATATAGAACTTTTAGAAAAAAGTGCAAAGACGAGCAACGAAGATGGTCAATGGGTGCCATAATTTAAGCTACGAAAAAGACTTCAATATTGTGGACTGACAACATTAGAAAGGAGAAGAGAGAGAGGGATTTGATAGAAACATACAAAATAATGACTGGGAAAGTAGATGTGCCATATGATCGATTCTTTACATTGGCACACTATAGCAGCACAAGAGGCCACAAGTGCAAATTGTTTAAGCAGAGAGTTGGTCCAAGAAAGAAAAACTTTTTAGTGCAAGGGTTGTGGACAAATGGAACAGTTTGGACGAGGTGGGAGTGACAGTTGAAACAGTGAACGGATTCAAAGGCTATCTAGATAAACTAGGTTATTGAATGCAGATGGTTACATCAGTGGTTTTCACACAGGCTTACTTAGCCTCCTAAACCACTTAAAATCACATTATTATTATTATTATTATTATTATTCAAGCGATCCTGGCACTACACAGGCCCCAACGCTAGTCACTAGAATACGTATCTGGACAAGAAGGACAATGCGTATTGCGTAATGCTATTATAATCGGTCCGACTCTGCCTTTGAAGACTCTACGGGATTAGAATTTCTACTCCCCTACATTACTTGCCCCAAATTACGTCATTCCATCTCTTGTGCGTTGGCACAGTTTCATATCTGATGACTTCATTTATACATTTTACTGCATATCACTATAGGGGAGTTATTACATTTCAGAGGGTGTTAATATTCTTCGTAGAATAAAGAGGTGGGGAGTATTTATTACACGTAGAAAGATGACTGGGTGATTCATCTTTAGGGGGATTCATTTTAATTCGTTATACCGGAAACAATTGGCAAGTTCCTTTGATGGGGGCCCTGCCGGGAAAGTTATTACGAGTTCGTAAAAAAATGTAACGAGCCGATAACGAGCCTCCCATTGCCTCGTAACGAGGGCCTCGTAACGAGGCGTAGACGCTTTTCGTTATAAAAAGTAACGAGCCCTCGTTACCGAGTTTTAGTTACGACTTCGTTACGAGTTCTTAACGAGAAACTCGCCCGTATAACGAGTTCATAACGAGAACGTGCAAAAAAACTCGTTAGGACCTCGTTATAAAGCCCGTTCTTTGCGAATTCGTAACGAAGATTATAATATTCGTAATGGAACTCGTAACGTTAATAACTCATTATAAAGGCAGTTCGTTACGAGTTCGTAAGTAAGTTTATACTATTCGTAATGAATTATATAGTTGATTGGTAACGAGTTCGTTACGAGTTCTTAACGGATGTACAGGCATACCCCCACGCCTCATCGGTCCCTCTCGCTCTAACCTTTGTATGATATAAACGAAATGCGACTGAAATCAATTAAATAAATTTGTATTTCAATGCAAAATCAATC
This sequence comes from Metaphire vulgaris, assembly GCA_018105865.1. NCBI lineage: Eukaryota > Metazoa > Annelida > Clitellata > Crassiclitellata > Megascolecidae > Metaphire > Metaphire vulgaris. Next base: position 11,405,411 of record CM030833.1, on the reverse strand, counting down.
AATCATACAGAAAATAAAGTACAGCAGTGAGCCAAATTACATTGTAACAAGGAATAACACATTATTAAAAGATTAATGAAAATATCATAATTAAATTCCTATGTGTGACTAATTATTAAACAGGAAACATTTCAATATGTCTAAATCATGTTTACTCTAAAACGAATCATTGCTTTGATATTCAATATTTAATAATATAGCTATACCAACAAGAGCAACATGTTACTGGAAGTACAATTCACAATTGCTCTAACAAACAATTATAATGAAATCACAATTTTTCCGTACCTGGCATAATAATCTAAATAATAATAAAAGAATCAAAGAAGCTTGCTACTTATGTATAATTGTATTTACATAAAAGTTCTGAAATTCATGCATAAAGAAACGAGCAATGTTGAGGGTGAGAAAAAAACATGTAGGCCTTTGTGCAATGCAACGATGTGCATTAGAAGAGAGCAGAATAGATAAAACATGACATCAACCTCTTATCCCAACAGTTTAAGGTGCGTAGACCAGTTGGTACACGAGACGAAGGTGATACGATGACATGCATTAACTATATGCCCATTCATCTTAAATTCCTCATCGAGTATAATATTGTTCTCTACATTTGTGGAAAAACATGCCAAATGTCGTTTGCATGAAAAAAACCACAACAGGCTACATACTAAAATCTTCAAAAGACCTGACATTGGGATGAAAACAAAACTAAGAATTCTTAACACTTGTGTGATACCAATAATGATATATGAATGTGAATCTTGGACCATTAAAAAAGAATTGGAGAAAAAAGTAATAGCAGCAGAAAATGAACTTTTAAGAAATAGCAAAAGACAGAGAACTTTGAAGATATGTCATGGAGAAGTCGATAGCTGGACACAGCGAAGGAAGAAACCTGACCTGACACCCCTATATACACTTCTGCATCACTACTAGACTTCATGATTCAAAATCACACACATGTGGGCATTGAAAACATTCGTGTAAGAAAACATAGCAATAGCATGTTTCCGATCTAGTCACTCTCATTCGGTTCGACGTTGTTATCGTACTCTATATTGTGATCAGTGTCATCATGATCAGATCTTGACTCTAGTGGCAGTTCAGAACGTCTGTTTCTCATTTCTCGCGATTCGACGATCTTTGTCATGTAAACGTATTGTGTTGACTCCTTCACGGATGGCCTTTTGTATCTTCTCATCACCCGTCGGAACGCTGCAGGCAAGTTTCACTACTTCATAGATCACCCAGTAGATTACGCACGCCCAATCGTCACAAAACTACGACCAGCGCAGCAGTAGTCCCGGCGGAATCATTGCGACCTGTTCAAGTAACATGAGAAGACAAAGCCTTATGCAGAAATGTGTTCAAGCAAACTATATATATATCTATATTCATTGCTATGGTGACACCGCTAAATGCCTACCAATCTCGAGATTTAGTATATAATATACTGATAACCAAAGGAACAAAATAAAAATCTAGCACAATGAATTTGTGACCATTCAAATTGTTCATGTTCTTTGAAGACCACCCTATTATAAATATATATACATTACATATATGTATTATACATTTATATGTGTGTATATAGATATTCAAGCTTAAAATATGGGACATTTCATGCCAAAAAAATTTGGAGAGGCCAAGATACACAGTGGCTCACCCAGACCCACGAGTGTGGGGCCAAGGCCCCAGTGCCGGTGCTACAAAGGAATCCTCCCAGAGTGTTCGCCCTACAGATTCATTTTCACATAAATTCTCCTACGGCCGATTCATTGAAAATAAATTCACCTAGGGTATTAGAAAGAGCAGAAATAATAATTATTTTCATTATTTGTCAAAATATTGTAATAATATAGGGATATGTAATGTAATGTATAGAGTTTTATGTTTTAGACTCATATGTTTTACTCCTCAGTTCAAATTGACACCATGCAACCACAGAAGGGTACAGGCTCCAACCCTACTTGATGATCTACATGCGTTCGTGGCTGTTGGACTAAGAAACTGTCAACGTTCTTACAATCAAATAGTTACTTTTGGAACTGGTTTCTTACCCTTCTTATATCCGGCCATCGTAACTCGCTCAGCAATGTACGACTCGTCAAAGATAGCCCGTAAAGGCGCCGTTAGCTGTCTTGTGCACGGTCGTCTTGTTGACTATGCGATCGCAATCGTTGTCACCATAACATCGAAGAAAGCGCCATGCCGTCCGCTACGGTCCAGTTGTGATTCTAACTCTTTCCATTGGTCATCTGTTACAACAATATGAAATGTGTAAGTCAAATTTAATGCAAGCTTATGGCAGTCACTTGTGGGCAAGTAAGTTTAAGTGCTGCGACTGCTGCCCCAATGTCAATGGTGGAAGTTGTAGGCCAAAAGCAGAACTGGTAACATGGAACATTTTAGTTCACGATTTGCAGAGAAGAAGCAGTAGGCCCTTTACTGCAAGCAAGTCAGTCGAATTTTTTGCTTAACGGGAGATGGTGGCCTGATAGCTTCCCTTCATCCTACATTCATTCCCCACCCACTCCTCCCTCCCTCCCTTTAAAACAGTGTTTAAAAGGCAATATTTGTTCTTCACCATTGAAAACCATTGGTCTTTGAAGCAGCATGGCACGCTGATTCTCGTCGAGCCTCTCTGCGCTTGTTGATGCCCAAATGCTTGCAGAATCACCGGCTGATGTGAACGTTTCGCTTGCCACCAGTGATCTCTCGGCCAACATTTTCTCCACTGACGAAGACGACATACAACGTTTTCTAAACTGGATTGCATACTCTTCATTGTTTCCAAAACCATCAGCAAGATTTCACCAGAATCCCTGAAAACAAAGTGACTGATCTGCTATTAACTTAAGTTTGTATGTGGGCTTAGGTGTAGGTTAAAAAGACTATATCAACAATAGTGTTTAGATATAGATGGAGATGGAGGGACTATACTTAATTAAAGTAAAAATTAGAAAGGCAATCAGTATAATTAGACTATGATGGAACTTGTAGAATATTAATTAACTCTATATTTTATTATTTCTTCATTATTCATAATTAGCTTTTATTAATAAACAATCACCGCATTAATTTTTATAGTATCTGCTTTATTTCAGCCGTTCATGATAGGAATAGTTTACGTAATGCTTACGAGGTGTTGTCTGACGATTTCCGACTTGGACATGGATTGCCACTCTTTGGAGTGCTAGTAGAATGTGGACTGCCCAAATCCAAGTTCACCGGTTCAGGACTTCTGGTTGGAACGTTAATTTCTGAAGACACGGTAGCAGACGAAGAAGCTAGTTGCGAAATAGGTCGCCATGGTCCGACTGAATTACACCGAGCGGTCTTGTTACCTTGTGTCGGTTCGTTTGTCTGTCGACTCTTCTTGGCTGTATGTTCAGCCAAAGTCAGATCTCTGTCATTGTGATTAATTGACTCCGATGATGGTTGCTTATGTTTTCCTGGTGACAACCGACATTTTGGCTGTTGTCGCTTGCTCCGTGCCGACGGGATTTCAAACTTCTTAGCCAACGCCTTTGACTGCTTCTGGTGCACGTCCACTTCCGATTCTGTAGACGAGCCTTCGGTGTTTTGCTGTTCCCTGACCCCTATTTCCTTCGCTACCTTATTCGCCTCGTTTTATTTCTGGTCAAAGTATCCCAGCGCGCAGTTTTCATGGGATATTGTCTCCACGTGTCCTTGTCTACCATCTGTGTCGATCTCTCGGACTTGTCTTGTTGAGGATACCACACGACGGATTTGTCGACCCAGTGGCTCGGCACTGCTGACACATACTTTACTTTTGTTTTAGGATCAGCGTGCGAAACTACGACAAATTCCACGTGTTCTTTTTCGTATTTCCTGTAGCAACAAACAGTTTCAATCGTTACATGGTATGGGTCATTTCAAATGCCACATAGGTACCACTGTGTTCTGTTGGCGACAACACGCACTTTTTAATTGACTTATCTCTTGATACATCTGACTGCTTAAGTTCATTGGTGTTCAACTGGCTGACCTTCCATATGCCAACGCTACTGGAGTGCAGTCTTTTACCCGCAAAATCAGGTCGGTGCTTCCAACGGAAGAGTGAAGAAATCTGTTTTTTTGGCAAACACATGGTACAGTAGTGTAACAATATCGCTTGTTGAAAACTGCTTAACAATGTTTGCCACTATGCAGACTTCACCATCCAGTAAAACGCAGTTGTCAGCATTACACAGAGCTATAAGTTGTCCGTCCCAGTATAACTGTTTGTATTGCTTACAGTTGGTCATTTCAGGCGGAAGGGTCCCAATTTTGTTTTGCATATGTAAGGATCCATGCATCTTATGTAACGACTGTTTGCTGTTTGTTGCTAGCAGAAATTCACGTTCTGATAGCCGGCGACATATCTGCTGTACGTGTTGCGACGTTTTTCGTTTATGCGTCAACTCCTTAACAAGACCAAGAAAATTTTCGTATTCAAAACAGCTGTAGTTGTCTAAAACGCCATACGCCTTTGCATCGTCAGCAAGGTGTATCAGAGAATGAACATTGTACCCGACAAACTTGTCACCATACAGATCTCCATACATTTGCACGAAATAAAACAGTGCTTCTTTAGCATATTGCAAGTATGTGCCTAAAAGTCCTGGACTGCACAAACAACGGATGGCAACAGACAACAACAAGAAGTGCTCGTACTGTTTACTCGGTACAGCATCTCTCGCCAGAACAACAGGCCCGGTATATAATAAAAACTGGCGGGACTCTGTCGCCTTCCAGGACTTGGACTCGAATAAAGTTCTGCAATGACGCTGGAATTCTGCAGGAATGCGACTAGCACATTTTGCCATATGCTCGCACACTTGGGTGAGAGCAATAGGATTCAATTTACCTTGGCTTCTGTACTTTTTCTCACTTACGTGCATCATTGTGGCAATGCTTCGAACAACGCCAAGACAAACAAGGTGCATGTAGTCATAAGGAAACTGTGATACCATACCAATGCCAATGTCACGAAGAATACTTTTACTCACACGGTATTCATCTTCGTCTTCGCTATCAATTAGACTGCAAAAGTCACTATCCTGTCTCAGTGGTGCGTGCAGATTGGCAAATGTCATCCTATGTTCAATCGACTGGCCAAGTGCTAAGCAACGGTCACATCCATAACGGAAATTGAATGCACGACGCATCGTGACGTTTCCACGATGCAGGAGCATCGCAGCATATGTTAATAACTTCCAACGGCAATACACAGTTCGTGATTGTTGAGAAAATCCCACCTTCAGCAGCTATTTCCTTCAACTCGTCAACAAAATTACTCAAGTATTCGTTGAAGTTAGCTGGCTTCTTCCGACCGAGACACCAATAGCAAAAGTTGGAGTCTGAACCGGTTTAATTATTTTGCCCAGAATAGGCCAAACTGATATCTTCTGATCATCAGTCAACTGTACTCCGTCAATGTTTATTTGCAGCTGCAATGTGGACTGCAACAGGTGTTCAGCAGTCACGCACAGCGCATTTTGAGTGCTAAGGGTAACGCATGCCTGATCGATATGTGAATGTAGTCTCCGCCAGCAACTTTCAACAGTTTGAAGTCAGTCTTAGTAGCCAGTAAAGTTCTTGCATTAGAAGGCAGCTGTGGAAACCACAACTGCAATTCTTTCAGCAGATCTGTAACGCTAGCTTGACTATGCTTGTGCTTGGTCGCGATCAATCGCAGCTTCTCCCGAAGAACGTCTCACGTCATTTACTGACATTCCTCTTTCTGGTTCGGCAACAATTACAGGAATATTAAGGTCACAGACTTCAGCTGGTACTGCACTTGCGATAGGCTCTATCGGCACCACGGCAACAGTATCGTTTTCAGCGCCATTTTCATCTCCGATTTCATTTTGACGGTGTCGCTTGATTTCTTCATCCCGTTGTAACCTTTGACGAAATCTTTCCATCTCTTCCCGCTGTTTTCGTTTTAATTTCAGTTTGGCTCTGTACGCCTCATCCTGGCGGCGAAATGAAGTTTCTGCAAGCAAATAATGGACAATGGGCCCTGTGGGTTATGGCTTGTATGCTGTCTTACTCAATGCAAACAGTGATGGTTACATGGCTTATGTCAGTAATTAGTAAATGTAGTCATGTCATTATTGATCATTTGCTTTAGGTCCTGTCAGACACGAACACCAGCACGCAGCACCACATCGGAGCGGACTACTTTCCTGGACCAACATCTTCCGTTCATTATTGACTTGTCAACGTTGTCAACATCGCTTTTACTTTTAGCCCTCGCTGTGCGTGACGGGCGCTATAGAAATTGTCCAATCCATAAGGCACCTAACGTGTTCCGTAATGATCGAGAAACTAAATGCTAACAGATGGCAATGAAGATATGACATACCTTCAGAGCTCCTTTTGAATTATTTCCAGATTCTTCCACACGCTGTGTTTCCGAAACGAGCAATTCCTGAAAGAAGCACAGTTTGACTTTTTATGTATATTAATAATTCACTACCATTAATTGCATAATAAAAAGTTTAAAACTACAAAATACTAGAAATAGTTGTGAAAAGTAGCACCGCTGTCAGGATGGAACATAGAATTTCGGCTGAATTGCAATGACATTCTTCATATTTCCTGAGCAAATTGGAGAATTAAAAATATATGTTATAACTATTAGAAATAATTAGGCTGTAAAATAATCGCGATTAATGCGCGATTAACGCGTTAATCCATTAATAGCGATTAAAAAATTATTAATCGCATAAAAATATAAATTAAATAATAATTCAATCTATTAGAGAATCCGAGCTTGAAAAGTAATGAAATCACGAGCTTTTGTTAACATTTAACCGCCAATGAAAATCCTTGTGCTATATAATCACTGCTATGCATGGCGTGGTCAAGTGTCTACTGTCTACCATACTATAGTTCGCTGTTTTTAATAGTGTTTAATTGCTCATGGTTACTTCACATCTAGATGTAAATTGCATACTGAGTATTACTATTAATAAGTAGGGCAGCGGACGATTAAATTTTGTCGGTCGGACAAAATTTTAATCGATTAATCGATTAATTTTAACAAACATAGGCCTACAGATCCAAGTACTTTTAGGTGATAGCCTACTGACATGCAGTATAGGCCTATACGGTATACACCAGAGGTCTCAAAGACGTGGCCAGGGCAATTAGCCACAACACATTCTTATATTGCTATTTGATGCAGAAATAAAATATTATAATGCAAGTGCAGAAAACTGCGTTTTAGAAATCGTAATTTAAAGTTTGTTGTAAGTTAGGCACATCATAACATTAAAAGTACTTCATTGTTAACAAAAGCCTTGTCAGTTTTATGACAGTATGTGTTATTAATAACCACAAGTCATCACCATCATTGCAGCTCATAAATAAAAATAGATTTGCAACTGCAAACAAGTTAGTACCTTAACGAAAATTTCCCAAAATAATACTAAGCAGTCGAAATTGGGTAATTTAGAGTACAACCGGGGAAAATATACAGAGTATACTTATAAATCTCAGTGTGGTCTAGAATGAAGCTCCTGTCGCCAAACATAATGTTGCATTTTTGGTCCGATTTTTTAAATTATACCAACAATAAAACCAGCCTATGTGTTAAATATTTTAAGGTAGGCCCTATGCATCTTGTACTTCAACAGTCATAAGCGATTAATGGGGTAAAGCCTCAAATCACTGGGTTTTAGTCGAACTAGGGCCAATGTCTCTCACAACAACGCCATCGGCTAATGCCCTGGGCATTATGATAGTGGCGCCATAGAAGTTATTTATTGAACGCAGCACAACAATGCAGATGAAATTCTATTCATGTTTACTGAAATAGATAAAGTATAATAAATATTTTAAGACTAATTGTAAAATTCTGGAAAACGCCGCAATTTAACTAGAAATCGTTAAGAATTTGCAAGTATTATTCAAGAAATTTATTTCTTACGAAAAACAATAATAAACGGCGTGGCAGCGAAGGTTAAGAAAGTAGTTCGATACAGATTCTCATTTAAACCATAGATGTATTATAAACACTAGATGCCGTCTGTCTATGGCAAAGTCGTCCGAAAGTTGACGCCAAATATCCGTCAATTTGGTACAATGTTGTCATGGATACCATTGTCGTTTGCAGGCTTTAAATTTATCAGGCAGCTAGGTCTATATGTCTGCAGGGAAAACATTTCTTGACACACACTCAATGCGAACTGGCGTCACTTTCTGATACCTCAGACTCTATCTTGTGATTATAATATATCTATGATTTAAACCCATCCAGACAACATTTTCGTTAATACTGAACATTAATACTCTTCAGAAAATACAATTTATAGTTGTCTTTAGCATAATCTATAATAATCATCATCAAATTGCAACTTTGTAAGAGCTTGTATTCATACACAGGGCATTTAAATGCCTGCCCGACTTGTGGTCCCTTTTACATGCTTCAATTAATATGCAAAATCTGGTCAAAAAACGTGAATCACGCTGCTGGCAATCATCTGGCCAATACTAGAGAGCCATAGCAGTAGGCTGAAACACAGAACTACTTCTGACCCATATATGACCAATCAACACTAAAGTGCCTCTACAGCCTAAACTGTGATGCGACTTGTGGTCCCTTATCCCAGATTCGGTCACATATTAAGGCTACCTTTATTGTCATTCTTCAACAACATGTTTTAAGACGCTTAATAAAGGTATATGTTTCATATTACATAAATATTATACCGAAATCATGTGCATGGCGTGTGGATCGATATTTGACTTTGCTTTCTTGACGGTCGAATGATCTGCAAGACAAGAAGTTTTGTTGTCGGCTCGAAATCGTTGCATTGGTCTAGGCTGCAAACACAGTGAAACAAACAGACACGAACAACAAAAAGCAGAAAAAGCTTATACCAAAAGTTACGGATTATTATTTCAAAATCAGATATATTTACAAATAGCAATGACAATTGCTTTCTTCTGGAAATACAGCTCACAAACAATTCCGAAGAATCACGACCTGGTGTACGTCTTGAACGTCTTCTCTGTCTCTCCAGCTCAGTCGGAAGTCGGAACCCAACTGAACTAAGACAGCGTCATACATGTAGACCACGTGACTGTGGGCGGCTACTGCCTATAGGCAGCTAGGCTAATCGCAACCGGAGGTAAACGCGTGTGATTGGTCAAAAATTTCAAAATCTTGAAGTGAAGCAAGACCTACTTTAAGACATGCCGTAAGTAAGTAATTCGTGCGCATATAATAGCAAAATGAAACATAATTAGACATGTATTAAATGCAAAAGCTCTCCATCAAATATATATCTCAGTAAATCATCCATATTTATTATTTAACATACCGCAATACAACATGGGACCTAGATTATAAAACATTAAGCAATAAAATCCAAATTTTCAAAAATAAAGCCATAATATTAATTTCTCTAACCCAGTAGTAGGCATACACAGTTACAAACATTCACACCCAACTCGGCGGCCTGGACCAAGTCCACGGGGTCGCGCATGTACACATCCTTTGCTACTATATAGCAGAACAAGAGGCCACAAATGGAAATTGTTTAAACAAAGAGTGGGACCGAGAAAGAAAAATTTTTTTAGCGCAAGGGTTGTGGACAAATGGAACAGTTTGGACGAAGTGGGAGTGACAGTTGAAACAGTAAACGGTTTCAAAGGTTATCTAGGAAAACTAGGTTATTGAATGTGAAGAGTACTACAGTGGTTTTCATACAAGCTTACTTGGCCTCCTGAACCACTTTAAATCGCATTATTATTATTATTATTATTATTATTATTTATTATTATTATTATTATTATTTGTGGTGCCTCGCAGTGCCCATGAGCGACTTTTTCTACAGTCAGGTAGTGCAATATATGACTATTTGGCAAGTCATTTTAGGGTTTTTTAAGGTTAGGGTTAAGGTTAGGGTTAGAATTAGGGTTAGGGTTAGTGTTAGGGTTCATAAATAATAGGGTTACGGTTAGGTAGGGTTAGGGTTAATCAATAATTATATAATGCACTGCCTGACTGTAGAAAAAAGGCGCGTGCCGACCCGCAGTCCCACGCTTCTACGACATTCCTTCTTCTTGCACGCCCAAAATCTTCAGCATTTTTTGCAATATTGCGACGTAAATTTAGATTTACTCTCGCTTATATAGATATTCAAATAGAATCGCCTCGGGCGACAGGAATCCCCCGTGGGCTAGGCAGGGCGATTTGTCCGTTGACCGGTTCAAACCTTGGCCGTGGACTATGCAGGGTGCAGGGCGACCCAGGCCCTGGCCCTGGCCGGGTAGCGGTCGATCGTTTGGCAATAGACAAACCTTGGCTGTCGACTTGGTCCAGGCCGGGCCGACGCACCTTTGTTCTACCGCTTTGCTCTGCCTCCGCTCCCCAGTGCGATCGAATAGACGCCCTTTCATCAAGACTGTTTAATACTAAGAGGCTGGTCAACTTCGATGTACTGCTGCCTCATTATCTCAAACATCGCCAATTATGACGTCAGTGGTTGATTCGGAACAACCAGCCAGCCTTTTGCATTGTTAAAGGAATACAGCCAGCTGTTGTAATATTAAGGAATATAGTTATTTTTATATTTGTTGATAAAAGTTAGTATATAGACAGTCAGGCTAAGAGTATACGATAAAATGCCTCAAAATTGTGCTCACCAACAAGAAACTAACTATCAAAAAGAAAATGAGGAATGTAACTTCCTAGATTTCACGCCAGATTTGACCTGGAACACATATCTAGGATTACATTTTTAAATGTTGTGTAGTGTTTTGTAGTGTTTTGCTGTGTTTTGGTGATTCGCAATTAAGACGTTGCATTACTTAACGTAGAAAATTTTGGGCGGAAGATGGCAGAGTGGGTTACGTGCTGGAGCGTCAAGCCCCGTTAGTGCCCCTAGTGGCTTTCACAGAGGTAGTAATGCCTCCTAAGCCACGTTAAAGCATGCTAAGAAGCTGAATTGCCTTGTAATTAGCCGACTTTCACTCATTTCTTTACTACTGCAACTAAATATATTTGTCTGCTTTAATACCATCTAACTGTTACTTACATATAGTGGCGTAATCTGGCGTAACTTGGCGTCAACATGGGGAGAATAACTTTTCACAAGTTGACCTCAGAAATAAGAAAATCCCACCTCCATTCAAAATATTTGGCTGGTTGTCAGCCCATTTTAAAAGGAAGATAACCTGTCTTTTACTTGTCAAGGTTTTGGAGACTTAGACATCGCACCCCCCAACATTTCATAATTCCCCTAATGTCAAGGTGGCTAGAAAAACACTTATTAAAGCTACCTACTGGTGGGAGTTTACTCCTTTTGGTATCTTTTATTTACATCATTAAACCTTATATTGACTACAGATTATCTATAATTATGTTCGTTTTACTAGGCATTGTATCCGATAATCAATTAATTAGCAATTTCAATATTCACACTTTCTATAAATTTTTCATTATTATTCGCACTCTACAATATCTGCACTTTCTCATGTTCATTATGCAGTGATAATCAGTAATTGCTTTCCTTACAGATCAAGACTTTATTGAACGCTGTTTTCGTAACTGATTTTTTTAATAAGACTAGTATCTTTATTTTGAGCATGTCAACACTAGAATGTGATGTGTCAACGCAAATAAACGCTAAACAATCGACAAATAAACAAACTAAAACATTCTTAGATAGGGCCTCCATTTGACCATTCTCTTGCTTTTGCTTGGTTGTTGTAATGCTTATAGTTAACGTTTTCAATCTAAACTTTTACAAAATCAGCTACACCAGATTCATACAGGAAGATGGTTGGTATTTCGAAACGTCTGTGAAGTTTCAGAAATAAGTTAGTTATAAAAAGAAAGGGAACCATCTACATTCTTAGATACTGTCTTGCTGTTTCTCAGTAGCAACAGTCGCTCAATCAATCAGTGACGTCATATAGCCACGCCTACTTGACCTGTATGCAAAAGACGGGTTCCTGGCCTGCCTTTTGTATTTAATTGCCTTGCCCTTTCATTATATGCCCT